>CAUJRU010000014.1:3839124-4299756 GCA_963277665.1 Viscum album | reverse complement strand
AAAAATAACTCAACTCCAATACTATATTACGAGTTTAGATAAAACCAACAACTAGAATAGATTAAACATCAAATCTCAGTAATATAAGTCAAAAATGTAACGGATCGATATGTCCCACATCAGCATCACCATCACCATCATCATCATTATCAGCACCCTCGTCATCGTCCTCCTCATCGTCCTCACCCTCCACAGCGCCTTCCTCCTCGCCTTCGCCCTCCTCCTCGCCCTCCTCATGTCCCTCCTCTTCCGCATCAGACTCCTCGCCATCATCATCTTCAAGATGGACATCGGCCTGACCACCACTGGAACTGCCACTTGGTGCATCATATATAGAATGTATCGACGACATGTATTCATCAATCGCTGGGCTGGCCTCTGTTGGAAGTGTTGGACGTAGAACTTCAATAAATTTCATAAATGCACTGTTTGCCCTAGCAGACTGTTCTGCCGTCTCTGTGGCCCTTTTCTCAGCATGTTCTGCCTGTGCCCTAACTTGCTGCAGCTTGGTGGCACTACAACTCGTACCTGAGGCAGGCCAATACCTCGTCGGGGCTATCCTAGGTCGGCAGCGTACTCTGCCAGAATGATCCTCTCCCAACACCTGATGTAAGTGATCAGATGGCCCAAAATTGTCTGCTTCTTGGGCATCGAGGGACTCTAAAGCATCCTGTTACAAATATAAATATATTATTAAGTTACGAAATAGATATTAAAATATAAAATCAACAGATTAAAACTTACAATTTGCTGCTGAGTCGCTTCATTGACAGCACTTCCATCCTTTTTTCATCTACTCGAGCAAAACAGTTTTGCTTGAGGCACACGTCCCTTCAATATTTTGTACTTGCCTCTACAATGACATTGAAAACAAAAGTTATATAAAAACTTTAGCAAATGATTAAATAATTGAGGAAACAAAAGAAAATGTAAGTCGTAAAGAAAACTTATAAACAATTGTCATACCTGCTGCCTCTCATGATCCGGCATCGTCGTGCGTCCTAGTGTATGGAGGTATTTTTTTGCATCAATGTTTTTTTTTTCCAGATGATTCCTAAATAAAATTAAAAATGAAAAGGATAATATTAATCAAAACTTGAAAGTTATTATTTAAATACCTCAAATGTAATTCATACCTTAAACTGGGTACTCGTCCAATGAGTAATCATCTGACGATACTGCTCTATAGAACAATCATCCACGACTGGTACCGCCTCTAACTCAGTGCCAACTCTAGCACGCCAGCCAATATACAGCTCATGCTTGTAGGCTCTCCAAAGCTCGCCTAAATCCTTTAGACGTTCCAGTCGTGCACCCTCACCATCAGGAAAATTAAATCGAAGCTGAAATCAAAATATTAATTCATATAAATACAAAAATAATTCATAGCATTAAATACAACAGATTTTTTTACCCATATCTCTGCCCAAGCTCTATCTTTGACCTCATGTGGCAAATGTCTCCACGACAGCGGGCTGACGGGAATGATGTCGGAGTATTTGGCAAGCGTCGCCAGAAAACTCCGACATTGCTGCCCTGTTTTCTCAACCATCTGTCTTCATTATATTCCACCATAACCTGTGTGCGACGGTTCCACACCGAACACATGCGTGTACGGCCCCGCCCCCGCCTCCTGTCAGTAGATGTATCTGTCATGAAAGAAAAACAAATATTTTATCAAAACATGTTATAATGAAAATAAATATTGCTATAAAAATTTGTTAGGGTTTTATAAATATACCTGCGCTAGTCTGATCAATGAGTGGCGCCGGATCCACAGAACCTGATGGAACACCCTCTGGTGGAACAGGAGTTGAAGACGATGGAATATAAAAGCTCGGAGAGACAGAAGTAGAAGGAAAAGAAGATGGAACAGCTGTATGACCTGATGCTGACTGGGGAGTGGGAATCATCATGGGATGTGAAAATGATGGGGCAGAAGATGCAGAAGGTAGCGAAAACATGGGAGGCCTAAATACCCCGTGTGTCCCTAACGACACACCGGGATCAGAATGTGGGAAGGCTGAAATGTCAGTGGGAGGGGCATGGTCTAGTCGGGCACGCGCATCTCTACGTCCACCTCTGGTACGAACCCTCCTCGTACCACCGGCCTGAGTACTAGGACCAGTACTAGGCTCCTCGTCGAATAACTGTCGACGTAATGGTGGATCCTACAAAAAAGTTTACAAAAAAAATTAATCACATGACATTATATATTCTGTAAATATATATATATATATATATATATATATATATTTGAAATAAAGTACTCACTGTAGGCACTAATGGTGGAATGCCCATCTCCTCCATCCGGCGATTGTTCTCCGCCATTTTTTTTCTACATCTCTCTTCAATTGGCTGCATTTCCTGCATTTGAAAGCAAATATGTAATTAATTAGAAAAAGAAAATTAATGTGTAAACCAAAAAACTAAATATATGAGGGAATGAGGGGATTTATTGGTAATTTAGCTACCAATTGTTTTAGAAGAGCTTGAATGAATTTAATAAAACATACAAGTTGTAATGTTCACCAAGTTAGAAATATTGTTTGATTTGGTTTGAATACAGTTCAATTCCAAATTAGAAAATGCAATTCAAATAAAACAGCAACCAATAAACATTGAAAATTCACATAACGGTCAAGTCAGCTAAAACATATTTGTGATCAATACTAAATAAATATGAATATTACCAACCTTAACAACCCAAATCGAGGTAAACCAAAAGAATTGAGGACATGGATGAATGATTCTATATATTTCCAACCACAACTTCAGGTTCACAATCAACTCTGACAATTGAGCTATTGGAGTCATCAAAAGAAATAAATGGATTGGTTCCAATGGCAATAGGGACAATGTCAATTCCATCATCAGCATCATCAAAAATATGTCTTGTAATTACTTCAACTATGACACCAAATTCAGGTTGAAGTTGATCTTTGACATAAAAAACTTGTTTAGCCATTGATGCCAACACATATGGTTCTTCGGTTGCAAGAGTGCGGGTCATATTAATTACTCGAAATCCACAATCATCAATAAATGTGCCATGTCTCGTCATCGAATCAAACCAATGGAATTTCATAATTGTGACTCGTCCATGAGAGTAATAATCCAATATTATTATTTTCTCAACGACTCCATAATAACCCACATTTTCAAGTCGCGGTCTACTATCTGATGCACTGGCATAACTATCTGTTGTGGCAGTAACCATAATACCATCATGTTGTGTTCTCATGTTTTTGGCTCGTTCAGTGACAATAAATCTGTACCCATTGATAACAATTGATTTACAGTCACGAACCACGGTATTAGGACCAAAAGCCAAAGATCTTATTTCCTCAGAGACAGAGTTAGCAGACAAACTCAATACCTGCAATATAAATGACAGTTAAACTTAAGTAAATATTGAAATAATTAATTTAAACAGTAATATTTTTACCTTCAATTTTAACCAAGCAGAAAACTCTTTACTATGCAAAGTCTCTCTCCTTCTCAAAGATAAAGAACGATGCTTCCTATTTATCATTGTTTTATGTTCCCTGTAGATAAAAAAATATGAATAGTTTAACAGATATATATGTAAGATATACATATTCAATTTTGTTACCTGATATAGTCATCGAACAAATCACAGTTGAACAAAATTGTGCGATGTGCCATCTCCCGCTCTTCAAGGCTTAATGTCTTCAATGTATATGATCCAGGAATTCCTCCTGTTTGAGGAGGTGATGGAAAACTGGGTTCAATTTGCTCATATTGTTCTTCTTCATTTCTCATTGGTCTGTTTATTCTTGTAGTAAGATCAGACAAAGACATTGAACAGAAATCCATACATTCTTGAGCTAAGTAACCGTTCACGATAGAACCTTCGGGATGATTCTTGTTTCGAACATAAGACTTTAATGTGAACATATTTCTTTCAGTTGGATACATACAACAAAAAGAAACAGGTCCTCCGAGAAGTATTTTAGTTGGAATATGGACAGTCAGATGCAGCATGCATGTGAAAAATGATGGGAGAAATATTTTCTCCAACTCACACAAAATTAATGGGGCATCTGTCAACATTTTTTGCAAGAAAGACTTGGACAACTTCTTAGCACAAAGATCTCTAAACAAATGGCACAACCGAATAACACCCACCCTTACATTATTGGACAAAAGATGACGGATTGCTATTGGAAGAAACTCATGAAGTAGAACGTGATAATCATGAGTCTTCAAAGATTTTAGCTTCAACTCTCTTCTGTTGACCCGTTTAGATATGTTGCTTGAATAGCCATCAGGAACTCTAATAGTCTCTAATACTTCCAAAAATTGTTTTTTTTCAGTAGGTGTCATCACATAAGAAGCACATAGAAGTTGCCATTTATTTTCACTGATACGCACAAGATGCAATTCTGGTCTGATTTTCCAATCCACCAAGTCACGTCGAGATTGTAAATCATCTTTTGTCTTCCCCTTGACATTTAGAAGAACTGAAAGCAACATTTCACATATATTCTTTTCAATATGCATTACGTCTAAGCAATGACGTAGCAAATTGGTTGACCAATAAGGCAAATCAAAAAATATACTCCTCTTCCTCCAATTGTAACAGGTTTCTGTGGAAACATTCTTTCTCTTTCCAGATTTCATTTGACCCTTCCGGAATGAAAAACTGAAATCTTTCAATTCATTAAGCACATCAGTTCCAGACATACGCTGAGGTGGATCATCGGTCTCTATAGTATTATCAAATCTTCGACGATTCATTCTATATGGATGATCCTTTGGCAAAAATCATCGATGTCCCATAAAACTGAAACTACAATGATGTTTCAATCTTCTGGATCGTGTATTCTTCATACAAACTGGACATGACAGTTTTCCCTTCGTGCTCCATCCAGACAACATTGCATAAGCCGTAAAATCATTGATCGTCCACATAAGCGCAGCACGCATCTGAAATATGTCTTTTAAACATGCATCGTATGTGCGCACACCCACATCCCAAAGAAGTTTCAACTCTTTTATTAAAGGTTGCATGTATACATCAATATCAATGCCGGGATCAGAAGGACCAGATATGAGTATACTCATGAAAGTGAAAGATTTTTTCATACACAACCATGGGGGAAGATTATAAATGTGTATAAAAACTGGCCATGTGCTGTGCCAAGTAAGCATCTGCCCAAACGGATTAAAACCGTCGCATGAAAGACCCAGCCTCACATTACACACGTCAGCTGCAAAATCAGGATGTCGAGCATCAAATCTTTGCCATGCAAATCCATCTGCAGGATGAACCAACTCATCATTAGTCTTATTTCTCTCGGTATCATGCCATCTCATTTTTATTGATATGTCATCAGACATAAAAGATTCTGGAGTCTAGGGATCAATGGAAAGTTCCACATTACTTTCTGTGGAACGAGGGATGGTGTTCCATCAGATTTTGACTTCCAGCGGGATGTGCCACATTTTATACATTCATTTCATTCAGCGGTTTCTTCCCAGAATAAACTGCAATCTTTCGGGCAAGCATGAATTTTGTTTCTGGAAAATCCAAGTTCTTCAACTAACTTCCATGCCACATAGTGGTTTGAGGGAATATCTGCATCATCTGGAAGTAAATCCTTCAAGAGGGTAAGAATGTAATCGATTGCTGTATTAGAAATACCATACATAGTTTTTCCATGAAACAATCGGATTAAAAATTCCAGCTTTTTCATTTTATCGCATTGTCGATATACTGGAGTCGTGGAAGCATCATTCAAATTTTTCACCCTATCAATATCATCATTTTCACTAGATGCATCAGTTGTCCTCATATCGACGTCTTCTTGAGTCGAAATCCTTTCTTTTTCATGATGACGAATAAACAGAAACCGATCATCTAACAAATTCTCCATTCCAGTCCTTTCATTTCGATCATCACCAATTTGAGATTTCATTTTCTCCCCATTGTGATACCACACAAAGTAGTTTGCTTGAAAACCATTTTTGGTTATGTGGTAGCTGACTTCTTCACAACTCAACCAAGGTCTACCAACACAATTGGAACATGGGCAGTGTATGCGACCACTATCTGAAGCATTGTGAAATGAAAAATCTATAAAGCTCTCCAAATTGTTTTGAAAATCGCTTGAGATACGATCAGTTTCATACATCCAACTTCTGTCCATTCTGTAAAAAAATTCATATAAGTCATTTTGTCATAAACAATTCAATAGGATTGAACTTTAATAGAAAATACATTTAAGTAAACGATAAAGGAAGAAAATAATCATGGTATCAACTACACATGTGAAAAAAACATACTAATGTGTTATTGAAAAAATGTAAAACCAACAAGAACTTAATGTGTTATCACATCAGAGCATGCCTCATCCCATAACCATATTAGTAGGGTACACTCGTGGACAACCCCGCCCACCCCCGTGGACAACCCACCCCCGTGGACACCCCCTACCCCCTAGACAGCCCAACCACCCCCGTGGACAGTCCACCCACCCCCCTCGACACCCCTTCTCCCTATGGATAGCCCCCACCCCCTTGGATAGCCCGCCCACCCCCCTGGACACCCCTACCCCCTGTGGCCAGCCCACCCACCCCCCCTGGACAGCCCGCCCACCCCTCCTTGATAGCCCGACCACCCCCGTGGACAGCCCGTCCACCCTTGTGGACAACCCGCCCTCCACCGTACCCCCCTGGACACCCCGTACCCCCCCCCCCCCCGGGATAGCCCCGTCCACCCTCCCAAACAGCCCACACCCCCCTCCCCTGCAACCCCACCACCACCACCTAGACATACCAACCCCCCTGGACACCCCACACACCCCTCCCCCACCAGGACACCCCACCCAGACCCCCAGGACAGCCCACACCCCCTGGACAGCCCCGCCCACCCCCGTGGACAGCCTTTCCCACCACCGTGGACAGCCCCGCCCACCCCCGTGGACAACCCACCCACCCCCGTGGACGCCCCCTACCCCCTAGACAGCCCAACCACCCCCATGGATAGCCTACCCACCCCCCTCGACACCCCATCTCCCTATGGACAGCCCCCCACCCCCTTGGATAGCCCTCCCACCCCCTCGACACCCCTACCCCCTGTGGCCAGCCCACCCACCCCCCCTGGACAGCCCGCCCACCCCTCCTTGACAGCCCGACCACCCCCGTGGACAGCCCGTCCACCCTTGTGGACAGCCCGCCCACCCCCGTACCCCCTGGACACCCCGTACCCCCCTGGATAGCCCCGCCCACCCTCCCAAACAGCCCACACCCCCCTTCCCTGCAACCCCACCACCACCACCTAGACATACCACCCCACCTGGACACCCCACACACCCCTCCCCCACCAGGACACCCCACCCAGACCCCCAGGACAGCCCACACCCCCTGGACAGCCCCGCCTACCCCCGTGGACACCCCCTACCCCCTAGACATCCCAACCACCCCCGTGGACAGCCCACCCACCCCCCTCGACACCCCTTCTCCCTATGCACAGCCCCCCACCCCCTTGGATAGCCCGGCCACCCCCTGGACACCCCTACCCCCTGTGGCAAGCCCACCCACCCCCCCTGGACAGCCCGCCCACCCCTCCTTGACAGCCCGGGCACCCCCGTGGACAGCCCGTCCACCCTTGTGGACAGCCCGCCCACCCCCGTACCCCCCTGGACACCCCGTACCCCCCTGGATAGCCCCGCCCACCCTCCCAAACAGCCCACACCCCCCTCCCCTGCAACCCCACCACCACCACCTAGACATACCACCCCCCTGGAATGTGTAGAAATAACATAAAAATACATGATATATAGATAGCACAAAATACTCAACCTATGGGTTCACATTAACTACATAATCACACACTTCACTAGTACCATAAAACACATAAACCACACCCCCACCACACAAGACGCATAGCATTTCTCACATTCATTTATAAGCCACTTCATTCACACTTACATTGTCCATTCATTTAATGTTAAATTAATTAAATCCATTTACCACACATCCATTTCTATTCCATCTCATTTATTTAATATCTTGTTTTTTTGTTTTAACAGCATAATTTATTCCATAGATAACCAGGAAACTAATAAAACCACCACACAACAACTCACCATCTCACAATAACCATCGACACCATGTTACATCGACCAACCATCTCACCAAAACAACCACATATCACAATAAAAATATTGCACATCACAAACCACCGCACAACCAAAACCACCTCACCACATTATACACCACAACTTCATCACACAACACCTCCACACGACACAACACCACCACACATCATCACTATCATACAACTTCACATGACACATCCATGCCTACTAACCATCACATTACAACCCCACATATCACAAAGCCCAACTGGTCACCTCAATCCCCATAAAACAGCCTACAACATACAATGAAACACAACAAAAAACCTCTCATAGAGGCAACATACCCCAACTTCCACAATTTATTTATTCAAGGTCTTTTATTACATTACCCCTTTATTTAGCATGGACATTATAACACAATTGATATTCCAGGGGAAACTAATTAATTAACAAAATATTTATTCATTTCCCTATTTTACACGATGAAATCAAATCAAAATCCAAACTTAAAACTAAAATATTAGATCAATAACAATAAAAACAAGGTACCATATGTGTATAAAGAAAAAATTACTTGATTTGAGATGATTCAAATGGGTTTTCACCTATTCAGATGGGGGATTTGGAGAGCAGCAGAGAGCTGGAGGTGGATTGATAACTTAAAACTAAAATACTAAAGCAATAACAATAAAAATAAGGAAGTATATGTGTATAAATGAAAAGATACCTGATTTCAGATGGTTTTCACCTCTTCGGATAGGGGATTTCGCGAGAGGAGAGCGGTGGAGCGGATGAAATTAGGTTCTGTGCGAATGGGGGAGAGCAGCGTCGCGGCTGGATTTGGGGGAAATAATTCCCAACGGTTTTAAAGAACGGTTGGGAAAGAGATGCTAAGGACCCCTTTGCCAACGGTTTGAGGAAACCGTTGGCAAAGGGGTGACCCTTTCCCAACGGTTCAAAAGAACCGTTGGCAAAAGGTGATTAACACACCCCTTTTCCAATGGTTTCGTCAAACCGTTGGCAAAGGGGAGGCTTTTCCCAACGGTTTCAATGAACCGTTGGGAAAGGCTTTCTTAATCCTTCAAGCCCAACGGTTTTAGCAAACCATTGGTAAACACCCGTTGGGAAAAACATCATTTCCAGTAGTGATAATTAAATTATTTTCATGGAAAAAAGTACATTAAATGAATCTAATCTGACCCTTAGGTGATATGGGTCATATTTTAGTCATCCAATAGGATTTTGAAATGTGTTAGGGTAATTTTATAATATTATATTTACCCTTAATTACCTGATTTACCTTTAACTATGGTAAATAAAATTTACCATAGTTACTATTCATAATTCCCAAAAATAAAAAGTAGCCTATTAACATAATTTGGACCCACTGATTCTAATTATGGAATCCATTTTTCCAAATTCAATACACAAAATTTGCAGAAATTAAATTAAAATTAATCCCGTTGTCGAAAGAAAACGGGTTTTTCTTTAAAACATTGCAAAAGATTAAATTGATTTATCCTACGAATTCAAGGTAGAATCAATGCTAATGACATACATTATATTAAATGGTAAAAATATATTCTATTTATACTTTAAAACCATTCAATATTATAATTTAACCACATAAGATATTACGATGAAAAAAGTTGTTTTTAATTAAAATATAGCGTGTTTTTACTATTCATTAAAATATGAAAGTCATCAGAATAATATGAAAAATTTATCCAAAGTAAATTTATTTTTCTTGATTCCAAAGAAGAATTTTATTTTGTCAAATTTAACTTATAAACATGTCAGAAACTAAATTTAAAGTGGGTGCGCCATCAAAAGGCGGCAAAACTGCATTTTTTGAAAAATACTTATTTTACCTGAAAAATTTATTTTGTTCTTATACCATGTTCTAGAAAATGTGTAAGATGAATAATAATGTTATAAAATTAAAAATTTAGTTAATACTATTCATAACGGCTAGTTCATAATAATATTATAATAATATATCGTTGTTTAATAAAACCTGGTATTGCGTACAACACACGCTATCGAGGAAGGTCGTGATTGCGTGTAATGCAAGCCAAGTCAGGGTTGCGTGTTGTGAAAGAATCCTTCATTGTTTCGTATAACATAATCCAACCATATTTAATTTATACATTGAATATATATATATATATATATACTCAATGTTGCATAGAATAACTATTATCAAAATTGTGTGTAACACGATCCAAGAATAATGTTGCGTATACTGCAAGCTAATACGGTGTTGCGTATAGTGAAAGGTAATCTTGGTATAGCATACAACACAAGACATTAATGAAATTAAAAGAATATTTTTCATAAAATCTCAGGGTGTTACACTCCACGTTTAGCGTCATGTGGAAAATGTAATATTAGATGTTCCATTTAGTCAAATAAAGTCGGCGGGAAGATTTTTTCCAGTTTATATATAATTACAGCAACATATTCTTCCAGATTATTTAGTGAATCATAGTCTGCTGTCGCCACACAAATGTCTTGAAAAAATATGATATGTCTATTATCAAATTCCAAATCATATAATTCAACAAACCTCTAAATCCAATTGGCATAAGTCTTTTCATTATAACATTACAATCATGAATTTTTAATCCGGTAATATGACCATTCTTAACACATCTGCCCAAATTGGAATCATAGCCATCTGGAAGTCTCAAATATACAATCCACTGACAAAATAATAAGCGACTCTCATTGGACAATGTATAAGATGCTTTTGGTTTCATTAACCTCTATGGTCTAACATTTTCAAATAGTTCAAAAACTGGTCGCCTATATATTTGGGTAAGATCTAATCATGCCTTTACATTATCTTTGGTCTTACCTAGTGTATCCAAAATTGTATGAAATAAATTATCAAAATAGTTCTTCTCAATATGAATGACATCCAACATGTGGTGGACCAAAAAATCATACCAATATGGAAGATTCCAAAAAAATGCCTTGTTTTATCCAATTGTGTTATTTCCCAAAGCCATGAATTTTTTGTTGGTCTATTTTTGGTCCTAATGTGATGAGAGGTAATGAAAATACAACTAATTTTAACTATGTACCTGAGATCATTTTTGGAGTTTTATCCCTTTCAATTGTTCCTTTTAAAAAATGAGATGTGTTCCTCTGAGAAAGATGATCGGTTAGAAGAAATATGCGATGACAGTCAAAATAGAAAGGTATTTTTCCATTGATGATAATAAATGCTTTTTTTTCTTTCATATAGTAAGGACATGATTTCGGACCATGTGTACTCCAGCCAGATAACATGTCATATACTGGGAAGTCAATAATCGTCCACATCAATGCAGGTTTTAATATGATTTTTTTTTCAAAGCAACATTATATGTACTAACACCATTACTCCACAATAAATTTAACTCATAAATCAATGGTTTCAAATAAACATAAATATTCTTTTTTAGATGTTCTGGGATAAATAAGGTCAAAAATATATAAGGCTCTTTCATTAACATCCATGGAGGTATATTGTACGGAGTTATAAAGATAGGTCAACATGAATAATGACTACCATAAGAACCAAACAGATTGAAACCGTCAGTAGAAAGACTCAAGCACAAGTTCTTTACTTCTAAAGAAAAATACGGATGCAGTCGGTCAAAATGTTTCCATGAATCACCATTATATGGATGATTCAATCTTTTACCAATTGAAATCATGGTTTTGTGCCATGACATCATTGACGCTATGTTCTGAGACATAAATAAACGTTGCAACTTGGATGTAAGGGGGAAATATCTCAACTGTTTTATAGTAATCTATCCAGACTTCCTTAGTTGAGCTTCTTTATACATTGATTTTCCACATGTGGGACAACTATCCAATGACTCATTTTTACCAGAATATAAGATGCAATCATTTTTGCATTCATGAATCCTCTAATAACTAAGGCCTAGATTACGAACCAACCTCATGCTCTCATATTAATTTGCAGGCAATACATTTCCTTCAGGTAACAGTGTTTTACCTAAAGAAAATATCTGATCAAAATAGTTGTTTAACATTGCATTATCTGATTTAATAGCCATAAATTTTTCAACCGCTTCTAATTTTCTTATCTTGCAACCAGGATATAATGCATCCTCAACAAACCTTAACAACTCAAAAAATTCAGATGGTCCAACTCAGGAGTTAAATCAATATCATCTTGAGTTTCATTTTGTTAAACAGATGGACCTACAACATCATGCAATAAAATTTGAAAGCATGATGGATCTAGAATCAAATTATTAGTATCTTTCCTAGAACTATGTTCACTGTTTTGATACCAAAATGCAAGAGATGTCCCCCAACGTTGTCAAATGTGTCAAACGTTCTCATAGCACATTTTTTACAAGGAAACTTAATTGTCCCTTATGAAAAAATATATGGTTTTGATGATGTAAATGATAAGAAAGCTTCAACACCCTCAATATATATATGATTTAAACCAGAATCGTTTGGATTTCAATGCTGATTTATCCAAGTGTGATCATCAAATAATGATTGTTGTTGACATCCTTGTTCTATATGTTTCTACAAAATATAAAATCATTATTTTTTTTGAATAATTTGAAATTTGAAAAACACTACCCAAAAAAAGAAGATAAATAATTAAAACTACTTCTTAATAATTACCATTAATTAAGGGTGACACAATTTCTAGTGGATTGACGGCTACTCTTTTGTCTGACGGCTTATTTACTTGAAACTTTATCACAATGAAATCACAATAAGGAATATTCTCAAAGGTACACATATCCATTCTCATGCATACGAGAATGTATAAGCGTACCTCTAAACAGATTCTTCATTGTGATTTCAGAGTGAGAAAGATGCAAATAAATGAGCCTTCAGACAAAAGAGACCCCTTTTCATCGATGAATCATCTTCTTGCAACTGTCACCACATGAAAACATTATAAAAAATGTTGTCCTATGAATGCATATCCAAAGTCATGCATACAAGATTGGATATGAATACGTAAAAGAATATTTTTCCAAATTTTTTGAGTCTTTGAGAGTTGAATGGAGAAGAGTCGTTGAATAAAAGGGGTGCCTCCAATCCATCGGAAAATTTTCCAAGTTGTTACAATTTATTACAATTGATTTTATTCCTATTTATTCCTATTTGTTCCTATTTATTTCTATTTATTCATATTTATTCATATTTATTCCTATTTATTCCTATTTATTCATATTTATTACTATTTATTACTATTTATTACTATATATTACTAATTATTACTAATTATTACTAATTATTACTAATTATTACTAATTATTCCTATTTATTCCTATTTATATTTATTTATTCCTATTTATACCTATTTATTACTAATTATTACTAATTATTACTAATTATTACTAATTATTACTAATTATTACTAATTATTACTATTTATTACTATTTATTACTATTTATTTTTATTTATTCCTATTTATTCCAATTTATTCCAATTTAGTCATATTTATTCCTATTTATTCCTATTTATTACCATTTGTTAGTAATTGTTTCTATTTATTACTATTTATTGCTAATTATTTCTAATTATCGCTAATTATTGCTAATTATTGCTAATTATTGTTATTTATTCCTAATTATTCCTAATTATTGCTATTTATTACTATTTATTACTTTTTATTACTTTTTATTACTTTTTATTACTATTTATTACTATTTATTACTCATTATTACTATTTATTAATCATTATTACTATTTATTACTAATTATTACTAATTATTACTAATTATTACTAATTATTACTAATTATTACTATTTATTACAATTTGTTACTATTTATTACAATTTCTTACAATTTATTAAAATCTATTACTATTTATTAAGAATTATTACTAATTATTACTAATAATTACTAATTATTACTAATAATTACTAATTATTACTAATAATTACTAATTATTCCTAATTATTCCCAATTATTTCTAATTATTCCTATTTATTCCTATTTATTACTATTTATTCCTATTCATTACTAATTATTACTAATTATTACTAATTATTACTAATTATTACTATTTATTACTAATTATTACTAATTATTACTATTTATTACTAATTATTACTATTTATTACTATTTATTGCTATTTATTACTATTTGTTACTAATTATTACTAATTCTTACTAATTGTTACTATTTATTACTAATTATTGCTAATTATTACTAATTATTACTAATTATTACTAATTATTTCTAATTGTTACTAATTATTCTTAATTATTGTTATTTTTTCCTAATTATTACTATTTACTGCTAATTAATACTAATTACCCTTAATTATTACTAATTAGTGTTAATTACTATTAATAACTACAAATTACATCTATTAATTACTAATTACCGCTAATTATTTATATACATTACTAATTATCATTTATAATTATTAATTACTACTAATTACTAAGAATTAGTACTAATAATTCCAATTTATTATTACAAATAATTACTGATGACAAAACAATTTAAATCTAATTTAATTACAATTAATCAACAATAATTAAAATTTATATAAAAAAATGAAATAAATACTAAATTAAATAAATCATAAATACCTTTAAAATTGACCTCTTATAGGTGTAGACAGCTTCACAACTTCTTCGTAAAAAAAACTAACTCAGAAAAATTTTCCCTCTAAAATTAGAGTTCAGAGAGAGAGAGAGAAAGTAGTAATTGAGGGGAAGGACGAAAAAAATGGATGGGAGTATATATAGGTTAGATTAGTTGCGACAAGACTATTTGCGACGGGTATCCCGTCGCAAATACTTTCGTCCGCATTAATTACTGTTGGTGGTTAAAAGGGTATTTGTGACAGGTCTCATCGCAAATAGTTGCCTACCAACACACCTTTTGCGACAGGACAACATCTCGTCGCAAAAAGTATTTACCGCCGCTGGGTATTTGCGACGGGTCTCGTCGCAAATAGTTTTTACCACCTCCCAGTATTTGCGACGGGGGGTGCCTCCCCGTCGCAAATACCCTTCTCGCGGTTTGGCATGCAAACCGCACATAACTTTTTTACAACGGGTCGAGGCGCCCGTCGCAAATATCTTGTCACAAAAAGTTGTTTTCTCGTAGTGTTTGATAGGTTGTGGTGTGCTTGAACTTAGGGTTGCGTACAATGAAAGTCATTGAATCATTTAAAAAGTAGCATACCGTGGAAGCTCGGGGTGTTACATTACTCCCTCCAAATAATTTCATCCTTGAAATTTCAAGAATATCACGACATAAAAAGATTCGGGTGGTTTTTCATCATATGTTCTTCAGGTTCTCACGTCACCTCTTACATTTTATGGTTTCTCCAAAGAACTTTTACCATACGAGTTGTCCGATTTCTCAAAACTTGTTCTCTGGTATCAAGAATCTTGACAAGGTCTTCACAATAAGACAGATCGAGTTCGAGTTCTATTTCTTCATAGGTAAGTACATGCATTGGGTCTGGCATGTATTTCCTTAACTGTGATATGTGGAACACATCATGAACTTTCGAGAGACTTTGAGGAATTGCCAAATGGTAGGATATAACACATATTCGTTCTTGAATTTCAAAAGGTCTGATGTACTTGAGAGTTAATTTACCCTTCTTACCGAATCTTATAACACCCTTCCATGAAGATACCTTCAAGAAAACATGATCTCCTACTTGAAATTCCAAATCCTTCATTCGGTTATCGACATAGCTCTTTTGCCTACTTTGAGCTGTTTTGATATGGGTTTGGATAATCTTCACCTTCTTCATTGTTTCTTCAATAAGTTCTGGACCTATAAGTTTTTTTTCACCAACATCATCCCATCAAGTTGGTGTACGACATCTCTTTCCATATAATGTTTCAAATGGTGTCATTTGAATACTTGAATGGAAGCTATTGTTATAAGAAAATTCTACAAGATTTAAATACTAATCCCACATACATTGAAAGTCAAGTGAGCGGGATCTGAACATATCTTCTAAAGTTTGAATAGTCCATTCTGATTTTCCATCAGTTTGATGGTGGTATGCAGTGCTCAAACAAAGTTCAGTATCTAGGGAATTCTGAAGACTATTCCAGAATCCTGATATAAAACAGAGATCATGATCATAAACAATCGATAAGGGTACACCATGAAGTCTTACAACTTCATTAATATATAGTCTTGTTAAACGTTCAAGTGGAAAATATTCTCTTATAGCAAGAAAATGTGATGACTTGGTAAGACAATCAACAATAACCCATATCACATCATTCCTTCTGGGAGTCTTTGGTATCCCCACGACAAATTTCATCATAATATCATCCCATTTTCACACAGTTATAGGAAAAAGTTGCGTGACTCCTCTAGGATGTTGTCTTCTAGCCTTCACCTGTTGATAAACCAAAAAATTTGACACATAATCAGCAATTGCCCTCTTCATGTTGTCACACCAAAACTGTTCCTTCAAATCTCTATACATCTTAGTGCCATCGTGGTGTATAGAGAAATTGGAGCTATGAGCATCATCCAATAATTCACTTTTTAGATCAGGTATATCGGGAACATAAAGCCTCTTCCCAAATTTTAAAATGTCATCTTCAAATACGAAATCAATCAATCACTCATCATTCACAGCTTTAATTTTCTTTTGAAACTCCTCGTCATCAATTTGAGAACGTTTTATCCTTTCCAATAAAGATGGTTTGGAAACCATTTGAAAAATTAGTGACGTTTCACCCTCTATGATAATTCCCCTATCTATCTTTACTAGATCCATGAACATAGGATCTATTTCAACTCTCAAATTGTTCAGAACTCCATGGTCCATTCTGCTCAAGGCATCCACCACCTTATTTTCCTTCCCTAGGTGGTAGTGTATTGTGAAATCATAATCCTTGAGTAGCTCAACCCATCTCCTTTGTCCCATGTTGAGTTCTCTCCATATCTCCATAGCAAAGATTATTGTAGCTAACTCAAGATCATGAGTTAGATAGTTTTGGTCATGGGTTTTTAATTTCCTTGATGAATATGCAATAACCCTATCATTCTGCATAAGGACACAACCAAGTCCTTTCCTTAATGCATCACTATAAATAACAAACCCATCATTCCCAGATGGTAAATTCAAGATAGGATCATTGACTAATCTTATATTCAATTTATCAAAACATTCTTCCCACTCTTTTTTCCAAACAAATTTAACCCCTTTACGTGTGATCTTGGTTAATGGGTTATCCAATCGGGAAAAATTCTAGAAGAAACGCTGATAGTAACCTGCTAAACTAATAAAATTGCATACCTTAGTTATATTTGTCAGTGTTGTCAATTCTATATGGAATTTTTGATATTGGCCATGCATCAATGATTAAATCAATACAAAACTTATCTTCACCCTCAGGGTGGTGTCCAGGTAAATCTTCAAGAAAAGCATCAATTTATTCCTTTACAATAGGTACATACTCAATTTGAAGATTACCTCCTTCATCCCTATATGTTGTTTTCTCTTCCTCATCAATAATATCATTCAGTAAAGCTAATGGGGATGGATCTTGATAAGAATCATGTGATGAAGTTTCTGCTCTAAAGATAAGGGATTCTACATCTTCCTCACAAATCACAACTTCCTTCTTCTGGAAATAGATATTCGCATCATATTTTGAAATCCAATCCATACTGAGGATTATATAGAAATCAACCATAGGTATGATAACAAAGTTAGAAATTATAGAATGTTTATATTCCATAATAGTAACTACCCGACACATATTTGTTGTGATGAGGTTCTCACAAGGAGTTTTGACTGACAATTCCCTTGTCATGGTGAATTGAAAATATCTAATTTTTAAAGAAAACTTGGAAGATATAAATGAATGCGATGATCCAGAATCAAATAAAGCATTACCTAAATTTTAAGAAATAATTAAAGTACATACCACCACATCATTAGGAACTTCAACCTCAGTAGTTGTGATCGCAAATGCTTGACCATCTCCCCTCGACCTCTTCTGTGGTATATTCCCTTGATGTTTGGGGCATTCATTTGCATAGTGTCTCATCTATTTACAATTGTGGTACTGGACATCATTTATTTTTTTCTTCCCTTTGCATTCATGTGCCTGGTGTCCCTTATCTCCACACTTATAACAAACTCCCAATCCCTTCAAACACTTCCTAGGGTGTTTTTTTCCACAGTTTTCACAAGATTAAAATCGTTCAAACTTCTTCTTCTTTGATGAATTCCAGTTTTCATGGTTCTCATATGGACTCATAATTTATTTTTTTCCTTTTAATATATTGATCCTATAAAATTTATTCTCTGTCTTGACGGCACATAAAACTATTTCATTATATGGAGAAAAATTCTGCAAAACCAGTGCCCTTCAGAGAATTGTCTTAAGACCTTCAAAGAAGTGATCGATATTGCACTCTTTGTTGCATATAAATCCATAGAAAACCTGGATAACCCTGTAAAGGTAGCTCCATAATCTAAAAAACTATATTATTCATTTTACATTAAGCTAAGTAACTTCCTCTTCAACTCAATTTGTTGATCACGAGGAAAGTATTTGTCGAATAATGCCTCCTTAAAAGTTCTCCATTCCATAAGTTCTATTTCTTCTTCATCCCTAATATTTTGGATCAATGTCCACCATTGATCAGCATCACCTTTGAGACAATAGACCGCAAATGTAACCTTTTCTATTTCACTGCATCCCAAGGCCATAGATATCTTTTTGAGAGACTTAATCCACTGCTTATCTACAATTGGATTAGTAGTACCACTAAATGATGGGGTATTTTGCTGCATAAAGTGATCCAGTATAAGAGATTACCTCTAGGGAATGGGTTGTTCCATTCAGGTAAGGTTATTTTTCATAACCAGATTAAGTTTCCCATATATTACCATAATTCTCTTTGCTCTAATACTAGCTGTATTGGTTTCCTCTCCAGGGACACCCGTGCAATTTCCTCAAGCATTGATACCATTTGTCCTTACAGGTTCCATTTCTATATAATGAAACATATCAGATTAGCTCATAAAATTATGATTTTCAAATATGGTAAAACACTCAACATAAATTAAAAATTTATGCATCATAAATCATAAAATTTTGTTACTTTGGGTGAATTATCATAAGGGTATCCCCAAATTCTAACTTAGGGTATGTTACCTAATCTATATTCTCTAAATCTAGTTTCCAAGGTTGTTGCTTAACTTTCTCTGATACTAACTGTAACATCCCGACCCCAGATAACTTGAAGCTAGTTAATTATTACATTTCATTGGCATTATTACGAGGAAACAAATCCTGAAGGACTATACAGTTTAGCAGTCTTGGAATTCCAGATCACAGACATGATACCCATAGTACATTGGGGAAAAAAAATAAAACATGCAAAAAAATAATTGAAATGAACTACATCCTTGAAATCTTAATCAAAGTTCTCTTATTTATAACCTGGGGAGAGAAACATAATAAGGGTGAGCTCGAATGCTCAATAAGGGTAAGTACAATGGAAGCAATAATGAATCAATATACATGGAAAGGTAAAAAAATGAACACACTTTCCATTTGAATAACTAGATAAGGCACAAATAATATGGAAAGTAGGAAACTAAAACTTATGGAATAAATCAATAAACTGAGAATGAACTACTTCCATAGATATGTCGACGTAAAATCTCATGGACAAATAATAACTAAAATTAAATGAGGGAAATACTTTATTTGCGGACTTCATGTCTCAGGCACATGAAAACCTATTACCGTTAAGAACTTTCACAAGATGGTTTAAAACTAAGGGTAGAAACCCATTTTTCCAAATTATTCATCTCATTAGAACCTTTCGATGCAATGTGGAGCTATATAAATTTTGGGCTCCACCCATCATTGTTAGTCCAAAGTATTTCTCATATTGAATAACCAAACTAAATAATATGCCTTCTCAAATAACCATATTGAATTAGTAATATGTATATATAAATAATTCCCATGAAGGAAATAATATAATATCATGAAAATAATGAGATTCATGATAAAAAATCAAAAGGTAGAATATACACTGTATAAAAGTAACTAGGTTTATAACATTTCAATATGCCTCAATGAAATGAAATTGAGACGAAATCCCTTACCTTGAGTCTGAATCGTCATGTATCTTCCTTGTTCTTCCCGAATAATAATCTTAAGTTAATTTATACTTGTTTTATAACGTTTTTAAAGTTTATTATTCCTTTTATATCACTTATTACCATGTTATAACAATCACTTAATTATTTAAGTTCATATCGGATATTTTGACGATGTTATGTACTTGAGTAAAAAATGAACTTGTTTTGATGTAAATTGTCCAAGTGGTCTTAAGTAAAATACCTCTAGAATACTATTAATGATTTAAATATCATATATATCCAATATATATGTATTTATAATAGTCCATAACATTTAGAGATAAGAAATGAAATGCACCGTTCATGGAGAAGATAGGTCGTACGTACGCATGAAGGATACTTTCATTTCTTTGTCATATTAAAGGAATGAAAACTAATTGATACATAGGTATGTTATAATTAAAGTATATTATCTATGTTATATATGTTACATAAGTTCATTAAATTCATCCTTTATACGTTTCATGTATGGCATGAACGAGTCATATCCCTTTGAGGGGGCGGTAGTCCGCACTTCCTCAAATGAAATTATCGTATTTACACATTATGGAAAGCATAAAGTTATGTTGTAAATAAAAATTATAGAAGCATATTGACAATATAAATATAATATATATCATATATAAATACAATTCCATCATAATGGACACCATGAGAGGTGTTAGGAGAAAACTGAACAATCATCGTTTCGTGAGGAAGTAGATCGTCGTACACAGAAACAATATGTTTGCATCCATTAGATGGAGGTGTGTGTAAGTGTAGTTCGAATACTTCTCAAAAAAACATCCAAGTATATTGAGGATACTGGTGTTTTTATGTAGTCATAGAATAATAAGATCATAGGGAGTGGAGAAGAAAAATAAAGGAAATGAACTTGAGAGAAGACGTTAACTCTAAATCGGGTGACTTTTTTTATTTGCGCCTAAAATATTTCTTGAATTTATTTATATCCAAGGTAAGGATTATAGGAGGAAGGGAGGGATTTTGGGAGCTTATTTGAGCAGAGTTAGGACAATCCAAGGGGCTCGAGAGGTGTGAGTAAGTGGGTAGAGGTGGTGGATTTTTTTATTTGAGCCCAAAGGCTTTCTTGAATTCCCTTCTGGACAAGGTAAGCCTTCTAGGAGGAAGGGAGGGATATTGGTAGCTTATTTGAGCAGGATTTTGATGAGACAAGGATCTTGAGAGGTATGAGTAAGTGGGTAAAGGTGGTGGCCTTTTATAAGAGGGAGGAGGGGCACTTTAGGAAAGTATTGAAATATTATTTTATTATAAAATGATTTTCGAATTCTAATAGTTCCAAAGTGATATATTTTGAGGACAAGATGATAATGATTCTAAATACTCTCAACCAATAGGTTTTAGACATGTTTAGGTTACAAAATTAACCTTATCATTTAGCTTTAACCCTTAGTTAAAAACATTAACTCTTACCATGTATTCTTGTATTTTCATAATATATGGTTACTATAGTTACTATAAAATACCCCTCAAACCACAAGTAGATAATTAATGAAATTTTTAATATTATATAAGTATGTTGGCCGAATATTAGATTTTTATAACAATTATATCATTTAATAAAATAGTATTTTTTTAAAACTCATTTATGTCAATTTTGACACTATTTAGTAATTGATTTTTCTTAAAGTCATAAAAACATGACTCATTTGAAAAAAAAGGCATTAAATCAAAGCTAATATGTCAATATCATCCATAAAATTCATGGATTACATCAAATCAAATTACATTTATTTTAATATTTATAATATCATTTATTTGAATCTTTCTTTAATAAGGTAATCATTGCATCATCATTGTGTCATAAATTAATTTATTTATTTAATGTATAAAATTTATAAATAAAATACCATGATGTAGGAAATCTTTTTTTATTTATAATGACTATTTATATTCAAAAATATCAGTTATATAAGCCTATATTAAAAAAATTTAGTAAAAGATACATGTTTATGTTATATTTCTCTTCAATTTAAATTAATTCTTGTAACATGTCATTATCACACCCAAGTGGCTCCATGGGGTCCCAAAATCGACCCAAGGATGCCCATGGTCGGACATATCTCATCCAATAGGATTATTACATGTGTTAGGGTGTTTTAATAGTATTATAATGTTATTTTTACCCTTATTTATCAGATTTACCCTTTAACCATGGAAAAAAATAATAGTTACTAAAGTTACTATTCATAATGTCCAAAAACAAAAGGTACCTATTTAAAAAAAATTTACATTATGATTCCAAATATGGAATCCATTTTTAAAATTCAAAATAAAGAAGTTTCATTAATTAATTTAAAATTAATTCTTGTTGTCAAAACCAGAAAGTGGGTTTTTAAGAAGTAAAAACTATCAAAAGATTGACATGTGTTTAGGTACAATTTAAATGTAGAATTACTTCCAATGAAAATAATTGGATTAAATGATAAAATATTAATCCAATTACACTTTTAAACAAATTAAAAAGACAATATATCTTTATAAATAAATTATATGGAAATGCAGTTTTGAATTAAAATGCAGTATTTTTCACTATTCATCAAAAATTGAAACTTTTCAGAAAATTACCAAAATTTCACCCTAAGATAATTTTGGTATTACAAATTAGAAAATAATGTCTATTTTGAAAAATAAATTTTATAAAATTTAAAAATGTGGTTAACACTATTCATAACTGCTTTTTTAAACAGTTACTTTGATAGGTCGTGGTGTGCTTGAACTTGGGGTTGCATACAACGAAAACCATTGAATTATTTAAAAAGAAGCGTACCATGGAAGCTTGGGGTGTTACAATGAGGTTATCCTAAGTGAGAGTTTTGGTTAGTAGTAAGGTGCGTAGCAGGGCCTTTCTAGTTGTTTTTATCTTTGGTGTCTATGTACAATGTTCTTGCGGGGGGGGGGGGTTATGGGTTCAATTTTGGGTATTGTTACTATGTTTACTAAGAGGTTTGGTATTCTCAAGAGGTTACCTAGTGTGAGAATAGTGATGTTTTGGGAAGTGGTTGGTGAAGTTGGTTCATGGGTAGATGCTTGGTTGGCCACTAGGCTTCATGATGGTGTTGTTGGGATCTCTTTAATGGTGTTGGATGGGTACCAAGGAATTTGGCACGTGATGTCATTGATTATCTAGGTTTAAGGGAGTTTACCTTAGGCCAGAAATGGGTTTCCCTTGCTTAATCATTTTTTCTCCCATGGATATGAGATAGACTTTAGGACTGGGGTTGTATGGGTTTTACAGTGGTACTGGTTAGGAATGTGGGTCCCCCATTGCATGGTTCTAGGCAATTTATTCCCTTTAGGTAGAGAGTTTTCTAGGTTAATGTAAGTTTTGGGTTAATTGAATGATTTTTTTACTCGGAGCATTGTATATTATGTTGTGTTTGGTTGTCTGCATTGTTTTAATGATGGTTTTCTTTGCTACTATTATTTGAGGGAATGGTTTTCTTTTCTACTATTATATTTTTTTTACTTTGAGTTTTTGTTTTTACCTTTGTATTGTTTTTTTTCATGGTTTTGTTTGAGGATGGGTATTGTTTGGGTTTTTTGGTGTTCTGCAGGAACTAGATATATCTGAGAACCTATGGTTGGTATATGATCCGCATGGAGTTGATGTATGTGAAGTGGGAAACTCAAGTATGTAAAGGATATTTAATTTTATCATTTATGTTTAAAATGTTTTAATTCTGAGTATGTGTATTAGGATCTTATATGTCATCGACAGAGGTGGATGTGTGTCACTTGGATACACATAGAGGGTAATGACTGATACACTCTTTTTTTGGGTTACGATTGCATGATTTCTCAAATCATGGGATTTGTTAGGTGGTGCAGGGACATATGGTGTTTAAGATTGTGGTTTTATTTTACAAGGTGAGATTTATGAATTTCAATTCACTTTTTCATTGTAAAATAATTTTTTTAGTCAATTATTTATACATGATCATTTTTTGAGTTGTGTTTTATAGTTAGGAAACTCTATTTTTCATGTTCCCCTTTTACCCATATGTTTTTCTAAGATATAAACTTAGTAGTTGATTACTTGCTGATATTACGGGACAGAATTTTTCATAGGGGTTTTTTTAATGGGCCGAGTTCCCTAATAATTAGGGAACTGGTTCCCCTAAGGGCCACTTGAAGTGGCGCTTAGGGTTAAAAGTACAAAGCATCACTTCAAGTGGCGCTTTGTGTGTGTTTCATTTTTTTATATTTTTGGCCGATTTGTGTATGTTTTATTTATATATTTACATATAATTATTATAATTATTATAATTATAAATATTTATATATATATATGTACATATAAATATTTACATATAAATATTATTATTTATTGTAAATATATATTTATAATATAAATTATTATAATTATAAATAGTTATATATATTTACATATAAATATTAAATGAATTTGTATTTATAAATATATATTTGTGATTATATTTATAAATACATAAATATATATTTATAATAATAAAGAACTATATATAATATAAATAAATATAAGTAATTGTGATTACGTATTTATAAATATAATTTTAAATATATAATTATAAAAAATAATTTTTTCATATAAATATATATTTAAAATTATAAATAAATATAATTTGAAATATATATTTGTATAAATATAATTATGTATATATATAATTAAAAATAAATATTTATAAATATAAATCTATTTATAAATATATTTACTATTATATAATTATAAATGTAATATTTTTAAATATTTAAGTTGTCATTTAAAATATTTTTTGTTTACTATATGTTTGTTTTTCTTTTCATTTTTCAAGAAATTATTATATGTTTAGTCTGTGTGACAAATTTTATTTAGATTTTAATTGTACTTTATAATTTATACGCTTCTAAAGTCATATACATGAAGCATAATAATGTTACAATTATGAGACTTTGAAAATATATAAATTATTAATAGTTAATTTAAATTAGTTTGTATTTACTATATTTCTGATTTTCTTGTTATTTTTCTTAAACAACCATTACTTATCATAGTAAATAGGTTTTTTAATATATACAACATGACATCCTAAAACATCAACGACGATGCCCCCCGGTACCACAACGCGGCATTTGAATCTCACGTCCTCTCTGCGTCTGACGTCTGTGTCACTCCAGTGTCCTAGCTACAGGTTCCCCCTCTTCTGGTGCTTCTGGTGACTCTCTATGATACTGTGTAGAGGACTAACCAAAACCATGTGAGGAGGACGACCCAAAATCATATGGGGTGCCATATGGCTCTGAAGCTCCTATAAATGGTAGAAATGGGGAACTGAAGAAGGCCTCATTGGGAGGGGAGGGGGACGCCATAAGCTGTGTGACCGCACCTAGATCGAAGTCCATAGTAATCTGTGGAGACAACATATGTGGTATATAAGCGTCTCCCTGCTGTGAAATATCATCAATCGGCTGGGTTGGATTGTCTCTATGTGGTGCGACAGCATCTGCTGGAGCCACTCTTGGATGTCGATGTCATCTCCTCTGCCCCTCATGATGTGCTCATCTCTGTCATCTAGCTGGTGGTGGTGGTGGCAGTGCATCATCCTCAGCAGGCATAGTAGGGACATCATCATCATCAGGAGCTTCAGCTGGAGGATATGGATTAGGATATACCTATGGATCCTCATAAAAAAACTGTCACGTATCAACTAGAGATGATCGAGGAGAGCCAACACATCCCAATGAACTACATCCTGCCTAATATATGCATCCTCCTGAGGTTGTGTGGTATGTGCAAGATGACCAATGCAGCCTGCCTGAAAATTAAATAACATTCAAATTAATACAAAAAATGAGTTAAACAAAAATAATAAATCTTAGTGAACATACCAACTGCTGAATGCCAATCCCCTGATGTGTAAGGTGCATGATGGTGTGACGTCGATACCAGTCTGCATAATCCCCCTGAGAAGATAATTGAGAGCGTGATATGGTATATCCAAATGGAAAGATACTGAATCGAGAACGCATGTCCCAAAGCTCGATATAAGATGCATGAGTCAGCCACTAGTTTTTTGTCTATCTACCTACAAGCACAGTCAAATGTAACTCGACAGGCTGTGCTGATGCCATGTGGATATGTTGTATATAACCGAACTGGTGCATGACCCGGTCTGGCTAGTGCCACTCAATGATGTGGAAGTGGATGAGTGGCACAACTAGAACATGATCTCTAACCGTAGCTTTGTATTATGGTGGAAGTGATGCGTAGACATAACCTGTATACGGAGTCCATGAAACCTAATATGTAAACTCAAAAAATAAGTCATATATTAGCATGATAATGTTACTGAGATTATATTTAAATAACTTAAAATAGTGATAACAAAACAAATTTTCCTACAAAAAAGTATTGTTTTACTTACATCAGCTGGCACTATGGCGTTGAATATCTATCAGAAGTTGTGCAGACTATGTCTCGGAGTATGTGAATACTTCTGAGACTAACTCCACCTAGTTAACAAATAGTAATACACGGTAGGTTTATAATAAACAATAACAAAAGTAATAAATAACTAAAATTAATGACGTAGACATACCATCGTCCCTGAGGACAGTCCTAAAATAGCTCTGGTGAAAGTGGTTTGATAGCTCACGGAGAGATGCGTGGAAAACACTCCCAAACCCACATCTGTAATAACACCATGAAACCTGAAATCTGATATGAATCGACCTAACAACTGGTATAGAGACATCTGTACATATGTGCTAATACAGTGGACCCCCAACTGTATGTAGTCATCTGATATGCTATCAAACAGTAAATCATCTAAACAGATATGAAAACAACTATGATTGAACTTTTTAAAACGCAAAAGGATTTTCATACCAATTTTTAAGATTTCCTTCTTCATCGAATCATTCTTGAACTTCTTTTGCAAATTTCTTGCAATGTGTCGAATACAATATCGATGATGGGCATAGGGTGGTCTCTATGAAAGACCCTCAGACTGTACTGCCTCCTTTATTGCATGGTGGTGATATGAAATAAGACAAATACATTCTTCATCCATAACAAACTCTCAGAGACATGCCTGAAACTAGCTTCAGGATGAGAAGTTCTCTTTCTCCACAATTTCAAATGACAAAGGTAGAGGGGCTTGATTTCTATCTTGTGTGGCGGCAATCAAGAAATTTCCAGTATACTTTCTATATATAAATGTTCCATCAATCTGTATAAACTGCTTGAAATGTCTAAAAAATGCCACACATGGTAAAAATGTCCAAAATAATCTATCAAACACAACCATTGAGAGGTCAACATGGTTGTGTTGGTTAACATATTCAACAGTATGTAACTGATAGAACACTTGATTATTGTGGCTTAGAAGCTCCAAAAGTTGTGGAAAAACTCGATAAGAGTCATCCCAATCACCGTACACTTTCACAATAGCCTTCTGTCATGCCGCCCATGCCTTCCAGTAAGAGATTTGATACCCCAAAAGTTGTTTGATTCGCTCCATCACTAGAACCACTGGAACGTCGTAACATGCTCTAATCATTTCAACAATAATAGTTGAAACAAAATCAATATCAAATGAAGAGTGTTCATGTGACAATCTTGGGTTCACACAGGTGTGTGGAGTAAATCTAGTGATGCGCGAGCTGTGAAAAGTGTTATCAATTATAGCTCGCAGACGCATTTGACAGTTCGATTCATATTTTTCACAATGGATCAAATTGTATGACCTCTTTGACTCTTCTACAACATAAGAGTAATGACTTTCAATGTGATATTGTTTTATCACATTTTTCATTGCTTATTTTCTCTCAAACTTTCTGCCAATATATAGAACACCATCATCTGACACTCGATTTGTGCCACCAATGATTCCTGTAAATTCTGAACTAGGAGTAATAACTGACCAATCAAATTCTGGAGAACAATTCATGCCTTCAACTGACCATGAATCCAATACTGTAGGATGGTTCAATGGTCGGTTAAACCTCACATGAGTGGGCACAGACTGTTCTTATGCATGCTCTTCTTCTTCTTCTTCTTCAACTTCCTCTTCCTCTTATTCTTTGAAATTTTCATCATTCTCAAAATCATCGAACAATGCATCTAAAGTATGTGGAGGATTATCCATTGAAACTGTGGCCAATGGAAATGATGGAATAACTACTAATGCTGATGTAACTTCTTGATGTGTAGGAGAATATGACATAGCATCATCAATATGAGATGGACCAACTTCCAATGTCGATGGAACCTCCATTGTAGCTATAGTGACATACAACTCCATCATTTGATTCCCAGGTAGATACTTAACCAATGAAAGTACATATTCCTAATCATCATCTTCATTTACCGAATATGCCACATTCCAAAACCTATCTATATATTGCAGATGTATGAATGTGATGGACTCTATCACTTGATTCCTCGCCAGTTTTAACTTTTGATGAATTTTCCTTTTTACAGCTTCCAATGTAGAACATCCTCCAAGCATCACAACTACTTCTGGATGTATACTATAACTACAACCTTGTTCTGTTTCAATTATTTTATCGTTGTAATAAATATAGGCGAAAACCATCTTTTTTATCTAAAATAAACCATTGTTATTAATTAAATTTGATTTGAGAATCAATTAATGTGTGCATGATTCTAGTAATTCAGGTTGGAATCCTAATCCCTCCACCAAATCAATATGTTCAAACCATATTGATGTGTAACTCTTTACACAACCTACAAGCTTGTATTACTTACCCAAAAATAGAAGTCAAACATGTTCATACATATCCACATGCATTATATGCATGAGGTACACGAACACATCATGTAAAAGCATAGAGTTATATGAAATTGAAAAACTCCACAGGAGTAAACCCGGAGCGACAGATACCCAACCCCATTCACTTTCTTAGACAAGGCAAGCATCCAGGAAAGTAGGTGGTACGAACCAAAGCCCGTTTACCCGGGGATACTTTACTCAAGAGAGCATTCATATCATGACAACTCTAACACTTAATATGCAAAAATATATTCAACTACAAAATTCAAGTTCATAACTTCAATTACAAACTGAGGTCAATGTAGATGGAAAACTAAATTCATTATCATACCTAGAATGTAATGCAAGGGTATATTCTAGAAGCAATTTCTAACTAATTCTCTACTTAATATAACTACTTCTCTAATTAAGATAACTACTTCGCAAATTAGGATAACTAATTTGCTAATTAAGATAACTTCTTTACTAATTAAGATAACTACTTCAATTCGGTGCATAGTTATCAATTAATTACCTAGTTACCTTGAATTAATTACCTAATTAGAATTAATTAATTACCTAATTAGAATTACTTAATTACCTAATTATAATTACTTAATTATCTAATTATAATTACTTAATTACCTAATGAGAATTACTTAATTACCTAATTAGAATTACTTAATTACCTAATGAGAATTACTTAATTACCTAATTACCTTTAATTAATTACCTAATTACCTTCAATTAATTACCTAATTAGATTTAATTTCCTAATTGCATTTAATTAATAGCCTAACAATAATTAATTAATTTCCTAACCACAATTAATTAATTGCATGACCACATTTAATTTATTGCATAACCACATTTAATTAATTGAATAACCAAAATTAATTAACTATCTAACCATAATTAATTAAATATCTAACCATAATTAATTAATTGCCTAACCACATTGAATTTTCCTAACCACATTTAATTAATTTCATAACCAAAATTAATTAATTTCCTAACCATAATCAATTAATTTTCTAACCATAATTAATTAATTTCCTACTTATAATTAATTAATTGCCTACTTATAATTAATAAATTACATCACTACATTTTAAAAAAAACTATTACTATTTCTCCATGATGAATATTTCAAATTCATTCCTATAATGTGATCAATAAAACATCTATGTGGTTGAGGCAATGATGATCAACGAACATTAAAAGCTTTTCTTGAGGTCCTTTGGGCCGAGATTGGCTAGGAATGATCCTCGATGAACTTGAGTTGGAGTCTAATTAGAAGAATATGAGCCTCGACTTTACAAAGGGGGAAAGCATGGTGGATATCTTATCTAGAATAGATGAATTGATTGAACCTAACTGCAAGAACTGCTATTAAAGAAGCTTAAGCTGAGTGAGTGGTTGAAGGAGTATTGTGGATTCGATTGTACCCAATTTGAGCTACCAATTGGAAGATGTGGTGGTGAATTTGAATGATGATTTTGGGTCAATAGTGGAACAAAAAGGCAGGATAATGTGTGTTATTGATGGCAGGCTAAATATTTGAATGTCCAAATTGCACGATTGTTATGGAAATTCTAGTTGATGGTGGAAGATGATACAAATAGAGGATTATAGAATCTACAGAAGTAGAATGAATTGGATTAGATTAGAGGCTTTAGTGTTTGTAGTAGATGAAAATAATGAAGATGAGATTCCAATTGAGGAAATTAAATCCAAATACATGGACCGAAGTACTAGTGTTAATTCAAGTATGCTTGAGGATTTAGACTATTCAAGATTAATCTATTTCCAAGGGTAATGGAAGTTGAGAAAAGGAAGAGGACCAGTCAAAGATTAATAATTTGATATAGAGGTCAATTGTAGAGAGCATCTAGGGACAAATCAATCATAAAAAAAGTCAAGAAATGATAATGGAAATGATAATTAATTCATTATAATAATTTAATTCCATAAAAATGTAGCGGTTAATTTCAATGGAATTAGAACTGGTAAAGATAAGGAGGCTTGAATGCTATTCTAAATAATATTCAGGACTTGGGAATTTATTTCTCTGGGAGAAGGTGTATCAAAACTGAACAAGAGCTGCTACTACAATCTTAAACAGTCTGAGAACATGTTCAGATTCTGCTAAGTTGAAGCCGATATGGAATCACATGCAATAACTTCTTTATTTAAGGGTTTTGCCTTGAATCACTATATGGGAGAATATTTATAGTGATATATTCCATGTGTCTAATTACAATGAGGATTCGAGAGGTGGTAACTTTGAGGAAACTCTTAGAGGGGACTTTAAAAATAGCATCTACCTCATTCTACACAACAATTCATTCTATAGAAAGACTTATGAAAGAGAGAGAACTAAAGTGTAGCGAGTAGAGAATATGGAAGTTCTATCTTTTTTAGCCATATCTGGATAAACATAGTGCGGTGATGAGCAATCGGAGGCCAACAATGACTTCTTCCGAGTCAACTTTTTTTATTTATTATTTAGACTCTCTTCTTGTATTGTATCTTCTGAATAATTTTCGTTATATTATTATTTTATGATATTTTCTTTAGATTCTACTTAATAATTTTCTTCTTCAATTGTTTGATAAGTGCGGTTCATTTTATTAAATCATTTATGATGATGTGTGATCTCTTCTTTAATTTCCAATCTCGTCTGGCTATTTAAAGTTCTTAATCTTGGTTAAGAATTGTGATTACAATGGAATTGATTGTTTATAATTTTCTAGTAGTTGGACTATTATATCACTTTCTTTTTAAAAATATCACACACATACTGAGGTTTCAGTGTGATCAATTCAAAGCCGAATCAAATATACCTTTTAATGGTTATAGATTTTACATTGATGAATTTTGAGCAAGAGCACATTTTGGAAATGAAAAAGAAGAGAAAAAACAATGGTTAAAGCTAATACATAACCATTGTTCATAACTTGTCCACACACCTTCATCTTTTTCTCTATGGTATTTTAGATTTCATAATATTTTTACAAAATTCCTTATTCAATTTCAAAAACATAAAAATAGGATTTTTTCTGACAAATGAGCTTAGACCACAACCACCACATGAGACAACCTCAAGAGCTACAAATACAGTTTTTTAAGGAGATAAATTTAAGTAAAGAGATCTATCAAAACAATTTATCCCTTTAGTTGGCATTGTTATTGGGTATTTTTCCTAATATACTTTTGTTTTTTAAATTTTTTTATTAGTTCTACATTAAAATCCATCTCTGTTATTGTGATTTCCAAGACCTGGGTGCTAGTTAGAGGTGCTATGAGCCTGATTGACCACATGGATTCAAGCGCATCACTCTGAACGATAAGATATTCTGACTAGCTACGAGGTTATTCGGTGTGTCTATGGGGAGACTATGCACACATTACCAGAGTAACACAGTGGTACAATCAACAAATAAATAGCAAAAGTAGTATAACAATGAATAAGCAGTGGAAACAGACATGAATAACCAAACACTAAATAATAATCAAAAGCAGTAAACTAAATCATATATAGATTGATAATAATGTATGTCATGTATCTATAAAGCAAGAAAACATGGATACAAACAGAAGACATCAGTACTATACAAAAAGTTAAAAAATGGAAAAATCCATCCCAACATCCTGAGCTCCAGCCTGGTCATCTGTTACCAAAATCCATCCTTAAATATTCTAGAATGTCATGAATTCTTAAGAGGACGCTTCCCTTTATCTAAACCTAAAAGCATATAGTATTTTGGGGTTCCATTGGCATCCCAGATAGGTGTGAGTTAAACATAGTAGGTCACCACCAATAACATCTAGAAATATCTAGTTTGTGTGTATAACATGGTAGTGTGTAGATATAATAAGTGAAGCAGTAATAATAATTGTAAATGGGTCGGCTCTGGTTCCTGAAAGGAAACCAGTCTGACACTACCTACTTTGGCACATTCCGGAATAACTCTAAACATTTATCATGAGTTTCAATACCCTGTATCACAAAAGTAGTAAGAGACACAATGCCCAATATCATAGTAATAAAGAGGATGTCATACCCATTATCACATAATAGGGATGTCATGCCCAATATCATAAAATAGGGATTTCATGCCCAGTATCACATATTAGGGATGTCATGCCTGGTATCACGTATAGGGATTCCATTCCCAGTATAATAAGGGACGTCATGCCCATATAGTATCACAAGGGATGTCATGCCCATATAATATCATATTTATATAAGCAACATCATGCCCATTTAGATATAACTAGGGTCTTCATGTCCATTTAGTTTATTTATGAAGGGTTGTCCTGCCCATTTGGTATGATACATGCATCGGGGTTGTCATGCGCATTCATTGTAATTCACAAGGGTTGTCATACCCATTCATTATAATTATTAAGGGTCATATTCCCTTATGTCCAATCATTGGTAAATAACCATTTTATTTAATACAATCCAATGTATAATAAATTTATCATTTCTATTTAATAATGACATGGGTGAAACCATTATGCATTTAATTAGGTGACACGGGCTTACCATTCACCTTTGATCAATTCAATACATTATATTTCAAGGGTTTTAGTCATGTTGTAACACAACATTGATCCATTAACAATTTATGATGTCATCATTTAGAATTAAAACCAAAAACTTCAATAGGTGCCATGAAGACCAATTAGTCATAAGTAGGGAACATCCAAAAGGAATGGCTCACTCAAAGGTTGAAAATTATTGATATGAAATGGGTTCTAACAATTCATTAGGTTCCAAGTAAGACAACCAATTTAAGACAGATTCAATTTAGGGGCACGCAGGGTGAAACTAGATGGTGACACAACGATTATAAAACATCAAAACATGAGGTGTAATTAATAGACCAACTACCTCATACTCGTACAAATCTCTTAGTCCAGTATCGACCTTTAGTTTGGTTTGGATTGGAAGAAATACGAATAACCGGTCAATACCCTGAAAATAGGGCATATGAACTTGAAATTTGATAAATTCTTCCAAAGGAATACAAACATAGAATCACACAAAAGGAATGTAGCTCTTACCTGGAAGAATCCAAAGAGATGAACAATGCTTTGATCAGACACCCGATGCAGAGTTGAGATCAAAATATATGAAAAGCGGAGTTTAGGAGCTCAAATGTGAAGAAGAGAGCTCCCACTATCCACTAGAGAAGAAATGAGAGGAGGGCTATGTTTAATATTTTATTAAGGTCAATTTTTTCTTTTAACCCAATAATATATGGGGTGCACAGTTTGTCCACATGGTTGGGAAAACCATGCACCAACCATGAAAGGCTCATTTCATTGGAGGGGCACCCGCACAGTTTGGCCACACAATTATGGAAATCGTGCGCCAACCGTGAGAATATTCTTTTCCAAAAACTACAGACATTCTGCATGGGTGTCTGACCCCTAGAACATGTTCAGGGAAAACCATCTGCCATGCTTCACCCCACTATCCAACATATCATGGTTTCTAATAACTGTGGGCCTCAGTGTTTTTCTCCACCAATCGGGGTTTCAAGATTCAAACAAGCCCCAGACACCCCCGTAACATATGTGAACTCACTAGGTATTAGTATTAGGTCTATAATAAATAATTAGAATAGATTTAAAAGGATCCATACCTGTGATGAAAACTGGGTTCTTACAGTCTTTCCCCCTTAAAGGAACTCGTCCCCAATTTTACCTTTCAAGGGTGGGAAAACTTTATCTAAGAATAATTCTGGTCACTGAGCACATACATCATCCTCCCTCTCTCAATTCTCTTCTTATACCCGGATGTGTTTCCATAACATCCTTCCTAAAGGGAAAAACTAACCTTGGAGAGACTTTGTTCTTCGATCAATGATGTGTATAGGATACTCCTAAAAAGAAGCATCAACAACTAGATCAAAATCCTCAGGATCAAATGTATGAGACGGGTTAGCATGATATCAATGAAGCTGTGAAAAGTGGAAGATGTCATGCATGACACGATACCTCTGAGGTAATATCAACCGATAGGCCACCGGACCAAATCTCTCCATAATCTTAAATAGCCGTAAAAAGTGTGGTGACAGCTTCCCTTGCCTCTGTATTCTTCTATGCCCAATTATGGGTGATACCTGTAAGAATAGACGACCCCAACCTCGAACTTTAGGGGTAATCAATAGTGAATGACATATGATTTCTGTCCAGACTGAGCAGTAGACATCCACTTTCTGTTCAGCTGAACCTGCTCAGAATTCACCTGAACAAGACAATGACTCAGTAGCACTGCCTCTCCTACCTCTAACTAGCATAGGGGTGAATTAAATGATCTAAATTATGGATCCTCATAAGGATCCATCTGAATCGTCGCTTGATAATTGTTATTGTAGGTGAACTCAATGAGAGATATATGCTTCCACCAAGAACCACTGAAATCAAAGATGCATGCTCATACCATTTCCTTTAAAACCTGTATAGTCTATTCACACTGACCATCGGTCTGAGGGTAAAAGGTTTTGCTTAGAAGAACTTGTGTACCCATATCCTTTTGAAGCCGCTTCCATAACCTCAATGTGAAAAAAAATTCCCTACCTGAAATGATAGTATGACGTACCCTGCATTGCCTTATTATCTCAAGGACATAAAATCTTCCCAACTCATCATTTTATAAAGTCTCCCAAATAGAAAGGAAGTGGGATACCTTCATCAGTCGATCCACCACTACCTAAAATGAATTGCTTCCATGAGGAAACCTCGATAAGCTAATGAAAAAATCCATCACAACATCCTCCAATTTCCATTCTAGGAATGGTAATAGATATAACAAGCCAATATGTCACTAGTGCTCCGTCTTCACCTACTGAAAGGTAGAACACTTAGTGATAAAGCCTGTTATTGGATTCTTCATCCATGACCACCAATACTCTTAGCACTTTTCAAGATACATCATAGAAATACACAGGTGAACTGGACACTAAGAAGCATGTGACTCTCATATTAGCTCCTCTCTCATATATGTGGGAACCTAGATTATCACATGTATACGCAGGATTTTGTCATCATCGATAGACCAATCCGGAGGCGGGTCCTCCCCAGAAATGCTCTCTCATAGGGACCAATCCCTTTGGATCTAAAAATTGACACATCTTCACCTTATTTAGAAGTGAATAGGTCATTGATAGCGAAGCTAGTATAGACTGTCCATGAAGGTCCTACACCTCTATGTGCATATCAGAAAATAGGGTCATAAGCTATCATTCTCAAATGGCCTCCTGATCTGCTCAATCTACTCATAGCATCGATAACAACATTGAATTTCCCAGGCATATAGGCAAGCTTGAAGTTAAAGGAATTTAGATATTCAACTCATCTTTTCCACCTAATATTTAATTCTCTCTGTGTATAAATATAACTGAGGCTCTTGTGGTCCGTAAACACTACAAACCACTTTCCCAGTAGGTAATGCCTCCAACATTGTAAGTCATGTACAACAGCTACTAACTTGAGACCATGGGTCAGGTAATTTCACTCATGAGGCCTCAATAGCTGCAACCCATATGCAATGAATCTACCTTCCTATATTAGAACCGCTCCTAGACCGATACCTGATGAGTCACAATAAACTATGTAGCTACTTCCTAGATCAGACAGAATCAGGATCGATGATGAATACAATCTCCCTTTCAACTCTTGAAAGGATTTCATTCATGATTAATACCACATAAACTTCAAACCCTACTTAGTCAAGCCCATAATAGGTGTTTCTAAGTGTGAGAAGTCCGGTATAAAATGCTTGTAGTAACCAGCTAACCGCAATAAACTCCGTATGTCAAATACATTATTGGGCTGCTCCCAAGTAAATATTTCTCTCACCTTCAATGGGTCAACTAAAACTCATACCTATGAGATAATATGACTAAGAAGTGAACCTTGTCGATCTAGAAATGAAATTTACTAAGCTTAACATATAGTTGGTTCTCTCTCTATGTATTCAAAATTATCTCAAGATGAGTGGAATGGTCACTTAAAGTATGAGAATACACCAAGATGTCATCTACGAATACCACGAAAAAGGAATCTGGATAGGGATGGAAAACCCTATTTATCAAATCATGAAGATGGGAGGCACGTTCATAAGACCAGAAAACATCATGAGATACTCATATAAGTCGTACCGACTACAGAAATCCATATGTGGAATATATGAAGGTATGATTTGAACTTGATGATAGCCCGATCTTGGGTCGATCATTGATAATAACCTTGATCCTCTAAAATGTTCAAAAATATCATCAATGCGAGGAAAAGGATATTGGGTTTTCACTGTAAGCGGATTCAACTTCTGATAATCCATGCAAAGACTGAGGGATTTGTCTACATTCTTGGAGAAAAGGAACGACGAACCCTATGTTCAAGTATTGGTCCGTATAAAACCTTTGGCCTCTAAGTCTTCTAGCCACCTCTTGAGCTCTTGCAACTCAGTAGTAGTCATCCTTTAAGGAGGGATAGATACCGGTGAAACTCCATATACTAGATTGATAGTAAACTATACCTCTATATTAGGAGGTAGTCTAGAAAAGTAATTGGTGAAAACACCCTTGAATTGATCTACTATAGGAGGGAACTGAGTTTGATGTAGTCCGTGATCATTAATGTAAAGGCTAGAAATCAGGTCGGCCACTCCACCTAGCCCAAGATGAGATGGTCTAGCTCTACCCATATAGACAACCCACTCACCTTTGTGAATATACATACCACCCTCGGGTGATGTAAATGACACCCTTCGGCGATAACAATCCACATAGGCATGATAGATAACAAACTAGTCCATCCCAAGAATGACATCAAAGCATGTCATCTCAAGGATGAAGAGGTTCCATAAGAAATGATGGTTGCCTACCTTAAGAGGATAGTATTTTCACTAGCATACGCTCTCTGATCGTATTCCCAAAAGATTATCTAGCATCATAATGTCATAAGAGTACTTAACATGAAATATGAGACTCTCCACAAAAAAGACATATTTAAAAGAATGTGATTCAGCTATATTGAATAAGGTAGAAACGATAGTAGAGGATACAAGAATATTACCTAGAATAGTATATAGCTCAGTGACCTACTCCTTTGGTATAGGCTACACTGAATAGATATGTCCCAAACCACGACCTTGTGCTGCAACCTGACTACCCGGAGCAGATCGTCTCTTTTGGTTCTAAAAATATGAATTTTGTCTACCATGGACATAGCATCATCCTCTACATGTATGACCATTAGTACTCTAAATACTTTCCTAGGGAGGTGATACTAAACCTTCTCTTGAAGGTGGAGACAGCACAAATCCTCTTCCATACAAAACAGATGGGAAGATCCTTCAAAATTGTTAAAGATGCCCCAATCTGCCACAAACACGACACTCGATGGGGTCTCTAGGACATTGGGCCCTCTTGTGCCCAGGTTTCCCATGCTATCGACATACCACGTAACTATATGTGAGTGTCAACTGGATGATGCTGGTCACACATGCTGTCTCAAAGTATCGCTTCTAACCGCTTGTATAACCACCACTTTGTCTCAGTTATGAACTGTCGTGGATCACACCATTTTCTTCCCTCAGGTTCCACTAGGTGATTAGGGCATGATACACTACTTTAGATACAGTAGTAAAACGGAAAAAATTTACCTGAGAACAAATAGGATGCCTCCAACCATCCCCAAATCGTCTCACTTTTCCTGGCTCATCAGCAGTATAGATAGCTGCGAAGGGTTGGAGATCTTTTAAATGAGTTGAATAGTCCATAACTATCATTGAACCTTGTTGTTGGTTCATGAACTCCCTGGAATGATCAAACCCAAGAGTCTCGGGGATGAAATAATCAAAAACGCTCGACTGGAAGCCCCTCCACGTCACTTCCTGATACTGACCATCCAGATTTAGAATATTCCACCAGCGTTTGGTGGATCCTAGAAGCATGTAAGTAACAAGTTTCACTCACCTCTCAGGAGGTGTCTCCAGATGCTCGAATATAGTCATAATAGTCTCGATCCATAACTCTACAGCCTATGGTCTTCCATCCTTCAAAATTGTGGGAGGATTCTATAGATGGTACTCCCGAGTCAACTCTCCCATTGAAGTGGCAGAGCACAAAGCTCCCTATAAGGCCTTCATAAGCTGCATGAAATCTCTTTGAAATTGGGCATCATCGCTCCCTTCGGGAACATGAAGAGGTTCCACTACTTGAGGTGTAACTGGAAGCTCATGGCCCACAAACTCCGGGGCATGGTCATCACCACTCTCCAGGCATACAACCGTAGGACGTCATGGTGGAATTTCTCCACAATTGACAAACACACAACTCAGATAGGATTTGATAACGACATAATCCATTGATAAAGAACTATAACATGTAAAAGGAATCTCTATGTAATAGTCTCACCCCTATTCCAGCCCAAGGAGTCAGGTCTGGGTGATAGAAACATTTATATAGGACAATAGAGACACTACCTACTACCCACTACTATGGTCGAGACTGGGTCAAGCTCTATATTTTGTAATTTCAATTCGATTTTAAATTCATATTTATATATCAATTCAAATGGTTGAACTAAATGGTTCACCACTTCTGATCCATAAGGTCCCATACACCTTTTGAACCGAAATGTGGCATCCAGTCAATCCATACCATAACACGTTCTCATCCATGCGACAAATGGTCCACGACTCAACATGCCATAGTTGGCTGCTTAAGGTGTCTGTTATAGCATATGCAGGAAAACATTGTTAGGTTATGGAAGAAACTCTATGTACTAACTATGTTTTTCTTAATTCCCTACATGAATTGTTAGTGAATAATAGTTCAATTTATATCAATCAAAACATTCATGGAAATCACAAGTGATTCAAACAACACAATGATCCTATATGGAATGACATACAAATAACATGTGAATTTCCTACAAGGTACCTAATATGATGCATGCTCAATGTTTTCTTTCCCTCATCTCATCAGGCTAAGGATAAATGATAAACCATAAATATGAATATTAATATCACAATTCAAGTGCATCACCCAACTAAAGAATCATATCAAATGTAATAAACCAAAATTAGTAAATAACAATTCCCATTCGAGGAAATTTGGATTTTCTCTGTACATGGGTTAAATGCTCCTGGGAACAACTTATTACCAAACCCCAATTCATTCCTAATCTTCTGACTATTGTCTCAAAACAGTAAATCCAGAAAAAAAATCCCTCTGATAATACTTTGTGACGTCCTGGAACCAGGTTCCATTCAAAGTTTCCCCAAGTCCGGTTGGACACATGAACTCAACCGCATATCTTCTAATGCTAGAGGCCACCGACTAGCAACGAGGGCCTTGAGTGTGTCCGTGCGGAGACTATTCCCTCATTACCAGAGTAGTATAGTGGTACAATCAACAAATAAATAATGGAAGTAGCACAAAAGTTAATAAATTGTTGAAACAGACATGAATAACCAAGCATTGAATAATAATCAAATGCAGTAAACTGAATCATATACAGAAGGATGATAATTTATGTCATGTATCTATAAATCAGGAAAACATAGATACAAAAAATAAACATCAATACTATAGAAAACTGTACAAAAATGTAAAAATCTATCCCAACATCCTAAGATCCATCTCGTTCATCTACTACCAAGCTTCGTCATAAGACATTAAAAATGTCACACATCCGTAAGAGGATGCTTCCACTTATCTACACTTGAAAGCATATATTCTACCTGGGATCCATTGGCAATGCATATAAGGTGCGAGATAAACATAACAGGCCACCACCAATGATGTCTGTAAATATCCATTCTGTGTGTATAACAAGGAAGTGTGCAGATATAATAAGTAAAGTAGTAATAAAAACTTTAAATGGGTTGGATCTAGTTCCTGAAAGGAAACCAGACTGACACTTCCTACTTCTAACCCTGTCGAAACAACTTTGAACATGTATCACGAGTCGCAATGCCTATTATCACAAGAGTGGAAAGAGAATCCATGCCCGGTATAATAGTAGTTAAGGGGACACCATTCATAGTATCAAAGAATATGGACTCCATGCCCAACATCAAAAAATATTGATGTATGCCCAATATCACATAATAGGGATGCCATGCCCAGTATCACATATAGGGATTCCATTCCTGGTATCACATATACGGATTCTATGAATGGTATCACAAGGTATGTCATGCCCATATAGTATCACAAGGGACTCCATACTCATATAGTATCACATTTATATAATGGTCATCATTCCCATTTAGATATAACTAGGGTCTTCATGCCCATTTAGTTTATTTATGAAGTAGTTTCATGCCCATTTGATATAATACATGTATCAAAATGGTCATTCCCATTCATTTTAATTCACAAGGGTCTTCATTCCCATTCATTATTATTATTAAGGGTCTTCATGCCCTTATGTACTACCATCGGTAAATAACCATTAGCTTTAATAAAATCCAAGGTATAATCCATTTATCATTTACATTTAATAATGAAAAGGGTGTAACCATTATCCATTTAATTAGGAGACATGAGTTACCACTCACCTCTAATATATTAAATTCATTATATTCCAATGGTTTTAGCCATGTTACAATATAACATTGATCCGTTAACAATTTACTATATCATCATTTATAATTTAAACCACACACTTCAATGGGTTATATGGATACATATTCATGAAGGCCAATCAGGCATAAGGAGGGAACACCCAAAAGGAATGGCTCACTCCAAGGTTGACAATTATTGATATGAAATGTGTTCTAACAATCCATTAGGTTCCAAGCAAGACAACCAATTTAATAGAGATTCAATTTAGGGGCATGCACGGTGAAAACAACATGCAGTACAACGACACATATTATGAAACATCAAAACTCAAGGGATAATTAATAGACCACCTACCTCATACTCATACAACTCTCCTCATCCAGTATCGACCTTTATTTCGGATTGGATTGCAATAAATCCAAAGAACAGATCAATTCCATGAAAATAGGACATATGATTCTAAACCTCAATAACTCCATCAATAGGAATAAAAACCAAGAATGACACAAAAGTAATGTAGCTATTACATAGAGGAATCCTAAGAAATGAATGATACTTCGATCAGATACTGAATTATGAGTTAGTATCAAAATCTATGAAAAGGGGAGATTGGGAGTTCAAATATAAAGAAGAGAGATCCTACTATCAGTTGGAGAAGAAATGAGAGGAGGGGTATGTTTAACATTTCATTAAGGAAAATTTCGTCTTTTTACCCAAAAATATCTGGGGTGCACGGTTGTCCAAAGCATGTGCCAATCGTGCAAGGATCACTGCCTTGGAAGGGCACCCACACAGTTAGGTAAACCATAACCCAATCGTGTGAATCTCCTCTTCTAAAAACTGAATACATTCCACATGGGTGTGTGGAACTTGGAACATGGTTAGGGAAAAAATTTCACCCTACTTCACCGCACTGTCTAGCCCCGCACGGTTAGGAGAGACCATGCAATCTGGGTCACACGATTTTTACTAACCATGTGGCTCGATGTTTTTCTACACCGTCCGGAGTTCTAAGATCCGAAAAATCACTGAAAACCCCAGTAACCTCCGTTAACTCATTGGGAATCCATATTAGGTCCATAATGAAGAATTAGACCTAATTTTAATGGATCTATACCTGATATGAAAAATGTGTTCTAACAGTCTCCCCCTTAAAGGAAATCATCCCCAAGTTCACCATCCAAGGGCAGAAAAACTTCTTCTGAGAATAATTATGGACCCCGACCACATACATCAGCCTCCCGCTCCCAAGATTCATTATTTACCTGGGCGTGTTTCCATAGAACCAGTACTAATGGGACAAAACATCCTTGGGGAGACTTTGTGCTTCGATCAATGATGTGTATAGGATACTCCTAAAAAGAAGCATCAAAATATAGCTCAAAATCCTTGAGATCAAAAGTATGATAAGGTTCGATATGATATAATCGAAGCATTGAAATGTGGAAGATGTCATTCATGGCATGATAACTTTGAGGTAATAACAAATGATAGTTTACCAACCCGACTCTCTCCAAAATCTCAAACTCCCCAAAAAATCACGACAATAAATTCTCTTTCCCCTGTATCCATCTATACTGGAGTCTGGGTGATACCTGCAATAATACATGATCCATGAAATAAAATCCATAGTTCTTTGATGATGATTGAAATATGATTTCTATCTAGATTAAGCAGTAGAAATTCTCTCCCTGATCATCTAAACCTGCTTAGAAGTCACCTGAATGAGATGAAGACCCAGTGGCGCTGCCTATCCTGCCTCTAACCAGCACCGAGGAGAATAGAAAGAAATATCGTATAGGTACTCATAAGGATTCATCTAAATTGTATTCTAATAACTTTTATTGTAGTTTAACTCGATTAGAGAGATATTCTTTCCCCAATAACCACCAAAATCAAGGACACATGCTCGAATCCTGTCCTCTAGAACCTGTATAGCATGTTCCGACTGACCATCAGTCTAAGGGTGAAAGACTATACTCAGAAGCACATGTGTTACCATAGACTTCTGCAACCTCTAGTATAACCTTGATGTAAAATGAGAATCCCTATATGAAACATTAGTATGAGGGACCCCGTTTATCCATATGATCTCATAGACATACAATCTTCATAGCTCATCAACTGATAAAGTCTTTTGGATAGGAAGGAAGTGGGCTACCTTCATCAGTCAATCCCACGACTACCCAAACTACATAGGTACCATGAGGTAACCTTGGTAAAACAATGAAAAAATCGATCACAACATCCTCCCATTTCCATTCTAGGATTAGTAATGACTATAACAAGCTACTAGGTCATTGGTGCTCCACTTTCACCTATTGAGAGGTGGAACACCTAGTGATAAATCCTGATATTTGACACTTCATCCTTGACCACCAATACTATCGGTGCATATCATGATACATCTTGGAAATACCCAGGTGAACTACCCATTGAGAAGCATGTGAATCTCACATCAACTCCTCTCTCATATACATGGGAACCCAGATATTTCCATGTATATTCAGGATGACATCATCATTGATAGACCAATCCAGAGGCGGGTCTTGACTAGAAATGCTCTCTCATATGATTGATTCCTCTGTATCTAAAAACTACATCATCTTCACCTTCTTCATAAGTGAATAGTTCACTGATAGTGATGCTAGTAAAAACTATCCATGAAGGTCTTTCACCTCAATGTTCATCTCAAAAAATAGGGCCATAAGCTACCATTTTCTATTGAACTCCTGAACTAATTGATTTTGAGTCCTCATACATAGAGCATCGACAACAAAATTGTCTTTCCTAGGCGTATAGGCAAGCTCACAGTCAAAGGACTGTAGATATTCAAGCCATTTTCGCTGCCTAAGATTTAGGTCTCGCTGTGTAAAAATATACCTGAGGATCTTGTGGTCCTTAAACACCACAAACACTCTCCCAATAGGTAATGACTCAAACATATCAAGGCATTAACACAAGTTGCTAACTTGAGATCGTGCATCAGGTAATTTCACTCACAAGGCCTCAACTGCTACAACTCGTACACAATGACTCTATGTTCCTACATCAGAACTGCTCCTAGCCCGATACCTGACGTGTCACAATAGACTGTATAGATATTTTCTAGCTATGGAAGAATCATGATTGGTACTGAAGTCAATATCCATTTCTACTCATGAAATTATTTCTCATAGGATTTAGACCATACAAACTTCACTCCCTTCTTAGTCAAGCCCAGAAGAGGTTCTACTAGGCATGAGATGTCCTATATAAAATGAATGTAGTAACCAGTTATCTCCATGAAACTCTATAAATAAAAGAAATTTTTGGGATGCTCCTAGGTAACTACTTATATCACCTTCTATGGGTTAATTTAAACTCTTACCTTTGAGATAATATGACCCAAGAAGAAAAACTTGTTGATCTAGAAATGACATTAATTGAGATTAGGAAACAATTAGTTCTCTCTCAGTGTTTTCAAAATGATCTCAATATGAGTGGCATGGTTGCTTTGAGTATGATAATACACCAAGATGTAATCTATGAATTCCATGATAAAGAAATCCAGATAGGGATGGAAAACCCTATTCATCAAATACATGAAGATGTCAGGCACATTCGTAAGACCGAACGCCATCACAAGATACTCATATAAGTTGTATCGACTATGAAAAGTCGTACATGGAATATCTGAAGGTCTAACTTCAACATAATGATAGCTCGATCTCATGTCAATCTTCGAGAATACCCTTGTTCCTATGAGCTAGTAAAAAATATCATTAATGTGAGGTAAACAATACTGTTTTTTCACGGTAAGATGATTCAACTTTCTGTAATCCACACAAAGCCTGAGGGTTTCGTCTGCCTTCTTGGTGAAAAGGACTGTAGGATCCTAGAGAGAAGTATTGGGAATATAAATATTTGGACTCTAAGTCTTCTAGCTTCCCCTTAGGCTCTTGCAACTCGGTAGTAGTAATCTAGTAAGGAGGAATGCATACCGGTACAACTCCAAACACTAGCTTGATAGTAAACTCTACCTCTCTCTTAGGAGGTAGTCCAGAAAAGTCATAGGGGAAAACATCCCTACATTGGTCGACTATGAGAGGGAACTTAGTCTGATGTAGTCCCTAATCATCCATGAAATGGATGGAAATCCATGCGGTCACTCCACATAGACCAAGATGCTCTGGTCTAGCTCTACCCTCCTGGACATCCCACTCGCCTTTGTGAATATATGTACCATACTATGGTGATATAAAAAACACCATATAGTGATAAAAATCCACATATGCATTATAAGGAACCAATCAGTCCATCCCCAGAATGATATCAAAGCTTATCATCTCGAGGATGAAGATTTTCCATAAGAAATGATGAATCCCTGCCTCAAGAGTATAGTATTTTCACTGGTGTACACTCTCTGATCGTATACCCAAAGGTTTATCTAGAATCATAACACCACAAGAGTACTCAACATGAAGTATGATACTCTCTACAATAGGCACAAATATAAAAGAATATGGTTCACCTGTATCAAATAAGGAATAAACAATATTATAGGTTACTATAATAGTACCTTGAACAGTAGATATCCAAATGACATGATCCTCTAGTATAGGCTGCACTGAATATATATGGCATAATCCAAGACCCTATGCTGTAACATGACTACATGGAGGGGATACACTCTGTTGGCGTTGAAAAATTGAAGTATGGATTCCACAACCATGACCTCATTCTACACCTATATGACCAATAGTACTCCATCTACCTTCCTGGAGAGGTTCTACTAAATCTTCTCCTGAAGGTGGGGCTAGCATGGATCCTCTCCCACTTGAAACAAATGGGAAGGTCTTATAGAATTGTTGAAGATGCCCCAATTTTCCACATCCTCGACACTCAAAAGGGTCTCTAGGACACTAGGGACTCTTATTACCAAACATCCCACACTAGTTACATAACATGTAACTATTTTTGGGTGTCAACTAGCTTTATCTACTCACACATCCAGTCTAAAAGCATTGCTTCTGACCACTGGTAGAACCACTACACTGTCTGGGTTCTGAACCGCCCTAGCTTACACCGTTTGTTCCCTCAGGTTCCGCTCGATGATGAGGATCTGGTTCTCGATTTTAGATATGGTATTAAATCGTAAAATATTTACCTAATGAAGAATATGATGGATCAAACCATCCTCAAATCGTCTCTCTTTCGCTGGCTCATCAGCAATATAGATAGGTGTGAAGCGTTGATGCTCTATAAAATGTTCTAAATAGTCTATAACTATCATTGAAACCTGCATCAAGTTCATAAAACCCCTAAAATGATCAAACCACAGAGTCTTAAGGAAGAAATAATCAAAGAAGATCAACTGGAAGTCCCTAAACGTCACTGCCTAATACTCACCAGCTTGATTTAGAATATCCCATGAGCACTTGGTGGATCCTCAAAGCATGTAAGTAGCGAGTTTCGCTCTCCGCTGTTGAGATGGTATGTGAGTATGATATACTCTATAATACCATATGTAGGATCAAAATAATAGAGATACTATATGTAGTATCTAATGATGCTAAAAATACAAGAGGGGGGGGGTGAATTTTATACTTTTAAAAATTCCTTTGGAACTTTTAAAGATGGTTATGTTTAACAAGGTTAAACAGGATAACTCACAAAACCTCTAGTTCTACACACTTCTATATTCTAGAAATATGATTATGAGAATGTGGATCCGGAAATATGATTCTGGAAAATGAAAATTAATGAAAGTTTATACAGATAAAGATTCTACCTTAAACTGTATAGAATCTTACTAAATCAGAGTACAAGTATAAGGAAGTATAAGATAGTTATACTTTCCTTAACAATAAAAATGCAGTGGAAAACTTGTAAAAAAAAGTAACAAGTAATAAGTCTTTTAACCCAAAGATAAAGGTATCTAACAACCTTGGATAAAGATCCCTTGATTTATACTTTCAAGAAAGTATGTCTTACCCACAGCAGGGTAATCCCTCGATACGAATATCAGAGTCTGTCTTGCTATCCTTGCAAGCCCTCAACTTTCAGGTAGTCGGCACCTCTGTCTTCCTCAGCAAGGAAGCCCTCAACTTCAAGGTAGTCGACACATCTGTATTCCTATCCCCGAATGCCCTTGAATGTAATCAGCAACATTCGGAGTCACACAAAGAAAATCTGAACAAGAAGTTCAGTATGCACTAAGAATGAGGGTCTCTCTCTTGAAATCACTTCAACAACATGTAATCTCTAGAGTCATAGAATAGTTCATCAAAGTTGTGAGCTCTTTCAAATGAGATCCTATTTATAGGCATGGCTTCAACGGTCTACTCCCTCCTCCAATGGTCATATTTTTCCTTAAGTCTTGGAGGGACCTGTACATGTGTCACTCAACCAACGATTATTTAGTAACTGAATGTACGACATAATTTTATAACAAAACAAGTGTAAGAAAAAATACGGTTAAATAACCAAACTCAAATATTCGAAGTGTAAGAAAATAAAAGTTCTGAGTCTAATGAAAAATTTATTTGGAGTCTATAATACAAGGATATTCAGTTTCTATTTTACTAAGGAATTCATAGTTTGAATTCAGAGTTAGAATTCATAAGAATTCATAATCAGAATTCGTAACCAGAATTCATATTCCAACTTTACACAAGTTCATAATCAGAATTCAGAGTCGAGCTTCATGAGAGTTTGTAACCAGAATTCAGAGTCAAACTTCTTGACAGTTCATAACCGGAATCCGGAGTCGAACTTCATGAGAGTTCATAACTAGAATTCAGAGTCGCACTTCATGAGAGTTCGTAACTAGAATTTGGAGTCGAACTTCATGAATGTTCATATCCAGAATTCGGAGTTGAACTTCATCATCATTCGTATCCAAAATTCATAGTTGAACTTCATAAGGGTTCGAATCTAAAATTCGGAGTTGAACTTCATAAAAGTTCGTATCCAGAATTCGGAGTTGAACTTCATAAACATTCATATCCAGAATTTGGATTCTAAAACAGAATGCTTCATATCTAAGTATTATACGATTCTGAGGATTTAGATAAGACACTGAATTTTATACTTAGACAGGATAAAAAAAGTAAAACATGGTAAGGATAAATTTCCTTGGGAAAGGAAGTTTTTCCTTATAGAAGTAAAACACAGGGTAAAATAGGATTTTCCTTGAGATAAGGTGTTTGTGATTTTCAAAACAAGATTTAATGGTCATGTCAAAAGGAAATCTTATTTACGTAACAATCTCCCCCATGTATGAAGGAATAGAAAAGTCATAAGGAAAACCTTATTGACTCAAAAATCTCCCCCTTTTTGGAAAGCACAAACATCCTTATGAAAAATAATAAAAGGACTTAGAAAAATTTCAAGACTTTGAAAATAAAACTTATCTCCCTTTTTACATTGGAAAAGATGAATACGACTAACTCTCCTTTAGGCTTTGGAACACTAAGGATCGTATTCTATATTTCTGGAATGAGATTTATCTTGTTTATGGGAATATCTGTAGTGAAAAATTCCCCTTAGACAAACTCCCCCTTACTTAGGGATATTTCTTCTATACTTAGAATTGTTTTTCCTTATCCCCTTTAGAAATATTTTTCCTTATCCCCCTTTTTGATTTTCAAAAAGAGTTTGAGGGAATGAAAAAAATATAGTACCTGAAATATTAGTACAAACATCCAAACAAAAATGAGGAACAAAAATTTTCATTAAGATTGGAAGAATTTGTACAAGAAATACAAAAAAAGATCGTATTGTAATAAAGTTATCCTTCTTTTTCCTTCAGCACCATCTTCTTGACAATAGTCTTAATCTTTTTGAACTCTTTATGATCTTCCTCAGATTTCTTCTCTAGAGCCTCGATTCTTTCTTCTTGAGCCTTAAGAACTTCTGACTGAGCCCTCAAGACTTTATCTTGATTTACAAGATTTTCTTCGATATCGATCTGGAGATCCCTTTCTTTCTTCTAGTTTTGGGCAACAGAATACAACTTCCCATTCAAGTATTTCACCTCTTGAATCTGAGTATTTTGTTCTAGAGTCAGATTTTCTTCAAAACTACTTGTAAGATCCTTGATCCACCAATCTTATATATCAAAAGACTCCTTTACTCCATATTGGAAATCATCAATCTCACTCATTTCTTGTATTGACCTCTTTGAATAGCTGGCTATCTTATTACATGATTTTCTATGAGCTTCGTAGCCTATGCGAAAAATTCTGAAATCTGATTCCATCTTGACACACTTTTCCATCCCCATGGACACTAAATAAGATTTCTGATTAAGTGTGTGTTGGAGAATATGGCATCTAGAATTTATGTTTGAAAAAGTCAGAATGGACCCGACAAGCTTCTTCAAGGATTGATCAACAAAATCATGTCCAAGTAAAGATGATTCAGAATCCGAGACTTTGCTTTGTGAAGCTTGTTTTTCTAGCTCAACAAGCTTCCTCTTTGAAGTTCCACCAACTTTCTTCTTCTTCACTATAGATTTTCTATGAGTATCAACAAACAATTACTTACCCTTATCAATTCTCGGTACGGATTCCTCATCCCTGGATTCATGCTCGCTATCAGACAACTGAACAACTCTATCTTCATCTACCTCTTCTTTCTGATTTCTTGCCTCAGCATCCTCAGAATGAATGAAATCATGATTTAGACTTTCTTCTTCAGACAAATTGTTTACTTCTTCTTGAACCTTCTCTTCATCCGTCTCTTCATCCTTCCCAGGAGTGACAAGCCTCGAGGACTCAGCTTTAGATGTTTTAAGTGACAAATTTTCAGATGGGGTTCCCTTGTCTTGATAATATTCAACTTGATTTATAAGGTCATCTGTGTCACCACTCCCTTCTTCTTCTTCTTCCACCTCTTCCACTTATTCAACACGTTTTTATTTAACTTTTTCCGAAGTGAAGAATTTCTTCCCCAGAGTCTTAGGTAAAGTCTCTGTTAAGAGATATTGTGGCACCAGAATATTCTCGGATGCTACTGCAGTAGTCTTCAAAATAGATTGTACAATTTCGGCCTCAGACATTTTCTTCTTAAGTTTCTTTTCTTTGTCTTGCTTCTCAAGCTCTTCAGCAGTATTCTCTTCCAAGGCCTTAGCCTCAGCAGGAACCAAAATAAACTGTGGCTCCCCTGCATTTCTATTCTTCTTATCCACCCTCCATTTTTCTATGACTTCATCTAGGTAGGATTTCTGCTTCTTGGGTTTTGGAGGTATGGATTTGATTTCCTTAGCTTTAGGGGTTTCACCTTGAGCTTCTACTACCTTAAATTTTCTTTTCTTTCCAGCCTTCTTCGATGGTTCCAGAGCCTCTTCTTCATCCTTCGGAATGACTTCTTCTTCTTCCTCTGTTAGGAAATAGAATTCTCTTGACTCCTTAGAAAATCCCATATTCATTCTTTTCAATGTGTCATCACTAACTAATATAAATTTTCAATTTCTCACCTTGGAACTGCAAGGAATCTTGAATGATTCAAGACACCAAACTATCAACATGGATATTAAGGTGGGATACATGATAATATGTGCTCTCAAATTCCCATTCTTGATATTCTCTATCGTAATGAGAACATGCTTCATCAGATTGATTTTCCTTAGATTTACCGAAAAATCCAAGATATGCATATCACTTTTCTTAAGAGTGTCCTTGTCACCCTTTCTCGGTACGAAAAAACCTTGAACCCATAACTCTAGGATCGGATTTTTGGTATACAAGTGATAAATCTTTGCGGTCTTGACATCTGAAAGTCCAAGACATTCCAAAGCCTTTACTTTATTGAAAATTCCTTTGATATCTGGTAATTTGTGGGAACAAAATTCAGCTTCCCCTTCATAGGATAACCCTACCATGCTAGCATCCTTGGTGTAAAAAAGATTATATGTCTTACCATAACTTTTGAAGGAAACATTTTATCTGCCATCTTCCTTAAAGAAAGAAACTGACTCATAAAATTCTATAAGTAGATCCGGATAGACCAAGTCTTGATTTCATGGTTATTAAATTCACACGCTCTCCCATCCATTCATCATGATATTCTTAGATATAATAGAATTGTACTTGGAAAAGAAATTAGGATGCACCAACCTTTCCCTGTATACATGCCAATTTGATATTGGCTTCATAGTAGACATCTCTTGAGAAGAATCTTCTACAGACATTCGGATTGATGAAGATACTGATAAGTTCGAAACATCCTTAAGAAAGGGGCAAATCTTCGACATGCAAGAACTTGAAAACCTATGTGGTACAACCACCAGGGGTCCTTTATATAGGCGATGGAAGTGACGATTGAACTTCCCCTCTCAATCCAATGGCTGAGAATCCTTCTGATCTGTTCTAACGATTGAAAAGATAGCCGCAAGGAAAAAATTTGGGTAGGTACCGATCTTTTGAGGTTTTTTGAAAAAATTTGGATTTAAGAAAACTAGAATCCAAGAAATTTTAAAAGACAAAAGAAAATACCAGCAAGTAAAATGTGATTACGAAAACATAAGAAAGGAAATCATACCTTTCGGAATGGCAAGGAATATTATTCTTAATAGGTGATATTATTCTTGAATAACTTTAACATAAAATAAATTTGACTACGAAAAACTCATTACGAAAAATCTATGATCGAAAAAATTTATTGCAAAAAATTTGAGTACCAAAATTCCATTAGGAGAATTTTGAGTATGAAAATTCTCATTATGAAAATTTTGAGTATGAAAATTCTCATTACAAAAATTTTGAGTATAAAAACTCATATTATGAAAATTTTGAGTACGAAAATTTTCAATCCTGTACAAAAATTTTGAATACGAAAAACATGAAAATCTTCATTAAGAAAAACATGAAAAACATCATTACGAAAAATATGAAAAGCTTCATTATGAAAAATATGAAAAAACTTCATTACGAAAAAAATAAAAAGATTCATTACAAAAAATATGAAAAAAAACTTCATTACAAAAAAAAATGTACTCCCCCTATGAGAAAGAGTTTATTACTGTAAGGAGATTGGTTCAACAGGAAGTTAATCAAGGAATATTACCTTATGGTTATCATTCCTACTTCTGTTTAATGTATTCAAATCTATCAGAAGGTAAAGATTTAGTGAAAATGTCAGCAAGTTGATCTTGTGTTCCGATAACTTGAAAAATTATATCTCCTTTTTGTGTGTGATCCCTAAGAAAGTGATGCCTAATATCTATGTGTTTTGAACGAGAGTGATGTGAAAGGTTTTTACTAAGGGCTATGGCACTTATATTATCACAAAAGATTTTTGTTTTGGTAAAACTCATATCATAGTCTGTGAGTGTGTTTCATCCACAACACTTGAGCACAACAACTTCCAGCTACTACATATTCAGCATCAGTAGTTGAAAGTGCTACTGGGTGTTGCTTCTTGCATGACCAAGAGACTAGTGAATCTCTTAAGAAATGAAAAGTTCCAGATGTACTCTTTCTATCCATTCTACATCCACCAAATTCAGCATCTGAAAAACTTTTCAAAATAAAATCATTTCCAGAAGTATAATAGAGTCCTAAATACATGGTTCCCTTTAAGTAGCGAAAAATTATTTTAACTACCTTTAAATGAGATTATTTAGGATTGGATTGATATCTTGAAAATAATCATACTAAAAACATTAAGTCTGGATGACTAGATATCAAGTAATGTAAACTTCCTATCATACCTCTAAAAGTTTTTTGATCCATTGGTTTCCTAGCTTCATCAAGATCAAGTGTGTTGGAGGTACCGATGGGAGTACTAATACTCTTAGTGTTTTCATATCCATAATTTTTAAGAAGATATTTAATATACTTTTTTTGAGATATATAAGTTCCTTATGGTTTTTGAGAAATTTGAAAACCAAGGAAAAATGTTAACTCACCCATCATACGCATTTCAAACTCATATTTCATTAGATCTACAAAGGAATCAGTTAAGGATTGATGAGTTGAACCAAATATAATTTCATCAAAAAAAATTTGAATAATAAAAACATTTTTATTATCTTTATTTATAAAAAATTTGGATCTGAATTTCCCTTAACATAATTATTTTGAAGCAAAAATCTTTTAAGTCTATCATACCAAGCTCTAGGTGCTTGTTTAAGGCCATATAAAGATTTGGTAAGTCTAAAAACATGATTAGGATGTTTTTTATCTTCAAAAACAGGAGGTTGTTCTACAAAAACTTCCTCTTGAACATAACTGTTAAGGAAAGAACATTTCACATCCATTTGAAAAAGTTTGAAAATGAAAAATGCTGCAAAGGAAAGTAAGATACGAATAGATTCAAGTCTAGCTACTGGATCATAGGTTTCTTCATAGTATATTCCCTCTTGTTGATTATAGCTTTTAGCTACTAATCTAGATTTATTTATTACTATGATTCCATTTTCATCACACTTATTTATGAAGACCCACTTTACTCCAATAACTGTTGTTTCCTTAGGTCTTTCAACCAAGGTCCAGAATTTATTTCTTTCAAAATCATTTAGCTCATCTTGCATATCTTTTATCCAATCATCATCACCTAAAGCTTCATCAGTGCCTTTTGGTTCTAATTGGGAAAGAAATGCTAGATGTTCTATTTAATTTCTTAAGGAACTTCTAGTCCTTACAGGTTGATTCACATCACCAGTGATACTATCACTGGGATGATTCTTAAGAAACACCTGATTTTGGTTTTGTAAATCTTGTTCATCAACATAGGATAGAAAGTCTTCTAGATTAAATGTTTCAGAAATATTTTCTTGGACATTTTTCTTATCATAAGAATCTTCTATCATAGGTTGATAATCAGTTTTTGAAAACACATACGAATATGTAGGTTGGGGTTGTTTAAAAACAAAGGGATCAGTTTCATTAAATTTCACATGTACTGTTTCTTCAACAGTACAAGTGTTTTTACTGAAAACCCTATAAGCCTTAGAAGTTGTGGAGTAGCCTAGGAAAATTCGTTCATCATATTTTAGTGCAAATTTATGAATATTATCTTTAGTATTCAGAATGAATACTTTGCAACCAAAAACCTTAATGTAGGAAATTATATGTTTTATACCATTCCATAACTCATAAGGATGTTTTGTTAAGAAAAAGGTCTAATCAAAACTCGATTTATAGTATAACAATCAGTTCTTACAGCTTCATCCCAAAAATGTTTGGCTACAGAATAATCACTCAACATGGTTCTAGTTATCTCTTGAATAATTCTATTTCTTCTTTCAACAACACCATTTTGTTGAGGTGTTCTGGGTGCTGAGAAGTTATGAGTAATTCCTTTTCTACTAAAAAAAGTTTCAAAATCATAATTTTGAAATTTTCCACCATGATAACTATGAATAGTTTTAAATGGAATGTTTTCCTCATTTTTAACTTGGGGTCTAAAATTTTTTAAATACGAAAAAGCATCAGATTTCTTTTCTAGAAAATAGACCCATGTAAATATAGTGTAATCGTCAACTAGAAAAAATACATAATACTTACCTCCAATGATTCTAGTTTATGTTGGACCAAAAAGATCCATATGAACCAACTGTAATGCATCCATAGTTGAGACTTCACTAATTGATTCAAAACTAGATTTATGTTTCTTTCCATATTGACAAGGGTCACAAACTTTTGAAGAATCAAATCTAAGCTCCGGTAGATCCTTAACTAGTCTTTTCTTAGAAAGTACGCATAAGTTACTAAGGTTACAGTGTCCTAACCTTCTATTCCACAACCATGAATGATCCTCTATTGCACTAAGTCAAGGTAGATCTTGGCTCCTAAGGTCTTCTATGTTTAGTGTGTATACATTCTCTTGCCTATGGGCAAAAAGAATAAACTCTTCATTGGAATTGTGTAATAGGCACTTATCATTCCTAAAATTCACAAGGTAACCTTCATCACATAATTGGATTATGATAATGAGGTTGTGATTAAGACCCTTAACAAATAAAACATTTGAAATCAAAGTTTTTCCAAGAATAATGATATTACCTATACCAATAATTTCTCCCTGAGAATTATCTCTGAAAGTTACTTTTCCTCCTTTCATCTTGATAATATTTTCAATGATGTTTTTGTTACCAGTAATATACTGGGAATATCCACTATCCATATACCATGTATTGCTATAGGTACTTTCTCTATTTTCCTGAAAATAAGAAAAAAGTTAGGATTTCGGAATCCAGACTTGCTTGGATCAGGAAATCTCAGAAAGAAAAATTTTAGGCACCCACATCTTTTTAGAAAAATAGGATTTATGAAATCCTAAAGATTGAGTTTTTTTTAAGGAACAATTTTTTACCCAATTCCCACCACATTGAAACTTAGTACAGAATGAAGTACTTTGAGGAACAAAATAGTTGTTACTAAAAACTGGTTTAGATCTAGTATAACCAAAACCAAAACAATTCCTTAGAGATCGGATTTGTGAATACATTTTATCAAAATTTTACTTACCTAAGGTAAAGTTTGACAGAAACTTCCTCAAAGAAAATATTTCGTATTTCAGTTTGATAACTACGTTCTTATCTTCAAAAACATTAGCTTTAGAACTAGAGCTAGGCTCTAAAACATTTTTCTTAGAAATTACTTTTTCTAGATATTTAGAAAGTTTATTCTTCTCAGCATTTACTTCCTCAAGATTTTTTGAAATACTTTAAAAATCAGTATTTTTCTTATCAAGATCTTTTGAAAGATCTGATATTTCTGTAGTAAGAATAGTATTCTTAGAATTTTCCTTATCAAGATTTTTCATGAGTTTTGAATTCTCAATCTCAAGAAGCTTGGAAAAACTAGAAACTTCTTCATAGGTATGTAGAGTATTATCTTCATCAGAAGAGGATTATTCATCCGAAGAGTTATAATATTTATTATCATTATAGTTTGCATTAAAAGAAACATTGGTCAATGATTCAGCATTGTGTACCTTATCCATTAAGAAATGATTGTCAATAGGTATTATGGCTATTAGAACAAGATTTTTCTGTCCAGAAGATTCATAATCTAATGATTCATCTGAAGATTCTCCACCACTGGCACTCCAGGTGTCATTAGCTTTCCAGACTTTCTTAGCTTTAGCCTTGTAATACTTCTTTCTGTTCCTCTCAGAATTATTTTCTTTTCTCTTGAGCATAGGACAAGCAGTCCTTATGTTTCTAACTCTCTTGAATTCATAACAAGTAACTTCAGAATATTTCTTATATTTCCTTTCCTTCTTTTTATATTTGGATTTAAAGTTCCTCTGTCCAGCTATCTTTTTCATTCTTCGAGAAAGATTTGCTAACTCATTCTCTAAAGATTCACTTCCAGTAGATTCAGATTGAATAAAAACCTTCTTAGATTTGAATCTAGTAACTCTCTCAGGAGTCTTGGCATTCATATGATTTGAATTTGTAGTAAAAGAAACAGTATCATTCCCATTCTTCATCTTGATGTTATCAGCATCTCTCTTCATTCTGGTTTCATGTTGAAGAAGAGTTCCAAAAAGTCCATCTAAGGAAATTTGAGTAAACTTCCTGTTTTCAACAATAGTTGTTTTCTTGGAATCCCACTCGTTGGGTATGATATCTATGATCTTATCAACAAGAGCTTCATCATTTAATCCTTTCTCACCCATATATTTTAAACTATTAACAATAGTCATAAATATTTGTTGCACCTTACATATGGGTTCTCCATAAGGAAAGCAGAAACCATGATATTCATCTCTAAGCATGGCTTTTCTAGTTTCAATAACTTTGGAAGTTCCAAAGTCAGTAACTTCAAGTTTCTTCCATATACAATTTTCCACTTCACAAGATGAAATTTGGCTATATATATTTCTAGTCATGGAGAAAAGAAAAGTATTGAGTACCTTATAATTCAGTTGATATTCATGATTTTCTTGATTTTTAAAGGTAGTAACTTCCTTGTCAGGGATTTTGTAACCTCCAGTAAGCATAACAAAATTTTCAACACTAGTATTGATAATTAATGTCTTCATGCTATCTCTCCAATATTCATAATCATTTCTATCAAAGATAGGTGGTCTTGTTGGGTTGAGATTGTCAATGGAACCAACATTGATTCCTGTCATCTTAAAGAAAGATCTTTCCACAAAAGATTGTTAATAGAAAAATTTTGTAAACAAGGAAAATATTCCTAAGAAAGGAAAATATAGAACAAGAGTATTCTAAGAAAAAATGAATACAAACTATATGAGTCTGAGAAACTGATTCCGAAAAAGAATGAGATGAATTATCTTCTGAATCTAACTGTGAGATTAATTCAGATTGAACCAATGCTCAAAATACAAGAGGGGGGTGAATTGTATACTTTTAAAAATTCCTTTCAAACTTTTAAATATGGTTATTTTTAACAAGGTTAAACAAGATAATTCACAAAACCTATAGTTCTACACACTTGCTATATTTTGGAAATATGATTTCAAGAATGTGGATCCAGAAATATGATTCCGGAAAATGAAACTTAATGAAATTTTACGTAGATAAAGATTCTACCATAAAGCGTATAGAATATTAGTACATTAGGGTACAAGTATAAGGAATTATAAGATAGTTATACTTTACTTAACAATACAAATGCAGTGGAAAAATTGTAACAAAACAAGTAACAAGTGGTAAGTCTTTTAACCCAAAGAGAAGGGTATCCAACAACCTTGGATAAAGGTCCCTTGATTTATACTTTCAAGTAATTTTGTCTTACCCACACCAGGGTAAGCCCTCAATACGAAGGTTGGAGTCTTTCTTGCTATCCCTGCAAGCCCTCAACTTTTAGGTAGTCAGCACCTCTGTCTTCCTCAGCAAGGAAGCCCTCAACTTCAAGGTAGTCGGCACCTCTATCTTCCTATCCCCAGAAGCCCTTGAATGTAATCAGCAACATTCGGAGTCTCACAAAGAAAATCTGAACAATAATTTCAGTATGCACTAAGCATTAGAGTCTCTCTCTAGAAATCACTTCAACAGCATGTAATCTCTAGATTCATAGAAAAGTTCATCAAAGTTCTGACCTCTTTCAAATGAGATTCTATTTATAGGCATGGCTTCAATGGTCGGCTCCCTCCTCCAATGGTCATATTTTTCCTTAAATATCAGAGGGACCTATACACAAGTCACTCACCCAACGTTTAGTTAGTAACTAAAGGCACGACATCATTTTATAACAAAACAAGTGTAAGAAAAAATATGGTTATATAACAAAACTCAAATATTCGTAGTGTAAGAAAATAAAAGTTCAGAGTCTAATGAAAATTTTATTCGGAGTTTATAATACAAGGATATTTGTTTTCTGTTTTACTAAGGAATTCGTAGTCTGAATTCAGAGTCAGAATTCATAAGAATTCATAATCAGAATTTGTAACCAGAATTCATAGTTGAACTTTACACAAGTTCGTAATCAGAATTCAGAGTTGATCTTTATGAGACTTTGTAACTAGAATTCAAAGTTGAACTTCATGAGAGTTCATAATCGTAATTCGGAGTCGAACTTCATGAGAGTTCGTAACCGAAATTCAGACTCACACTTCATGAGAGTTCATAACTAGAATTCGGAGTCGAACTTCATGAACGTTCGTATACAGAATTTGAAGTTGAACTTCATAAAGGTTCGTATCCAAAATTCAGAGTTGAACTTCATAATCATTCGTATCCAGAATTTGGAGTTAAACTTCATAAACGTTCATATCCAGAATTCGGAGTTGAACATCATAAACATTCGTATCCATAATTCGGATTCTAAAACAGAATTCTTCAAATCTAAGTATTATACGATTCCGAGGATTTAAATAAGACACTGAATATTATACTTAGATAGTATAAAAAAAAATAAAACATGGTAAGGATAAATTTCCTTGGGAAAGGAAATTTTTCCGTATAGAAGTAAAACACAGGGTAAAACGGTATTTTCCTTGAGATAAGGTGTTTGTGATTTTCAAAACAAGAAGTAATGGTCAAGTCATAAGAAAATCTTATTGACTTAAAAATCTCCCCCAAGTATGAAGGAATGGAAAATTCATAAGGAAAACCTTATTGACTCAACATCCTCTCATGAGATTTATCTAGATGCTCAAATATAGACATAAAAATCTTGATCCATAACTCTGCAGCCTATGGTATTCCATCCCCCAAAAACATGGGCGGATGCTGCTGCTGGAACTCTTGAGTCAACTCTCCCATGGAAGGGGCAGAGTTCGAAGCTCCATTTAAGGTCTGCATAAGCCATAGGAAATCTCATTGATACTGGGAATTATCACCCACATTGGGAATAGGAATAGGTTCCACCATTGCAGGTATAACTGGTGGCTCAGGACCCGCCACCTCTAGGGCATGGTCATAACCACCCACCTTGCATACGATCAGAAGACGTCGTAGTGTAATTTCTCTACAATTTCCAAACACACACCTCAGATGGGATGTGATAATGGAATAAGCCACAGATAAAGAACTGGAACATGTACAAGGCCTTTCTATGTAGTATTCTCACCCCTCCACCAGCTCAAGGAGTCAAGTCTGGGTGATAGAAACATTTATATAGAACAACAAAGATGCTACTTACCTACTGTCAACTACTAAGGCAAGGACTAGGTCAAGCTCTATGTTTTGTAATTTGAAATTGATTTGAAATTCGTATTTACATTTCAATTCATATGGTTGAACCAAATGGTTCGCCACTACTAATCCAAAAGGGCCCATATATTGGATTGGTGTAGCTCTATCCTCTCTGAGTGATGTTTGGGCTAAATGTTTTCAGCTCATACTGCGCACCAACACTAACAGAGCACTGTAGTAGTATGGACTTTGGAGTCAAATTTACTGTAGCCTTTTGGACTTTCAGCCGGCATTCACTATAATACTTTTGACTTGGGTGACCACCTTTCACTATAGCGATGTGGAATTCATGTGCGGTTGGTGGAATAGTGAATCATCTTCTCCATTTGAATCACATTTCGGGCAAGGGTTTCTATTAGAAATAAATCTGAGATAAACTTCTCTAAATTGTGCTCCCGATTATAGTGAAGATATTTTGCCTCTCTGTGGACGTAGGGATTATTCCCGAACCACATAAATCTCTGTTTTCTCGTTCATTTTTCCCCCTTTTACTCTTATGAGTTTTTGTTCTGTTTTTGTGACTCCCGATGTTTCCGCATCAACAAATATCAAAGGTTGATTTAAGGATTCTCCAATGATGGCTATAGAAGAAGGCAAGGTGAAGATCGATCACTTCGATGGACCTAAATTTAGTTTCTAGAGGATGAAAATTGAGGATTATCATTATCAAAAAAAGATGTACTTGACGCTTCTGGGTCTGAAGCCAACAGACTTAGAGAATTCGAAGTGGGATCTACTGGATCTACAGGTTCTGTGAATTATAAGCATTTCGTTGGCAAAAAACGTGGCATTAAACATTAGATAGGAGAAGACGACGATTGATTTGATGAAAGATCTCACGAATATGTATGTGAATCCTTATATGGAAAACAAGGTGTGCTTGATACGACAATTGTTCAACCTAAAAATGGTTGAAGGGAGAATTGTTTCATAGCACATCAACGAATTCAACACCATCATAAGTCAGCTGACATCAGTGAAAATTGATCTTGGTGATAAGGTATGTGCTCTCGTCTTACCGTATTCTTTACCTAAAAATTGGGAAGCAACTGTAACAGTTGTGAAAAATTCTTCCAGGAATTAAAATTTGGCTCTAAAAGATGTATGAGACCTGATCCTCAGTGAGGATATGCAAAGAAGAGAATCAAGCAGATTATCTGGTTCTGCTATGAACGTTGAAGGAATAGGAAGATACCCACAATGAGACAATTGTAGAGGGAGATCAAAGTCAAGATAGAAAATCTGAGATAAGGTAAAGGGGGATGTTTCTACCTGCTGGACTTGCGGGAAGAAAAGACATGTTACGGAGGAGTGTAAAGATAAACAGAAGGTTCCTGAAACTTGTCGAGCAAATACGGCGGCTGAAGGAACCGATGATGTGTTGTTGTTGAGTGTGGATATCCCAATGCGAGTCTTGGATTTTAGACTCTGGGACATCTTTACATTCTACATCGAAGAAGGTATTTCTAAAAAATTACGTTTTTGGAAATTTTAGCAAGGTAAATCTTGCTGATGACAAGCCCTTAAAGATTATGGGGAAAGGAGATTCCCGGATCAAGACCAACAATGGAAGTTTGTTGGTTCTGGAAAACATGAGGTACATCCCTAGATTAAGAAGAAATATTATTTCTATCGGACAACTTGATGATGCAGGGTTGAGTACCATGTTCACTGGTGGTGCATGGAAGATCACCAAAGGAGCTATGGTAATAGCTCGAGGTGCAAAGAATGGTACCTTGTACAACATGACAGAAACTTTCATAGACATGACTGCATCACTCAAAGCTATAGGAGATTCACAATTGTGTCACTACAGGCTAGACCACATGAGTGAAAAGGGGATGAAGGTGATGGAAACAAAAGGGATGCTACCAGAGTTGAAATTGGTGGAGGTTGGTTTATGTGAAGATTTCATCCTTGGAAAGAAAAATAAGATATCTTTTTCAAAAGAAGGTAGAATACTGAAGGCTGGGATGCTGTACCTAGTGCACATTGATGTTTGGGGACATGCACCAGTACATTCCCTTGCAGGGTCACAATATTATGTGACATTCAATAAAGACTCCACAAGGCATGAGTTTACCTTTTGAAAAGCAAAAATGATGTGTTTTTTATGTTTCAGAAGTGGAAGGTCATGGTGGAGAATGAGTCAGGAGAAAAACTGAAATGCTTGAGGTTGGACAATGGTGGAGAGTACGACAACAATGAGTTTAGATAATTCTATTTTGAAAATGGAATTCGGTGGGAGAAGACAATTTCAGGTAAACCGAAAAAGAATGGTGTGATAGAGAGGATGAATAAGACATTGAATGAACGTTCCAGAAGTATGAGGTTACACTCAGGGTTGCCCAAGACCTTCTGGGATGATGCAGTGAACATGGCAACATATCTCATCAACATGAGTCCATCTGTACTAATGAGAGAATGTCTACCCGAGGAGCTCTGTTTTGGTAAAGAGGTAAGACTCTCACATTTATGAGTCTTTAACAGTTTTTCTTATGTACATATTGATCCTAAATCAAGGGAAAAGTTTGATTCTAAGTCCAAGACATGTTTCTTTATTGGATATAGTGTTGAGGAGTTTGGTTACCGCTTTTGAGATGATCTCAATAAGATGGTCATTAGGAGCAAGAACATGGTATTCAATGAAGGTGTCACGTACAAGAATAGCCATAAAATTGAAGATGAAAATGAGAACATTGAATCATAGTGCAAAGATAAAGTGGATTTTGAAGGTGTACCTAATCATGAGTCACCGGAACTGGTGGAACCTACTACCCAGTGGAGTTGAGGAGATCAACAAGGGTGATAAGGCCTATACAGAGGTATTTACCATCCTTATATTATATGTTATTAACTAACAGTGGAGAACCAAAATGCTTTGAAGAGGTAATGCAGCTGAATGAGTTAAGAAAGTGGGAGATGGCTATGAAGGAGGAGATTTCCTCATTGCACGATAACAAAAGTTGAGAGATGACACCTCTACCATAAGGAAAGAGAGTGTTGCAGAACAAATGGGTATACCGGGTTAAGGAAGAAAATGATGGAAAGAGGAGGTAAAAGCCAAGACTGGTGGTGAAGGACTTCCAATAGAAGGTGGGAGTGTATTTCACTGAAATATTCTCATCGGTAGTGAAGATTACCACTATCCAGGTGGTTCTCAGCATTGTGGCATCAGAAGACTTGCATCTTGAGAAGCCTGATGTCAAGAATGTTTTCCTTCATGAAGATCTAGAGGAGGACATCTACATGCACCAACTAGAGGGATATATTGAGTCTAGGAAGTAAGACTTGATGTGAAAACTCCAGAATAAATTATATGGATTGAAGCAGACACCCAGACAATGGATCAAAAAGTTTGATTCATTTATGTCTAAAAATGAATATAAACAATGTGTCATGGATCAATGTTTCTACATCAAGTCCTATGGTGATGAATATATTATATTTCTTCTATATGTGGATGCTATTCTCATTTCAGGATCATGTATGTAGAGGATTGATGAGTTGAAAGGGATGTTGGATAAGGAGTTAGAAATAAAGGATCTTGGAGAATCTAGAAAGATTTTGGGGATGAAGATAAGGAGAGACCATGCAGTTGGAATCTTAATGTTATCACAGACTGACTACATTGGGAAGGTTCTGAGAAGATTCAGTATGCTGGAAGAAAAGACAGTCAATAAGGAGGTATCTCTGTGATTTGGAAAAGGAAATTCATTACAGGGGTATGACCTTGGAGGTGACGTCGATAGTAGGAGGAGTACCACGAGTTATGTATTTACCTGTGGAGGAACTACAGTAAGTTAGATACCACAATTTCAGAAGGTGGTGGCTTTATCCACCATAGAGGCAAGATACATTGTTGTAACAGAAGCTGAGAAGGAGATGACTTGGTTGAAGAACTTCTTGGATGAATTGGGAAGAAATCAAGAGAAGAATGTATTACACTGTGACAGTCATAGTGCTATATCTTTTTCAAAGAACCCAATGTTTCATTCCTGGAGGGAACACATTCAGTTGAAGTACCATTTCATAAAAGGTTTGATACAGGATGAGTTTCTGACAATACAAAATATTTTTGGAACCAAAAATTCGGCAGACATTTTGACGACTCCCATGGTAATACAGAAGTTGAGGCACTGTTGTGCCTATATTGGTCTCCACTGAGGAATAGAGGATGAGAGGTGGAATAAGGGAGGATAGGATGGGATCATAAGAGGAAAACAATGAGCATTTAATGAATCGTAGTTTGAAATTGAAGTTGTGAATGGAAAGCGCGCGCACTGGTGAATGAAGAAGAGGAAAATCTCAGATTAAGTAAGTTTTCTTGTTAGTGGCATCGAAGCATAGCATTATTGTGGATCAGGATTCAAGTGGGAGATTTTTGGATCAGTGTAGCCCGATCCTCTCTGGGTGATGTTTGGGCCAAATGTTTTTGGCTCATACTACGCATCGACACTGACAGAGTACTGTAGCAGTGCGGACATTGGAGTCAACTTTATTGTATCCTTTTGGATTTCCAGACGATAGCCACTATAGCACTTTTGACTCGGGCGGCCATCTTTCACTGTCGTGATGTGGACTTCCTATGTGGTTGGTGGGATAGGGGATCATACTATCCATTTGCAGCCCATTTCGGGCTAGGGTTTCTGTTAGAAATAACTCTGAGATAAACTCCTGTAAATTGTTCTCCCGATTATAGTGAAGTTGTTCTGCCTCTCTGTAGACATAGAGATTATTCCCAAACCACGTAAATCTACTTGTTCTCATTCATTTTTTCCCTTTTACTCTTCTGTGTGTTGTTGTCCTTTCGCTGCGGCTCCCGACATTTCCGCATCAGATTGTGACCTCATTAACAGAGTAGTATATTTTTTGGTCAATCCATATCAAAACATGTTCCGGTCCATGTGATCAATGGTCCATGACTCAACGTGCCATAGTTGGCTACTTAGGGTGTCTGATATAGCCAATGTAGGAAAAAACTGTTAGTTTATGACAGACACTCTAAGTACCAACTATGTTTTTCTTAATTCCCTTCAAGAATCATTAGTCAATAACAATTCTATTTATATCAATAAAATAACTCATAGAAATCACATGATATGAAAAGAACATAATGCTCCTATATGGCATGACATATGCTTGACACAAGAATTTCCTACAAGGTTCCTAATATGATTCATTCTCAATGCTTCCTTTCCCTCATCTCGTTGGGCCAAGGATACATGATAAATATCAAATATCAATTTTAATATCACAATTCATGTGCATCACCCAACAGTGGAATCATATCAAATGTAATAAATGAAATGTAGTAAATAGAAATTTCCATTCAAGGAAATTTGGATTTTCTCTATACATGGGTTAGATACTCCCTGAAAAAACTTAATACCAATCCCTAATTCCTTTATAATCTCCTGACTATTGTCTCAAAATAGTAAAGAAAGAAAAGAAATCCCTTTGACACCACTTTGTGACTTCCCAGACCCAGGTTCCACTCAGATATTCCCTAATTATAGTTGTCCACATGACCTCGAGTGCATATCCTTGAATGACAGAGGCCACCTACTAGTACTGAGGGCCTTCAGTGTGTCCGTGAAAAGATTATGAACTCATTACCAAAGTAGCACATCCCTACAATAAACAGATAAATAGAGAGAGTAGTATAACTGTGAATAAGCAGTGGAAACATAGATGAATAACCAAGCAATAAATAATAATCAAATGTAGTAAACTGAATCATATACAGAATGATGATAATGTATGTCATGTAACTAGAAAGAAAGAAAACATGGATACTAACAACAAACAAAATTACTATATAAAAATATAAAAAAATGGAAAAATCTATCCCATCATCCCAAGTTATAGCCCAATCATCTTCTACCAAACTTCATCTTAAGACATGCCAGAATGTCACACATCCTTAAGAGAATACTTCCTTTTATCTACACCTTCATGCATATAGTCTACCTGAGATCCATATGCGGCCAAGATACGGTGTGAGATAAACTCAGTAGGCCACCACCAAAAGAATCTATAAATATCCAGTCTGTGTGCATAACATGGTAGTGTGAAAATATAATAAGTAAATAAGTAATAAAAACTGTAAATGGGTAGGTTCTGGTTCCTGAAAGGAAACCAGGCAAACACTACCTCATTCAGCCCGTGCCAGAATAACTCTAAATATGTATCACGAGTCACAATGCCCAATATCATAAGAGTAGTAAGGGATTCCATGCCCAGTGTCACAATAGTTAAGGGGATGCCATGCCCAATATCAAAGAATGGGTATGGCATGCCGAGTATCATAGAATAGGGACGCCATGCCCAGTATCACATATTAGGGATGTCATGCCCAGTATCATGTATAGGTATGTCATGTCAATATCACGTATAGAGATGCTATGCCAGGTCTCAAAAGGGAAACCATGCCCGTATAATATCATATAGTATCACATTTTTATAAGGGTCATCATTCCCATTTAGATATACTAGGGTCATCATGCCCATTTAGTTTATTCATGAAGGATTTTCTTGCCCATTTGGTATAATACATGAATAAGGGTTGTCATTACCATTCATTGTAACTCACAAAGGTCATCATGACCATTCATTGAAATTATTATGGGCCATCATGCCATTATGTCCTATCATAGATAAATAACCATTGGATTTAATACAAGCCAAGGTATAGTCCATTTATTGTTTACATTTAATAATGACAAGGGTGTGACCATTGTCTATTTAATTAGGTGATGTGGGCTTACCAATCACCTCTAATCAATTAAATTAATTATATTTCATGGGTGTTATCAATGTTACAACACAATATTGATCCATTACCAATTTATGATATCATCATTTATAATTAAAACTACATACTTCAATTGGTGTTTTGACTATATACTCATGTAGGCCAATTAATAATAAGGAGGGAACACCAAAAAGGAATGGTGTCATGACCCCCCTCCCCACAAGGTGTACCCCTCCTGGGCCGACAATGTGAGAAGGGAGATAGTGACCCCCGAGTCCCGACTCTAGTAGGCCCCAGGTTGACGAATAGCACTAAGGGTATAATAACCACAGAAATGGGAGGCATTACCCTCTAAGAGAACACATGCGAAAGAGAGAGATAAGAAAGACACCAACCAACTCCAACTAAGAATGAAATATAAAAGAAATACCAAGTACAAAGATGTAATGTCATGAAAGACTACTACACCTGGAAGGGAAAACTGTAAGTACCAAAAGAAAGTAAAAACAACAACAACCACAAAGCCCGAACAACTCCTACAACCCCAAGCTAGCAGTAACCAACCAGATCTCCAACCATCTCCAAGTGACCACAAAAACAGTTTATACACACACACAGGGTGAGTATAATAGTATACTTAGTAGTATCCTCCCCAGAGCCTCTCATAAAAAAGTAAAGAAATCATGCTAAAGCACAGTGAACAACAAGTGAAACTAACTCGTCACCTAAATAAGTATATTAAGTTCCCAGCCTCGCCATGGATACTCTCACCAAGTATTGCATACAAGAGTATATAATATAATAAATAATATCAAGGGTACCCTGCTACCACTTCCCCACTGAGTTTCCTCTTTTCCCCAATGTCGCATGTCCTAAGCATCCCTCTTTAAAAAGGCTTTCCCGTAGACACCTGGGAGAAGCACCACAATATGCACCTCATGCAACAAAACCACTACTTCCATGTAACCAAAGTAACTAGGTAGTTTCCAGGATCCACCACAACTCACATAATGTGTATCATACATCATACATTATACCACAAGTGACCACAAAAACAATTTATATACACACACAGGGTGAGTGTAATAGTATACTCAGTAGTATCCTCATATATGTGTGTGAATAACCACAAGCCATTACATCCCTCTACACACATATATGGGAAAAACTAACCGCTATGCCTACTAGCACAAGTAACTACCAAGAGAAGAGAGCGGGGCCAAAGGGGGTAGCCAGCCATCCATCCTCCCACCAGAATGTTCGGGAAAACACCATTCCAGGGCTCAGAATACCCGGGGTGTCAGTTTCCCTAACTGATGGGGTGGAGTAGCATATATAAACACAAGAAGTATATAATATAATATAGTTCGCAACCACACTATGGGCATAACCTAGTCTTAGACTCAAATGCGGCTAACGTCTCTTGGACTCCCGACCGCCACTACTAAGACTAAGTATCCTATAATCAAAAAATCATTTAAAGAGATTTATTACATTACTTCATTCCCTTTTTATCAGTTTCACTTTATGTTAATTAATTCTTTTAACATTAATTAACCATTAACAATTCCACATTATATTTCATTAGCATCACACCCAAATTCCACTGTTCATTTAAATTGTAACCTCAACATTTCATCCCAGCAAGCTCCAACCCCATGGGTTAACATCATTTATTCAATCATTTAATAACATCATTATTACTTTCCCATATTCCCAAGTATTCTAGAAAAAATTCTAAGCTACCAAACACAAGGGGCTCAACACGGTGAGTAGATGAACTACCCGTTGAGTATTTTCCACCTATAGTAAGAGAGAAGACCCATCCATACTCGAGAATCTAAACACGGAAAAAATGTGTCATACCCTGTGTGTCTTAGACTCTTTTTGGAAGGAGGGTAGCAAGACCAGCTGTCTTGAGCAGTGAGGAATGTAAAGAAGATAAACAACCAACAAGAGTCATCAAACATCCAATAATTAACATCCAATCCGTTTCATCATCTTTGGTGTCCTCACTGACACCCTCATACATAAACTGATGCATCTCGCCACTCTAGGCGCCAAATGCTCCCACAACCAATGAGCCTCCTTGCCCCCACATATCACAACATCCATCTAGAATCACACCACAACCCAAGCAGTATGAATCAAATATCATATCAATTGGGCTCTTTTCCCTTAAACAAGGCATCCAACCAATATACATAATGAGCACTCATGGCTCCAAAGCACAAGGCACTCGACCTTACAAGAAAGAGGGTAACTCAGAACCCCACCATACATTATCTTTTATCAAAAAACTGGTTCATTAATCCATCTTGAATTAACTGATTCATCATTAGTAGGTTACAACTATGGGAAACCTAAATAGAAAGCTATCATAGATATCACAAATTAATTAAACAAACTTACGACACCAATTTGATTATCATCAATTTACAACAGAAAGAACCAGATTCATTCACATGCCTCTTTATCTTTGACAAATAATTTACAATTAATCACAGTTTATATTCTTTACCAATTTTTGTTAAGAACGACATGCTAAACAAGGATTGCATAGATATCGCATTATCTAGCAAAACAAGAGGAAATAACATACGATTGATACCAATTTTATTTATTCGGTTCAAATATTTTTTATTTCAATTCCATTATGATCCAGTGGGCTGAATCATGATAAATATATGATTTCACATAAAAGAATAGAGAAACAACTAATCCTCTACCTCAAAAGGTTCTTGACATTCTTTACATGAGAACAATCCACGCAACCGATCACGATCACCCCCCCCCCTTGACAACTGCATCCACCCGAGGAATCCGCGACACGACCGCACCAACCGACACACAAAAAAACTACATTAGAATCATGGAGATCACATTCCCTAACATGTCAAGGAGAAATAGAAGAATAATGATTGAAGAAAACACAAGAACGAAGGTAGATCTTACCTTGTATTGAACACAGATCGAAGAAGGAAGCGGGGAACCGATCCAGGATGAAGGAATTCCCCAAACGTTGAAGTGGGAGGTGTTCAGCTCGTCTGAGGTCGAGAGGGGGTGCGCTCAAGCCGTAGGGTTTGAAAAACCCGAGTGTCTTGGTGTCTTTAAAATACCCAGTGGTGGGGCAGTACACGACGTGTACCTCCCCGTCACGTCGTGTACCACCTCGTGGCCGCCTTATTCCGAAAAACGCGCCACCTCAATGCTCTATTTTATTTTTCTAAAACCTGAATGGTACACATTGTGTACCCCCCCTGTTTACATATTCTCATGACTGAACTCCTCCAGACTTCCTCCGAGCCTTCTCTGAGCACCTCGGTCTTCGAGAACATGCAAAGTGCTGATCCACATAGATTTGGTCCCTTAAATCAGATACCTCTCAAAAAATTCTCGTCCTCAAGAATTCAAAACCAACCTAAAAGGAAACATAAAAGGGGTCTGAACAACCACCCACTAAGATACCTCTCAAAAGAGAGAAATCCACAAAAATCAACAAAATAATTCCATCTCATAAGCACAAAAGGTCTACAACCACAAAACAAACATTGTTACATGAAAAGAGTTAAACATCAAACAACTCGGGGTACTGAGCACATATCTACGACTCACATTCTCATGTACTATCCCTCCACACCACCGTGTCACCACAAGACACGAACCAAGGAGAAAACACGCCCACACAACACCTTCTCTTTGAGGTCTTGGATCTCTACAGGTCGTTCCTCGAAGGTCACATCATCATCAACATCGATATCACCCCAATAGATGACGTGAGAGTCATAATGAAGATAACAACAGAGCTATGACACATGGAAAATATCATTTATTTGGATCATCTATGGGGGAAGTTATACTTGATATTCCATGACTCCAACATGATCCAACACCTCAAAAGGCCCAACAAACTGGGGAGACAACTTACTCCCACGACCAAAACTTTGCTGGCCACGATGGGGAGTCACCTTCAGAAACACATGATCCCAAACACAAACTCTAAAGGTCTCCTCATTTGATTGAAAAATGATTTCTGATGATGTTGCACTGCCTTCATCATCTCACGAATCATATGAACCATCTCTATCATATTATTCACTAGTTTTAGTCCGAGAATTGCTGACTCTACGACCCTAGTCCAACACAACGGAGAGTGGCAAGGATGACCATACAAGGCTTCAAACGATTCTATACCAATGGTGGAGTGGAAACTATTGTTGTAATAGAACTCCACAAATGGTAATTGTGTCATCCACGAACCTCCAAAATCTAGGACACAAGAGCACAACATGTCTTCAAGAGTTTGGATGGTCTGCTCTATCTGACCGTCCGTCTGCAGATGAAAAGCAGTGCTAAGGCATAGTTTAGAACTAAAAACATGATGGATAACTCTACAAATCCTAGAGGTAACACAAGGATCCTGATCAGAAATGATCGTCCTTGGGACTCCGTGGAGTCTCACCACCTCCTTTAGATACTACCTCGACAAAACCTCCACTGATCTCGACTCCTTGATCACTATGAAGTGGGTTGATTTTGTTAAACAATCTACTCCCACCCAAATAGCATCATGACCTCCATGAGATTGAGGTAAACCAGTAATGAAGTTCATTGAGATTTCCTCCCACTTCCATTGATGAATATCTAACAGCTGGAAAAACCCATTGGGGACACGGTGCTCGACCTTCACCTTTTGGCAGACCAAACATTGAGACACAAACTCTGCAATTGCACGCTTCAGCCCTAGACAAAAAAACTGACTCCTCAAGGCTCGGTACATCTTTTTCATGCCAAGATACACCCTAAAAGGAGAACTATGGAAACCTCTGAGAACTATCTCACACATTTCCAAAGGAACGAAAAGCCTTCCCTGTTACAACAATCAGTGTTGTTCGTCCTCAGACCAACCATCGGGGGCCTCACAAAAAACAACTCGGTCTCTCCAGATCTCCACCTCTAGATCCCCCAACTAGGACTCTTCCACATATTGCACCATAGATGACTGCATCTTCATCCGAAAAAGACAACATCTTCCCCCAACTTCTCCCATATTGAGGTATAATGCTGAAAGTTATTCCATCACTCTCCAGGAATCACTAGATTCACGCACTGCATCACTATGTGACTTCCTGCTTAGCGCATCAGCTAAAACATTCCCCTTTCCAGGTGTATACGATATTTTGATGTCATATTTCTAAAATAACTCCATCCACTGACGATTCTGCAAGTTCAAGTCATGTTGGGAGAAAACATACCTCAGACTCTTATGATCAGTGAAAACCACAAAGCGATCTCCAACAAGGTAATGTCTCCAAAACTTTAGAGAAAACACCATGGCTTCCAACTCAAGATCAGGGGTGGCATAGTTACGTTCATGGGGACACAAATGCCGAGACCCATAAGAAACGACTGATCTATGTTGCATCAGAACACAGACTAACCCCCGACGCGAAGCGTCACAAAAAAATATCAAACTGGACTCCCTCTACTGGTAGACAAAGAGTTAAAGAACTTACCAACTTCTCCTTCAGATACTCAAAATTCACATAACACTGATCATTCTACACAAACATCTGATCCTTCCTAGTCAATGTTGTCATATGACTCGCAATCTGAGAAAAATAAGCTACGAACCTCCTGTAATAGCCTGCGAGACCAAGGAAACTTTGAACCTCTGCCACTATCTTGGGGGGCTTCCCAAGACAAAAATACTTCTATATTATATGGATCCATATCTAATACATACTGTGATACCACATGCCCCAAGAAATGAACTTCTCGAGCCCAAAACTCACACTTCGAAAACTTCTCAAATAGCTTTTGTTGACGAAGAACTCACAAAACGGCATGCAGATGATCTTAATGATCCTCCTCAGATGCAGAGTACACATGGATGCTGTCATTGAAAGCCAATAAAAACTTATCCAGGAACTCACAGAACACAATTTTCATCAATCCCATGAATGTAGATAGGGCAATCGTCACACCGAATGACATTACAACGAACTCATAATGCCCATGACGACAACAGAAAGCAGTCTTCAGGATATCCTCATTCTTCATATGCATCTGATGATATCCTGACCGCAATTCAATATTTGAGAACCAACTTGAACCCTTTATTTTATCGAATAAATCATCAATTCATGGAATAATACAACAATTCTTCAATGTCACTTTGTTTAAGCGACGATTATCGATACAAAACCACAAATTACCATCAGGCTTCTTCACAAACAAAATTGGTGTGCCCCACAGTGACACACTTGGCCAAACAAAACCACATTGTAACAGACCATCGAGCTGTATACGCAGCTCCTGAAATACATAAGGGTCCATCCTATATGGAGACATATAGATAGAAGATGCTCCTGGCTGTAACTCGATCCCAAACTCGGTCTCTTGTCGAGGGGGTAATTCTACAACCTCTTATGAAAAGACATCATGGAACTCTTCCATGACCTTAGGAAATGCTGATTATTGAACCTATGAAAAACTTAGCATCAGCTTATCCATCAAGGATGACAAGGACGGAACATGCCTCTGACTCATCTGAGGGTCACGCTCGCCAACAAACACCGTTGGATCTCCATCAGCATCGAAGAACACCACCTGCCTCCTGAAGAAATCCACGATAGACTGCATAGAATAAAACAAATCCATGCCAAGGATGAAATCATATGGTTGTATCCGTTAACATGGGAATTCTCCCCAAGAGTGGTGCTACCCCATCACTAGCTCATAGTCTCTACATACTTCAAACAAGTCAGCTCGACCTCCAATTAGCATAGTCAACGCCAAAGGTATTGGAAGCTTCTCTACCTCAAGTCCCAATGAATGGACAAGAGAAGGTGATATGAAGGAGTGTGTCAGTCCTATATCAAACAAGACACACACCCAAGTAGAAAACAAGCAAAGGGTACCTCGAATGACATCTGGTTTGCCTAGCGCTGGCAATGCTAAAGTATGAAGCTGACCACGACCTCTTCCATAGCCTCGCTCTGCTCTCTAAGGATGGGAAGCGTCATGGGGCTATCCTATGCCTGCCCCACCTGTTATCTGCTGATCCAAAGCTGGTTCAACCTGCTGCTGCCTCGGCTGGAAATGCCTCAACGGAGGAACCAGGATTGGAACACCTAGTTCACGATAACCGCTCTGGAAGGCCGGGCACTCTCGCTGCTAATGACCTCGGCATCCATAAGAAAAATAAGCACCTGATCCCTTGGAATATGCCTGAGAGACACCTCCCCCTGAGAAACGAGATGCCGAGGGCTGGGACCTACCGTCGGCCGAATGTAAACTCTTCTTCCCTAAAAACTGGGAACCCCGGACAACAACTCTGCTTCGTGAGGAATCTTGACAACTCCCCTCTCATAACGATCCGGTTCTGGGTAACATCTTATTAATGACCTTTATCCTTTCCAGCACCTCAAGATATGTATTCTGCATAAAATAGGTGACCTGGTGTTGGATATTCAGATGCAAATCCTCCTTGAAATGCCTCTCTCTGGCCTCATCATCTGAAAATAGGTCCAAAGCATATCTTAAAAGGTTTCAGAAATGGATTTCAAACTCTCGCGCACTGGAGCTCCCCTGTAGAAGGGTAAGTAGCTCCTGGTGACTGGAAGACTTCACATTCGAAGATAGAAACTTAGCTCTAAACTTGTCTCTGAACTCCCCCATGATATCGCTGACTCCTCGCGATCCTCGAGTAACAAGAACCACCACTACCTTGCCACCCAATGCAGCATCTTCACAACCAAAGACACCCAGTGCTCCTTCCGAGCATAGATTGAACTGAAGGCTATCTCAACCTCCTCTAACCAGTATTCTGTGACTACATATGAAATGGTTCCCTTGTAATTCTGTAGTCTTTGTCACTGAAACACTCATAGTGTCCTCATCCAAGTGTTTTCATCGTCAACCTCTACCCTGTGGCGATCTACCGGCGCAGCCTGCTGGACATCTTCTGCGCAAACCTGACGAGGACTTCAACTTTGAGCCATACCTTAAAAATAAAAAACAATTAGAGATCCTAAAATTGGAATATGAAAGAACTGACATTAATTAATTAATTGTTTTCTTTTATTTATTTTAGGTTAACCTAACCCAAGGTCTACCCATTCAAACACAAGCACAGAGAAGAATGATGCATGATCCATTCCTAGGTCTCTACCCTACAACCAGTATCACCTCGTTTAGTAGCAACTGTAAACTTAAATCTCCGTGAATCAGATCACAAGGGGCCCTAAACGTCTATGTCTCAGTCGGTCTCCAGTTTTTACATCACTTGCTTGACTTAACTGACACTGTTGTCCAACCAACCCATGCAACCTCACCTGTGCCTAACACCAAACTCCATCTTATCCCTCAACCTCCCTCTAGTGCCACTTTTTCAAGACCCCCATCCCCACAAGGTATACCCCTCCTGGGATGGCAATGTGAGAAAGGAGATAGTGACCCCCAAGTCCCGTCTCCAGTAGGCCCCGAGTTGGAAACTAACACCGAGGGTATAATAACCACACAAATGGGAGACATTATCCTCTATGAGAACACATGCGAAAGAGAGAGATAAGACAGACACCAACCAAATCCAACTCAGATTTCAATATAAAATAAATCCCAAGTGAACATATGTAATGTCATGCAAAACTACTATAACTGGAAGAGAAAATTGAAAGTACCAAAAGAAAGTAAAAACGACAGAAACCATGAAGGCCAAACAACTCCTGCAACCCCAAACTAGTAGTAACCAATCAGATCTCCAATCTAATCCAAGTGACATGAAAAACAATTTATATATACATATAGGATTTGTATAACAGTATACTCAGTAGGATCCTCCCCAAATCCTCTCATGCAAAGTAAAGAAATCATGCTAAAGCACAGTGAACAATAAGTGAAACTAACTCATCGCCTAAATAGGTATAATAAGTTCCCAACCTCACCATGACTACTCTCACCAAGTATCTCATACAAGAGTATATAATATAATAATAATATCAAGGGTACCCCACTACCACTTCCCTACTAGTTTGCTTCTTTTCCCCAACGTTGCACGTCTTAAGCATCTCTCTCCAAAAAGGATTTCCCGCAGACACCAGGGCGAAGAACCATAATATGCACCTCATGCAACACAACCACTACGTTCATGTAACCAAAGTTACCAGGTAGTTTCTGGGAGCCACAACAGCTTTCATAATGTGTAACATATGTCAGGCATTATACTATAATCCATTATATCCCATACACCAAGTAAGGATCATCAAGACATCAAAACCTATACACGTTACACCTATAGTAGTCCATAATAAACTATATCCAAAATATATGCGTGTAAATAAACACAATTAATTATAGACCTCTACACACATATATGGGGAAAACTAACCGTTGTGCCTACAAACACAAGTAACTACCAAGAGAAGAGAGTGAGGCCAAAGGTGGACTTCAGCCATCCATCCTCCCACCAGAATGTTGGGGAAAACACCCCTAGGGCTCAGAATCCCCAGGGTGTCAGTTTCCCTAACTAACAGGGTGGAGTAGCGTATAGAAACACAAAATTATAGAATATACTATAGCTCACCACACTATGGGCATAACCTAGTCTTAGACTCAAATGCAGTTAACATCTCTTGGACTCCTGGCCGCCACTTCTAAGACTAGGTATCCTATAAGAACGCAACCATTTAAAGAGAATTATTACATTACTCCATTCCCTTTTTATCAGTTTCACTTTATGTTAATTAATTCTTTAAACATTAATTTACTATTAATAATTCCACATTATATTTCATTAGCATCCCACCCAAAGTCCACTGTTACTTTAAATTATAACCTCAACATTTCGTCCCAGCAAGCTCCAACCCAATGGGTTAACATCATTTATTAAATCATTTAATAACAACATTATTACTATCCCATATTCCCAGGAATTCTATAAAAACATTCTAAGCTACCAAACACAAGTGGATCAACACGGTGAGTAGATTAACTACTCATCGAGTCTTTTCCACCTATAACAAGAGCGAAGACCCATCAATCCTCGAGAATCTAAACACAGAAAGCACGTGTCATACCCCATGTGTCTTCACCTTTTTCTGGAAGTAGGGTAGAAAGACTAGATTCCTTGAGATGTGGGGAAAGTAAAGAAGATAAACAACCAACAAGATTTAGAAAACATCCAATCATTCACATCCAACATGTTTCACCATCTTCAGTGTCCTCCCCGACACCCTCATGCATAAACTAATGCATCTCGCCACTCTAGGCGTCAACTGCTGCCACAACCAATGAGCCTCCCTACCCCCACATATCACAACATCCACCAAGGATCACATCACAACACAAGAAGTTTGAAACAAACATCATATCAATTGGGATCTTTCCACTTAAACAAGGCATCCAACCTACATACATAATGAGTACTCATGACTCCAAATCACAAGGCACTCGACCTTACAAGCAAGAGGGTAACTCAAAACCCTACCAGATATTATCTTTTATCAAAAAACCAGTTCATTAATCCATCTTGAATTAACCTATTCATCATTAGTAGGTTCCAACTATGGGCAACCTAAACAACAAGCTATCATAGCTATCACAAATTAATTAAACATACTTACTGCACCAATTTTATTATCATCAATTTACAACCGAAACAACCAGATTCATTCACATGCCTCTATATTTGAAAAATAATTTACAATTACTCCCTGTTTACGTTGTTTACCAATTTACAACAAGAACGACATGATAAACAAGGAAAGGATAGATATCACACTATCTAACAAAACAAGAGGCAATAACATACGATCGATACAAATTTTATTTATCCAGTTTAAATATTTATTATTTCAATTCCATTATGATCTAGTGGGATGAATCATGCTAACTCTATGATTGCACATAAAAGAATAGAGAATCCAAGAATCCCCTACCTTAAAAGGTTCTTGACGTTATTTACGTGAGAACGATCCACGCAACCAATCACAATCGCCTCCCCTGCGACAACTGCATCCACCCGAGGACGCCGTGACACGACCACACCAACCAAAACCCAGGAAAACTCCATTATAAGCATGAAGATCACATGCCATAACATGAAAAGGAGAAACAAAAGGAGATGTATTTAAGAAAACACAATAAAAGAGGTAAATATTACCTCGGATTGAAGATGGATCGAATAAGGAAGCGGGGAACCGATCCAGGATGAAAGAATTACCCAAACGCTGAAGAGGGAGGCATCTGGGTTGTCTAGGGTCGATAGGGGGTGTGCTCAAGCCATAGGGTTTGAAAAACCCAAGTGGCTGGGTGTCTTTAAAATACCTAGTGGCTAGGTAGTACACGACGTGTACCTCCCTGTCATGTCACGTACCACGTCGAGGCCGACTTACTCCAAAAAACGCATTGCCTCAGTGCTCTATTTTGTTTTTTTGTAACCAGAATGGTACAGGTCGTGTCCCCCTTGGTCACATCATGTACCCCCCTATTTCTAGCTTCTCACAACCGAACTCCTCCAGACTTCCTTCGAGCCTTCTCTGAGCACCTCGGTCTTTGAGAATACGCAAAGGGTTGATCCACGTGGATCCAGGCCCTTACAAATGGCTCACTCCAAGGTTGAAAATTATTTATATGAAATGGGTTCTAAAAATTCATTAGGTTCCATGAAAGGGATTTTTTAAGACATATTCAATTTAGGGGAAGTTGTGGTGAAACTGACATGCGACACAACGATACATATTATAAAACATCAAAACATGAGGAAAAATTAATAGACCACAAACCACATACTCGTACAACTATCTTCATCTAGTATCGACCTTTATTTAGGCCTGGATTGGAAGAAATATGAAGAATGAATCAACACCCTAAAAATAGGGCATACGATCCTGTACCTCGATAACTCCATTGAAAGGAAGACAAACAGAGAACAATGCAAAAGAAAAATTTAGATCTTTCCTAGTGGAATACAAAGAGATAAACGATGCTTCAATCAGACACCAAATGAAGAGTTGAGATCACAATCTATGAAAAGGGGATTTTATGAGCTCAAATGTGAAGAAGAGAGCTCCTATTGTTATCTTGAGAATAAATGAGAGGGTGGGTATGTTTAATATTTAATTAAGGACAATTTTGTATTTTACAAAAAAAAATATCTAGGCCACATGGTTTGGACACATGGTTGGTCAAACCATGTGCCAGCCTTGCAAGGCTCACCACCTTGGAAGGGCACCCTCACAGTTAGGTCACACGATTAGCGAAACCATGCGCCAACTATGCAAACCTTCTATGCTAAAAACTGCAGACATTCCAAATGGGTGTTCTACCCCTAGCCCATGGTTAGGGAAAACTATTCACCCTACTTCACCCAAGTATCTAGCCTCGCATGGTTAGCAGAGACCGTATGGGCTGGGTCGCACAGTTTTTGGAAACTGTGCAACCCAGTGTTTTTCTCCACCAACTGGGGTTCTAAACTCTGAACAATCCCCAAACACCCCCCGTAACCTCTGTGAACTCATTGGAAATATATATTAGGTCTATAATAAATAATTAAACTAAATTTAAAAGGATCTATACCTGATATGAAAACCGGATTCTTACAATTATTACTATTTTTTATAAATCCACTGATGTATCTGTACTTAGAATTAAATTTCCCCACTATTATAACTATTTAATTAAATGTTTCACTACTTTTATTGGTTTTTGTATGTATAAAAATCCAAAAAAATAATATCTTTCCTCTTTATCTATAAATAGATAGAGAATTTCACACAAGAGACTAGTGTAGTGAGAGAAGAGGAAGAAAATAAATCAATTTGTTTGACCTATTAGTGAAAGAATTTCTTAAAACAGACTTGAAACATGTGTTAGGTGTGAAAACAAAGAATCATAAAAAATCAAGTGTAAAGAACCTAAATTAAACATAGAAGTACAAATAACACCTAAATAATTAGTTGCATCAGATGAATAAAACCAAAAAATCTACCTACAATATCATTTGGTGCAAACTAGTTTTGAGATAAAATCCGGTGTTATTCAACAACTAAAAAAATTTCATGTACTTCCCAAGGAATATACATATAAAAATCTTTAAGAATTCAACCATAATTGGGTAATAATTAAACCAACAGGGTTTAATGTAAACCAAACGAAATTGGGATAATTTTCATTCTCCATAGATAGAGAATCCAAGGAGTGATTATATTACTCTAAAGCTACTCTAATAACAAATTGTCATGAGAAAAAGAAAATTTTACTATAGAATTTTTTTAAATATTATATGATAGCTTCAATAAGGAATAAAATTTGTGGAATTACGTAGACCCAAGTAGAAAATTTGCATTAATACTGGAAAATATCAAGATAATGTGCTTTAGTTTCTCCCACCATTAGATTAACGATCAAATTTTAATTCAATATATCTATTGGGGTATAACTCTCATTGATAAGATCATGATAGATGCTATTTTAGGGGTTATTTTGTGGATAATATCCCAAATGATGTTAGGAATATTATTGTTAATATGGCCCAAAATGCCAACTGGTTTGGAACTAGTGGTGTGATACATGTGAAAACATTCTTGGGAGTTCTTACTTCTAGTTATTGAAACACTATAACAGTGACAAAATTGAGTGATCTTACCACCATGGTGAGATCAATGCTGTTAGAAAACACTTAGTGAAAACCCAATTTAAAGCTAGTTTAAAATATCATATACACTATGGCATTTTTGCCTCGCAAAACCATTTTACTGACCAGTGACCTTAAATGAATGAATCACTTGAAGATTTCAATGAAATGATTCCAGGGAGAAGTTTTCATCCAAATAATCAGTTTAAACCATTTCAAATAAATCAATATTACATCAAAGGGTGAAAAAACTAACAAAAATGATAATTTTAGATAGCTTAAGAAACACAATAGGTTTTTTAAGGCCAATCAAGTAACCAAAAACCTAGATAATATTAAGAGAAATCCAATTATCATATCGATATGAGTTTGTAACCTGCAAAACCATCTAAAAATCTAAAAACAACCTTGAAGACACTATTAAATAACAAAAAATAATGTTACAAATTGAATTAACTAAAATTGGTCAAATAGATACCAATATTAGCAGCCTAAGGAATCAAGTGAAGGTACCAAGGTGTATAGAAGAAGATGATGGGTTGGAGATTTAATTTTTTTTAATTCCATGATGAAGTAACTTGTCATCAACAGTGCTATGTGCACTGATACGGTACACGGATCTAACATTAATTTAATAGAGCACAAAATATAAACCGAAAAAATACCTCTTTAGATATGAAGTCGTGCTCAAAATCTGGTTGCCACCATCAATCGTTTCTTAGAGGATCCAAATAAGAATACCTCTAGATCATTCACACATGATTCAAAAATCTACTGGAGCATCGATTGTTGAATTTCAGGTTCTAGTGCGGAGATCCGATGATGCCTTTAACAGCCTGAAGATCACTGCAATATCGTTCTTGCGATGCGCAAGGGAGAACTCGATATGATCACCTGGATCAATAGTTTCTCTCTCTATAAAGTGGGAGATGAGAGAAGATCTCACGAGCTCACCATAAATAATAATTTGTGAGATCCTATCTCATTATTTTAAATAGTGGATGAAATACCTGAAAAGGGTTTCTCAGTTCCGTATATTTAACGTCGACTAAATAAGTAATAAATAATAATTATGACAAACTAATCCATGTCATAAATATTATTTATATTTTTTCACATACCTATAATATATATTAAATATATTATGTGATAAAACCGAGTCATTTAACTCAACTCGTAATTCCCACTAATATTAAATGAACTTGGAATATTAAAATAATATTTGTTCGAATGATATTTTTCTTTTTTTTTACTTAAACACTTGTAAATAATTTTAATAAATAAATTCAACCCAATAATTCTTTACTTTAATAATAATGAATTTATTTATTTATCAGTGATTGATAACTTAGACGACACTCAAATCCCATCGTGGGGACCACCATGTCCTTTTTACCTACTCACCAAAATATGGAGGATTCTTGAATATGCTATTGTGTGTGACCCTCTAGGACCTTATCTTGATAGTAGTTTATAGTATTTAAAGATCAAGAGTGGAGTCTATAAACCCATCAAGGCCCCTAAAGAGATAAGGAAAAGTCATAGCAACAATAACCAATCTATGAATACACACTATGTAATATAATCTCTTTGCCTTTAGATATCTCTAAAGCAGAATGCACACTTGTGTCACCATTCTCTCTTGCTTTATTATTTGTTGATATAATTGGATGTATTTACTATTGACTACCTTGAACAAGGATTTATGAAGGTACTACCATCCTGATCAACCAGACCCAAGATATATTACTTCCTCAACCTGGAAGCGAAAAATCCTTTCTTTATCATTCAACCAATGACATAAAACCAATGATTCACCCAACACAAGCTACCTCAACAAAATTTAATTATCATGGTTTTTTCCATGCATCAATGTACACGATCAAATGAAACACATTGATAATGATCTCAAGTCAGGAGACCAATACACATGTTTTTAGATAGGAACAACCAATGATACTTAAAACCTTTGGTGTTCCTATTATCAGGTCTGTCCTTATGATCTCAACTACTAGAGACCAACAAGTTAAAAATTCTTGAGAAGTCTCAATGCTTATGATCCCCAAGTACCTGATAGTCAGACATCAACTGTGTCTAGTCAGTATAATGTATCTAGACCATAGGACATATGTTTAAGATTAATTTCATAGTATCTTGAGGTTCTCATTATAGTATGGGATCTATTATAACCTTTTGATTTGACATTTAATCTATGAAAATTACCATTAAATAGTGGATGAAAAACTATATACATAATAATGGTAAGTATATATCATTCATATCTCATTGTATACATGAAATGGTAATCTAAAAGTATTGTTTAGTTGGGTCTCGGGCACCTACTATTACAACACTCCCACTTTCATTATATCCATATTGCTAACCATCCTTGTTAGCTCTCACATGATTAAGATAATGTTTTTACTGATTCATGACTTTAGTTTTTGGTTGATAAAACACTATTTTGTTGAATATTTTATTGATAATAAATTATATACATTCCTCATATTATGATAAATATGTTCAATTATGGAATATTTGGGATTAGATCATTCATTTTCAAATTTGATGAAAATTCCAGATTTACCTTTTTAAAATTCACTGTAGTATTTCAGGAATAAATATTTTTCTGTAATTTATTTTGACTTAAAATTTTTTAAATGTGTTCCTGACTTAATGGGATACAAATTCTATTTAGGACATGGGAGATGGATCGTGCATTTGAGTTGAATAAATGTTCCATGAAGACAAAGTTGGACAGAAGCATCCAGATTGGACACCACTTCACTATTTGGGACTTATATTCTTCATACAGACATGGATTGAGATAAAATTTAGAGGGAAGATCTAGGAAATAATTATTAACAAATAATACTTCTATAAGGATGGCCAATTCATGAGTTTTGGAGGTCAACAATGCGTTTCAAATTGGAATAAAATATTTGGCCGAGTTTTCATTTCACACTTAAAAAAGTTATGTAACCCTAGCCCTCACAAGATCTATTTAAATGGGTTTTTTCACTCTTTGGGAGGGCTGGTAGAGGATTTTGGAAGTTTTGTACGAAAGGTTGTATCTTGTTATCCCCTCACAACTCTTGTAATAAGTAAGGCTTTGTGCAAACCTCTCTTCCAAAAAGGCTCTCCTCTCCCACCCCCTCTTTGTATTTCTTTTCTTTCATGTTTGTATCTTGAATTTTTCATCAATTAATCTTATGTGTTCTTCCCTTTTCTTCTTTTATTAATCTTACTAATTGGGTTGGAATCATGATTGGATACAAGATTGGGTTCTACCCTTTCAATCCTTTTCTCATTCAAGACATCTCCACTGTGACCACACCGCCCATGGAAGAGTAGTTTTCTTAGTGACAGATCTATATTCTACCATCTTAATTTAATTATTTTGAATCATTAAGATACTGTAATTTAATTAATATGATCCATGAATTGAGTTTTTAAATTTTAATAAACTAATAAATAAATTGAACAATTAACGCAAAAACACGCGAGGTCGAGATTTTATATAAATTGTGAGAGCACGATCTTAATTGGTAATACAAGACCACACGGGATAAATTTTTAGAGTTAAAATATAATACCTAAACACAATTCATCCTCATTTACAGAATGGATATGTTCTCTAATTAACCACTGACCATAATCTAACCTTACAACAATAATCAAAGCAGGGTGTTGCGATTGTGTGTTCCGAATCTATCCTAGGGTTTATGTAATTTCATCTTTGTGGTTAAGTTAACTCTCGTAGGGTTCGAAGGTTAAAAAATTATTGGATCATAATTAACTGTATTTTAATTTAAATGATAATGATTAAAAATTAAATTAAGAGGTAGAGTTAGATCGATTACACCTTTTAAATATTGTCTAAAAAATATCTTCTTGTTGTGTCATTTTAATCGAACTTCATTTAATAACTAAAAACAAATAAAATACAGTATTCTTCCAGAAAACTTCTTCTAGACTTATAAATGATAGAAAAACCCCCCATACTTTTAATTATTATTCTTAATTCCTTTTATTTTATTTTCAAAATAACTTTAATATGTTGTTAAATCTACTTCCTCCTTTGAGATATGACCTTGGTCAGCTACTCTGATGCACCTAAGTAACCTGAAACTGAACATAATTTGAAAGTGCCATGACAGCCCTCTTTCAAATTGGTGTTGTCGCCGGGGAGGAAAGTAATTTATTCCACCAAATGGAGTTATTTATTTTATTTTTCATTAATTATTTTCTTCTCCTCTTTCCTTATTCTCTCCCCTTTCTCAAGTTTTTTTCTCTTCTCTTACTCTCTTCTTTTATTTTTATCAGACCAACTCAAACTCTTTTTCTTTTTATTATGCTCCACTTTTCTTCATTTCATTTTTATCTTTCATTTATTTATGACATGAACTAATCCCAAAGATCTCTTAGATCTTGACCCTGATATTGAACGCATCCTTAGGGCTCGAATCAGACATTCTCAGTCCACGGGAAGTTTCAACATTCAAAAAGTTGGAGAATTACTCCACTCCAAGAAAATTGAAATTGGAAACACTTCTAATTAAAACTTAAAACAAGAACCAATGGATGAAAATAATGGAAATGAACTTAATTGAACCATTCAAGAATTGGATGCACCTGATATTAACTATCAACCAAATTGTATTGCATACCCAAATCTCGAATCAGACTTTGAACTAAAATCTGGGTTAATTCATCTTCTTCCAAAATTTCATTAATTATCTGGTGAGGATCCAAATAAACATTTAAAAGAATTTAATGTGGTTTACTCAAACTTAAAATGAAGAAATGTTTCTGAAGATCAAATCAAACTAAGAGCATTCCCATTCTCACTTGATGGAGCTGCAAAGGACTGGATGTATTATTTACAACCTGAAGATGTAACTTGTTGGAATGATTTAAAACGTCTTTTCTTGAAAAGATTTTTTCCAGCATCAAGGACCACTTCCATTCATAAGGAGATATCGGGGATCAAGCAAGCACAAGGGGAGTCCATGTATGAGTACTGGGAGCGATTCAAGAAGTTGTGTGAAAGCTTCCCACATCACCAAATCAGTGAGCAGCTCCTCATCCAATACTTCTATGAAGGACTCACACCTATGGAGAGAATCATGGTGTATGCCACAGCTGGAGGAGCATTGGTGGATAAGACACCAGTGGCTGCACATGTGTTGATCAATAAAATGGCCCAAAACTCCCAACAATTTGGCGATCAAGGTACACCACATGTCAGGGGAGTACATCAGGTAAGTCCTTCTTCTCTTGAAAGTCATTTGATTGATACTATGTTAGAATAATTGACCACTATGGTGAGGAAAAATTCATTGGATCAAAAGACATCCCAACCCCCTTCTTCAAGGCCTTGTGGAATTTGCACCGAGACAAGCCACCCAATTGATTGTTGCCCCCAACTATAAGAAACAGAAGATTGTGCGGTAGTGTTTCCTGGGAGACCATATCAGTAGCAACAACAACCACAAAAGAAGTTTGATTCCTTTGCACCAACATAAAACCAAGGGTGGAAGGATCAATCAGAGATGAGGTTTGACTCTAGACAACAACAAAGGCCCCCTTTCAAAAAAAATTCCAGCAGCCTTCGCCTTACTAGAAGGGATTCCAGAAACCCCAAATGTGATTTGAAGCCCAAGAATCAACAAGCCAACAACAAGGGAATACCCCATCAAAGTTATATTATAATACTGATGACATTTTGAAACAAATTTTTCTTAATCAATATAATGAGATGAAGAGTCAAGGTTCAGAGCTAAGGGAGTTGAAGAATAAAATGAGCCAGATTTCCACCGCCCTCCATGAACTTGTAAGTAAGAATTCTAGAAATCTACCTTCTCAAATTACTCCAAATCCAAAGTGGAATGTTAGTGCCATCACATTGAGAATCAGGAAGAAAACAACTGATGCTTCTCCACCTACCATTCCACCAGGATTCACCTTAACTCTGTAGAATCCCCATTCCATACCAACTGATGAGAAATCCAAGGATAAAGATAAAGATAAGAAAAATATTAATGATGTCCCTCCTAAACCCCTTCCATTTCCAAATAGAGTTGTACAAACCAAAAATATGGCTGAAGAGGCAATGTAAAAAGAAGGTTTGGATACATTCAAGCATGTGGAGATCAACATCCCTTTACTTGAATCCATTAAGAAAATCCCAAGGTATGCCAAATTCTTAAAAGAACTTTGTACCAATTGTATATGGATCAAGGGAAATGAGAGGATCAATCTTGGAAGAAATGTGTCAGCACGCATTACACCAACTCTAGCAATGCCAACAAAGTGCAAGGATCCAGGTACATTCACCATCCCATGCACCATAGGGGAGTTACACTTTTCTGATGCACTTGGTGATTTAGGAGCTTCCATAAATGTGATGCCTCACTCTATATTCTCTTCCTTGCAGGTTGGTGAGTGGAAGCCGATAAGAGTAGTGGTGCAGTTGGCAAATAGAGCTACCGAATATCTAGCAGGAGTCCTTGAGGATTTAGTTGTCAGGGTAAAAGACATGATCTTTCTAGAATATTTCTACGTTCTTAAGATGAAGTATGATCAAGTAAGTTCCAAATATCCCATTATCTTAGGTAGACAATTCCTCAAAACTGCAAAAAACTTTCGTAAATGTTAATGAGGGTACACTTTCCATGGAGTTTGGGGATGAAGTTGTGATATTTAATGTTATGGACTCTATGAAGTACCCCTTAGAGGACCATTCTGCATTTTTTATCTCCCATTTTGAACCACCAAATAAAAACCCCATGAAATTTTATTGTCCTATGCTTAGGGAGATTATGAGTATTGGTTCGAGTTTGATGTCTAAGAGTACTTCCACACCTATATCGAATTCACAAGACTCTCTTAGATTTGATTTTCAAATGGAATAATATTCTGATTTTGATCATTTGAACTCTAATTATGACAAGGCTATTGAGTATGCTGATAGATTTGATGCTTTATTCTTTGATTGTGATTATTTATATTCTGACACTGATGCTCTTTGTGCACATATTTCAATTCCTTAATTGTCTCCATCCATACACCACCCCCTTCATTGGAGCTCAAGCCATTGCCACCAAATCTCAAATACTCATACTTGTTGAGTGGCGAGAGATTACCTATTATAATTTCTAATAATCTTCCTTATGAACACGAATAAAAACTTTTGAATCTTTTGAGGGAGAACATTAAGGAAATCCGGTGGACCTTGGATGACATATCAGGTATTATCCCCTCTATTTTCATGCATAGGATTCTTTTGGAGGATGGGGATAAACCGGTTAGGAAGCCACAAAGGAGACTGAATCCAACTCTTCTATAGGTTGTTAAAAAAGAGGTTGAAAAATTGCTCGAGGCAGGTATAATCTATCCCATTTCAGATTACTAGTGGGTAAGTCCTGTTCAGGTTGTGCCTAAGAAAAGTGGTGTTACAGTTGTTAAAAACGATAAAGATGAGTTAGTTCCAATGCGGGTGCAAAACAGTTGGCGTGTGTGTATTGATTATAGGAAACTAAATCAGTCCACTCACAAAGACCATTTCCCCTCCCATTTATTGATCAGATTCTTGAGAGACTAGATGGGGAAACACACTACTGAATCTTGGATGGATTTTTTGGATATTTTATGGTTCCTATTGCTTCGTAGGATCAGGAGAAGAAAACATTCACTTGTCCATTCGGTATGTTTGTCTACCGAAGGATGCTATTTGGACTTTGCAACATCCCAGGTACCTTCCAGAGATACATGGTGAGTATTTTTTCTAATTTTTTTGAGACCTGCATGAAGGTATATATTTATGGACGATTTTATAGTGTATGGGTCCTCATTTGATGAATGTCTAAGTAGTTTGGGAAAGGTGTTTAATTGTTTTATTGAAAAGAATCTGGTCCTGAACTTTGAAAATTGTCATTTCATGGTAGAGCATGGAATTTTCTTAGGGAATGTAGTGTAAAAACATGGGATAGAGGTTGATAGATATAAGGTAGATATCATTTCATCCTTACCCCTATCCTTCATGTGTGCGCGTTGTTAGATCTTTCTTAGGGAATGTAGGATTTTATCGGCGCTTCATCAGTGATTTTAGTAAGATTTCTCTTCCTATGTCACAATTACTTCAACAGGATTCTGATTTTGTGTTAGATGATTCATAAAGGGTAGCATTTGATGATCTGAAGAAGTATCTGACCACTCCACCAATCATACAACCCCCACAATGGGACATTCCTTTTGAGCTTATGTGTGATGCATCCAACTTTGCTGTTGGAGTTGTCTTATCACAAGGGGTGGAGGGACGTTCACATGTGATTTCCTATGCTTAGAGGACATTGGATTAAACCCAATCAGACTACAAAACCATGGAAAAGGAGTTTCTTGCTATCATATTTTCTTTAGATAAATTCTGTTCATATTTATTGGGCTCTAAAGTAGTTATTTTTTCTTAACATGCTGCTCTGAGGTACCTCTTGAAGAATCGAGATTAAAATCCCAGACTCATCTGATGGATGATCCTTCTTCATGAATTTGACTTTGAGATAAAGGACAAGAAGGGGTCAGAAAACTTGGTGGCAAACCACATGAGTAGGCTTACACACACACTAGATGATGACACCTTGGACCAGGTACCACTTCAGGACACTTTTCCCGATGAGCATCTTTATTCCATATCAGGTACGCATCCTTGGTATGCTAATTTAGTAAACTACCTTGTTACCTTTGAAATCCTTGTAAATTTAAAGAAACATCAAGTCCAAAAATTAAAGAGTGAGTCAAGATTTTATGTTTGGGATGATCCATACCTTTGACGCATGTGTAGTGATCAAGTTATTAGGAGGTGTGTTCCGGATCATGAGTTTGAGTCTGTTTTTCAATTTTGTCATACACTTGCTTATGGTGGACACTTTGGACCCAAATGGGATTCTAGGTTAGTTTTGGACTCTGGATTATATTGTCCTAGCTTATTCCATGATGCCCATGTGTTTTGTAAGTCATCCTCTCAATGCCCACACACTAAGAACATTTCTAGGAGACATGAGATGACCCAACAACCCATACTATTCTTTGAGATTTTTGATGTATGGGGCATCGATTTTATGGGTCCTTTTCCTAATTCATTTTTTTATATATTTTGGTTTCTGTTGATTATGTGAGTAAATGGGTTGAGGCTAAGGCCACCGGGACTGATAACTCTTATGTTGTTGTGGATTTTGTCAAAGAACATATTTTTTGCAGGTTTAGAGTACTGAAAGCCATCATTAGTGACCAAGGGACACACTTCTGCAATCAGAATTTTGCTTCCCTCCTTCATAAGTATGGGGTGACACAAAAAACATCAACACCATACCACCCCAAACAAATGGATAGGCTGAGGTTTCAAATCGTGAGTTGAAACAAATTTTGTAAAAAACCATGAAGCCGAATAGTAAGGATTGGAGAAAGTTATTGGATGATGCGCTATGGGCTTGTAGGACAGCATACAAGACACCCATCGGTATGTCCCCATTTCGGATTGTTTTTGGGAAAGCGTGTCATCTCATTGTGGAAGTTGTGAATCAGGATTATTAGGATATAAAGATATGCAACATGGATTTGGCTCAAGCTGGAATCCAAAGGAAGCTGTAAATTCAAGAGCTTGAGGAGATTCTATTGTCTTCATATGAGAACTCAAGGCTTTATAAGGAAAGATCAAAAGCAGCTCATGAAAAAATGATCCATAAAAGATAATTTCAAGTAGGAGATAAATTCCTTCTCTACAGTTCATGACTGAAGCTGATTCCTGTTAAGTTTCATTCCAGATGGTTGGGTCCTTATATTGTATCTAATGTTTTTCCTTATGGTGCAGTGGTGATCGCACAAGAGGACATAGGAAGGAGCTTTACAGTCAATGGGAAACTCTTAAAGTAATACATTGAGGTACTTCCTACTGATGTAGTGGATTTCATCACACTGAATGACCCCATTATCACTTGATCATATCAGGTTGTTCCTTACCATTTCACTTCTTTATTCTTTTTCTTATTTAAAATTATAAATTCCATGTGCATATATCATCTCATGGGTTCACATTGAGTACAATGAAATATTTTAAGTGTGGGGGAGGGAACCTTTTAGTTTAGTAATTTCAATTGTTTTCCCGTTTATCAATACTTTTAAAAAACCAAAAAACAAAAAAATTGTTTTTTTCAAATTTTTTGTAATAAATTTTCAATTCTTTGTGTGTTTTTGAAACTTTTGAGCTGAAATGATTATCATCACGATTTTGAAATGCATATCAAAGAGTGAAACAATTTATCCCATGAAACTGATCTTAAATGAATGCTGAAAATGACATTGTTTCAAGTTCAAATTTTAGTAATTTCATGAAAAGTACTCTGAATTTTGAATCACATGCCACATATCACTATCTTTATATTTGAAATCAATTTTTTATGATGCTTCTTAACCATTATTTTCATATTCTTATATTTACCTCATTTCTTGAGTGAACCAAACCATGCTTGATTTAACCAGAATTTGATTTATTCCTGTCAAAGCTTGAGGGTTTGAGGTACTTATGTTTTAAATGATTGAGTCATTTGTTTGGTATTAAAGCCCCTATTTAAATGAATCCTTTTTATAATGGCCTACCTTGAACATTTAATCCTTTTATCCCTTAGAATCCATGAACACCCTTTTAGGTTTTCCACATTACAAGTCAATCTTCCCTATCCAACCTACTATTGAAGTGAAATTGCATAATCTAGTTGAACTTAAGTGTAGGGGAAGCTTTCTTGTGTTGTGCTACCACATTTTGCGATTCCTTGGGTGGAAAATTAAATCACAAGAGACATGTTTGCTGCTAAAAAAACATTATATTGAAATCTATGACTTTTTGGAACTTTCATGATAAATGAAGTTGTGTCTTTCTGGAGCTTCTGATGAATAAAGAAAGTTGTGCCTATTTAGAGCTTTCATAAAAAAACTATTTTTGAGAATATTGACATTTTTATTGCTGAAATGATGAATGGTGTGAAAATTCTTTTATTTTTCATTATTATGAACATGAATTGAAGATATGGGGATTGAGGATGAGACCATATTTAAGTGAAAATTAGATTAATGCAATTTTGCTTCAAAAAGAGTCAAGCCCTCCTCATTCAGCCTCAAAATTTTACACATCTAAATCCTACCAACCAAGAGCCACAGTATAGTACCCCCGGTTTCTAGTATGTAACCCTTACTTTTTGATTTTAATGGTTATAAAGTTAAGGGTGACAAATGGGAGAGTCGGGAGAACTTGGAATGAGTTTTGGGAAAAAAAGGAAAGTCGCACGGGAGGCGCACTGTTTGTCTAAACCGTGCGGCGAAACCGTGCAGAGTTGGTATGGGAGGCAGTGGCTTCTGCATGGTCATCACACGGTTTGTCTAACCGTGTGGCCAAACCGTGCGAGAAGGGTGGCCATGGCAGTAGCTAACGCACGATTAGCGCACGGTTTTTCAAACCGTGCGGACTAACCATGCGGTCCCATAAAATTAGATCCTTAAATTATGGATCTAACTCGTTTTGCCTCTAATTGCCTCATTAAAGCTCCTAAGCGGCCATAACTCCATATTTTGGTTCTCCTAAGGTCAAAGAGGGTTCTCCCATCATTCCAGAGGCGATCCGAAGGCTTCTATTGGCGAATCGATGTCGGATTCTTGAGGTATGTGATCGTTCTCCTTCGTTCTTGAATGGTTTCTTAGATCTACATAGATCTACTTTTCATATTCTCTTGGTTTCTTAGATCTATGCCCGTTATGGGTAGATATAAGTGTTTGGATGCCAAATATGATGATATTTGGTCTTGGTTGTGTTAGGAGAAGATATCTAAGGAGGATTCTTGGGAGTTTTGACCCGGTGTTCTTGAGCGTTCTTCGTCTGTTGCTTGGTTTCACCTTTTTGTTGAGGTAGGTGGCTTCACTCTCGATTCTTCTTTCTTAGAACTTGAAGGCTTAGTTTCAAATTGTTTTCCTTGATTAAAATGGTTTGTTTATCTACTATGAAAGAATGGTTGAAACCCCTTTTAAGTAATGGGTGATGGAAATTGTGTGATTTTGGAATGTGTTGGTTGATGTGAATTTAAAATGGGGATTTAAAATTTATTATGGTTTTTCTTCTTGAAAGAAATGGTTTTTCAATAAAAGTTTTGATGATTTATTGAAAGGTTTTGAACACACTTGGTTTTGGCATGGATTTTCATGGGTTGTGATGTGTGTTCATATGGATTGGGATGGATAAGGGCGAGATGTATCCCCATCAAAAGGTTGGATGGATAAGGGCAAGAAGTACCCCAATAAAAAGGGATGGATAAGGTCATGAAGTACCCCCGTAAAGGTAGTCCACTATGTGACAACTTAGTGGAAGGATAACTCACCACTCGCGAGTATAGGGAGGTCCAGGTTGCATGCATGGATGGTTTTGTGGATATGTGAACTGGATTGAATGTGCCAAAATGGAAATGGGATCTTAATTTGAAACTTTTCTTGGTTTCTTTTCTTAAGCAAGGTGGGTTTTGTTAGAAAATGGTTTTGACATGGAACTTGTTATATTGTGAACTGTTTTGGAATTGTTTTATATAAATTATTTAATATAAATGTGCTAACATGTTTTATCCTAGAGGCATTGGTTGGGAAGTCATCAGGGAAAACCTACTGAGTTTCATTACTCACCCCCTGCTTTGGCATGTTGGTGCTTTTTCAGATGTCATATACCGGGATGTTGCCAAAGGTAAAGTGTCACATGTTTATAGCACTACTTCATGATGTTTAGGCTGGTTCATGACGTTGGAGCTTGGAGCTTGTGGAGCATGGAGTTGGGTTGCCGTCTGGAAGTCGTGTAGTTTTCTTTCCACTGTTTACTCTGATTTGGTTTTGTTTTCCATTGTTGCACTTGGTGGGGTTATTATGGAAATAATGGTTGAGTTGTTCGGTTTTAAATCATGTATCATATAGTGGTTGTTTGGAGATGTTTATCTAGTTTGCATTTTTTGTTTGTTGTCTTCATTTTAAAGGCTAAATCATCCCCCAAGTGTTTTGAAACCCTTCGTCATTTATTTCCAGCCTTTGGCACCTTGGGGATATCGCTTAAGGCCCAGTAATGACTCGTTGAGCTCTCAAGAAAATGAGAATTGGTGGGTCATTACAAATGGTATCAGCTTGTTCGGTCCTTGCTTAACAAGTGGTCATCGATGTTCTCGGTCATGGAGTTGAAATTCACTTTCATCTATTCCTTGGGTTGGAATCTTAGACAGGAGTAGGATTGTTGGAACTTGAAATTTATAGCATAAAAGGACGTAGCTAACCCATTTATGCTGAACTTCATGTTACCAGGGTGTTGGGTACATAAGTGTTTTGGACACACTTCTAGAATGTTGGAAATCTCATTGTCGTGGGTTTAGCTAATGAGAGGAGCATGACATGCATTGTAGATGAATGAATTCCCACTAGGATTGCATATCTCATTGTGAGGAATGAGTAAGAATTTTGTGAAAGGTGACAAATTTTTACAAAATGTGGGAATTGTTTACAACCAAAAGACTTTGAAAATAGGGTATTTGGTGTATTTTGAAAATATATTGATTTTAAAAATGTATGTTGAATGTTTTCAAAAATTATTGGACATGATAAAAGGTTGTTTTGAAAACAATGTAGTGATAGTTGATGTGATGGAATTTGAAATGCTAGGCCTTCAGTTGCTAGGAAGTGAGACTAACGACGTGTGTTGTTTGTATAGAAAATGGCACCTGTTAGGCGTCGTAGAAACCAAACGGAAGAGGATGCGGAGAATGTGGTTTCACATGAACCACGTGTGAACCAAGAGCTGGTTCAGAGTATTGTTCAAGAATTCCAGGCTGTGGACATCGGGAATCAGAGCAATGAGTCAAGGCATGTAGACCATTCTGTCCAGTTCCAGAAGCAGAATCCACCCATCTTTTGGGGATATTCTGAACTAGAAATGGCGGAGGTGTGGCTGAGTAGGATGAATCGTATCTTCGATTGCATCGGCACACCAGTAGAGATGAAAGTAAAGCTGGTGATGTATATTCTCTGGGATCTTGCACGTCAGTGGTGGGATTTAGCGGTGCATACTAAATTGGATGAAGGCCTTACATGGGAGGATTTTGAATAATTGTTTAACAGAAAATTCTATCCTCACATGTTCAAGATCCAGAAAATGACGGACTTCTTCAGCTTGAAACAGGAGAGCCTCTTTGTCACAGAGTATGTGGCTATGTTTATGAATTTAGTTTATTTTGCACTAGAGGTTGCGGCAAGTTCTTCTTTGAAAGAACACATCTTCGAATCGGGACTAAGGTAGGAGATTCGATTGAAGATTGTGGTGATCTATATTACAGATTATACGGAAATGGTAAACAGAGAAACAATAGCTGAAAGAGACATATCGGAAGTTATGGGAGGAGGAAGTATGATGATACCCACGGGAATGGGTGGGAACTCTAATGTTGGGAACAAGCGGAAGAGGGACACCTACTTCCAAGGTGGGAGTGCGAATCAGAATCAGATGACGGGATCAGTCAACCTTCCTCCACGACCCCGGCATAAAGTAGGTTTCTTTCAATGTGGTTCGACTGATCACATGAAATGAGAATGTACAACACCACCGAGGGCATGCCACAATTGCAAGTAGATGGGTCATCTACAACGCTATTGTAGGAATGCACCGAGGTCGGGTGCGCGTGACACTTCCCTGGTGTCGCAAGCATTGTATGCTTCGACAGGGCGAGGATAGCAAAATTAGTCTCACTAGCAGAACAGAACTAGTTATGGTGATTCCAAGAATACCATGACTCCTCAAGCAGGTCAATCTCAACAAGGAAATAAGGAGAAAAGTGCAACAAGAAGCAATTTTAAGGAGCGGAATAGGTGATTGTGGATGACCAGTCTGGACCGTCTACGGTGAGAGGTACAATTATTTTGAATTCTACCCTCATGCAAGTGTTGTTCGATACTGGTGCATCAAATTCCTTTCTTTCTTCACGTATTGCTGATTTTCTGAACATAAAACTTGAAATGATGCCTTATGTCTTGAAACTGCAAACTCCTCTTGGCGAAAGAGAATGTCAAGACATCGTGTGTAGATCATGTGCTATAACTGTTGATGGAGCTGAGCTGAAATGGGACTTCTCCATGTTGCATATCTATGTCTATGATGTAATCTTGGGTATGGATTGGTTGATAAGATTTAAGGCTCACATCGATTGTTATAGGATAATGGTTAGTTTCACGACTGAGGACGACATCGACCATCTCTTTAGAGGAGAAAGGATAGTAATGAAAGGCGCAAAGAGTTTGTTGGCACCAATGGTGGGAACGATCTCTCACCAATTGGCAAGGTTGACCTTGGCATCAATGGAAGAGATTGAGGAAAATAGTTTTCCAGCTATGGTGGATCAATTTCCTGATGTTTTTCCTGAAAACTTCTTAGGGTTACCACCTGTGAGAGAAGTGGAGTTTATGATTGATCTCCTTCCGGGGACCAGTCCTATATCACTTCCATCTTATAGGATGGCACCAATAGAGTTAATGGAATTGAAAGTGCATTTAGAGGAGCTGGAAAGCAAGGGATTGATTCGGCCAATCGTGTCTCCGTGGGCAGCACCAGTTTTGTTTGTAAAGAAAGCAGATGGAACATTGAGACTATGTGTGGATTATCGTAAACTTAACCAAGTTACGATAAAGAATAGATATCCACTTCCACATATTGATGTCCTATTTGATCAATTGAGGGGATCTCAGTGGTTCTCCAAGATTGACTTGCGGTCAGGATATCACCAGTTGCGATTTCGGAAGGAGTATATCCCGAAGACAGCCTTCAGAAGTAGATATGGCCACTACGAATATGTAGTCATGACTTTTGGTCTTACGAATGCACCAGTGGTCTTCATGGCTTTGATGAATCAGATATTTCATCCATATCTGGATTATTTTATTGTGGTGTTTGTGGATGATATCTTGGTGTATTCAATAACAAAGGCTGAGCATGATCAACACTTGGAGACAGTGTTGGAAATATTAAGGGACCATCAGTTGTATTCCCAATTATCATAGTGTGATTTTGGATACAAGAGGTACGTTTTCTAGGCCATGTTGTTTCTGAGAAAGGTGTTTCAGTGGATCCAGAAAAGATAGAAGCTATTCTTTCTTGGAAACCGCCTAATAATGTCTTTGAAATATGAAGTTTTCTTGGTCTAGATGGTTATTACGGACACTTTTTGCATGACTTCTCACAACTATCTTTGCCTATGATAGCATTGAAAAAGAAAAACAGTGCATTTCAATGGACTGAGGAATGTTAGAGATATTTTTAAGAGTTGAAACTTCACCTTACATCATCGCCCATCTTGATCTTTCCTGAATCAGGACAGGGGTATGTGGTGTATTGTGATGCTTCGAGAACAGGGTTGGGTTGTGTTCTCATGCAAGGATACCATGTTGTTGCTTATGGTTCAAGGCAGTTGAGAGTGCATGAGAAGAATTACCAAACACATGATTTGGAGTTAGCTGTAGTCGTCCATGCTTTCAAAACATGGAGACACTATCTCTTTGGTGAGAAATTTACTGTGTTTATGGATCACAAAAGATTAAAACACATTTTCTCACAGCGCGATTTGAATCTGTGGTAGAGGAGATGGATGGAATATATTAAAATGTTCGACTTTGACTTAATTTATACACCGGGTAAGGGAAATTCAGTGGCCGATGCATTAAGAAGGAAGTTGTATGCTCAGTTGGCCAAGGAAGCTTCAGAAGAATGGCAGTTGATGTCGGTCTTAGTCGACATGCATGTGGAATGTGAAAACTGAGGTGATGTTGCAATTTTCTTTTCAGCTACGCTTGTTCCTGATCTAGTAAAAGTGGTCAAAGAGGCACAAAAATCTGATGTTGAATGTCTGGTAATGAGTTCGAAACTCAATGGTGGGGAGACCATTGATGGATGAAAACTGGAAGCGGGCTCAGTTTTGTGTTTTAGAGATCGGATGGTTGTACCTATAGTTTTTTAGGAAAAAATCCTTAATGATTACCACCATTCAAGATGGTCTGCACATCCGGGTACACAAAAGATGTATAAGGCATTGAAGACGCAGTTTTGGTGGAGTATAACGAAAAGGAAGGTGGCCGAGTATGTCTCACAGTGCTTAACTTGTCAGCAGGTTAAAGCAGAGCATCAGAGACCAGCCAGTATGTTACTATCTTTACCTATCCCTATGTGGAAATGGGATCATATAGAAATGGATTTTGTTACAGGTCTTCCAATAACGGTCCGTAAACACGATGCCATTTGGGTGATAGTGGATCGTCTAACAAAGTCGGACCATTTTATCCCTATTTGTGAAACTCATATGGTGGAAGATCTTTCAAAAATATATATCCGAGAAGTTATAAAGAGGCATGGAATACCAATTTCAATCGTATCAGATAGAGATCTGAGGTTCACATATCATTTCTGGCGATCCTTATAGAAAGCCCTAGGAACTCAGTTGATGAGGAGTACAACGTATCATCCTCAGACAGATGGGAAATCTGAGCAGACGATACAAACATTGGAAGACATGTTGCTGGCTTGTCTAATGGATTTTGGTGGCTCATGGGAGGATCATATACCCTTAGTGGAGTTCTCATACAATAACAGTTATTAGGCCTCAATACACATGGCTCTGTTTGAATCATTGTATGGGCGTCCTTGTCTTTCTCCACTATGTTGGGTGGAAACTGGTGAAACTTCACTAGTCGGGCCGAGCCTTGTCCAAGAAACAACGTAGAAGATTAAGTTGATTATAAATAGGATGGAGATGGCTCAAAGTCGCCAGAAATATTATGCAGATCACCATCGCAGACCATTGGCGTTCGTTTTGGGTGATCATGTCTTCTTGAGGATCTCTCCAAGACTTGGACATCACCGTTTTGGGAAGCAGGGGAAATTATACCTTTGATATATAGGCCCTTTTGAGATACTGGAATGGGGTGGAGAGGTGGCATATCAGTTGGAATTACCACCATGGTTTAGTTCGGTGCATAATGTGTTCCATGTATCTTAGTTAAAAAAGTATCAACCCGATCCTGACCATGTGATCAAATGGGATCACGTTGACCTAGAGCTGGATGCTTCATTGGTACATATCCCGGTACAGATTGTGGATAGGCAGGTTAAAGTCTTTCATGGGAAAAGCATCGGTCTAGTGCGGGTTTTTTTGGCAACGTGGTCAGATTCAAGAAGAGACTTGGGAATGCGAGAAAGAAATGAGAGAGCAGTGGCCAGAACTCTTTCAGACAAGCAGTGGTTTTCTACTTTCCGAGGATGGAAAGGCCAATGGTGGGGAGAATGTAGTACCCCCAGTTTCTAGTATGTAACCCTTACTTGATACTTTTCATGGTTATAAAGTTAAGGGTGACAAATGGGAGAGTCGGGAGAACTTGGAATGAGTTTTGGGACAAAAAGGGAAGTCGCACGGGAGGTTCATTGTTTGTCTAAACTATGCGGCCAAACCGTGCGAAGTTGGTATGGGAGGTAGTGGATTCCGATGGTTGGTGCACGGTTTGTCTAACCATGTGGACAAACTGTGCAAGAAGGGTGGCCGAGCCAGTAGCTAACGCATGGTTAGCACATGGTTTGTCAAACCGTGTGGACTAACCGTGTGGTCACTTAACATTAGATCCTTAAATTGTGGATCTAACTCTTTTTGCCTCTAATTGACTCATTAAAGCTCATAAGCGGCCCTAACTCGGGATTTTGGTTCTCCTAAGTTTAAAGAGGGTTCTCCCATCGTTTTGGAGGCGATCCGAAGACTTCTCTTGGCGAATCGAAGCCGGGTTCTTGAGGTATGTGATCGTTCTCCTTCGTTCTTGAATGATTTCTTAGATCTACATAGATATAATTCTCATCTTCTCTCGATTATTTAGATCTACTCCCGTTATGGGTAGATATAAGTGTTTGGATGCCAAATATGACGAGATTTAGTCTTGGTTGTGTTAGGAGAAGAGATCTAAGGAGGATTCTTGGAAGTTTTGACCCGGTGTTTTTGACCGTTCTTCGTATGTTGCTTGGTTTCGCCTTTTTGTTGAGGTAGGTGGCTTCACTCTCGATTACTCTTTCTTAGAACATGAAGGCTTAGTTTCAAATATTTTTCCTTGATTTAAATGGTTAGTTTATCTGCTGTGAAAGAATGGTTAAAACCCCTTTTAAGTAACAGGTGATGGAAATTGTGTGATTTTGGAATGTGTTGGTTGATGTGAATTTAAAATGGTGATTTTAAATTTATTATGGTTTTTCTGGTTGAAAAAAATGGGTTTTCAATAAAAGGATTGATTCTTTATTGAAAGGTTTTGAACACACTTGGTTTTGGCATGGATTTTCATGTGTTGTGGTGTGTGTTCATATGCATTGGGATGGATAAGGGTGAGAAGTACCCCCATCAAAAGGTTGTATGGATAAGGGTGAGAAGTACCCCCATCAAAAGGGATGGATAAGGTCGTGAAGTACCCCCGTCATGGTATTCCACTAAGTGACGGCTTAGTGGAAGGATAACTCACCACTCGCGAGTATAGGGAGGTCCAGGTTGCATGCAAGGATGGTTTTGTGGATATGTGAACTGGATTGAATGTGCCAAAATGGAAATGGGATCTTAATTGGAAACTTTTCTTAGTTCCTTTTCTTGATAAAGGTGGATTTTGTTGGAAAATGGTTTTGACATGGAACTTGTTATATTGTGAACTGTTTTGGAATTGTTTTATATAAATTGTTTTATATAAATGTGCTTACATGTTTTATCCTAGAGGCATGGGTTGGGAAGTCATCGGGGAAAACCTACTGAATTTCATTACTCACCCCCTTCTTTGGCATGTTGGTGCTTTTGCATATTTCATATACAGGGATGTTGGCAAAGGTAAAGTGTTACATGTTTATAGCACTACATCGTGATGTTCGGGCTAGTTCGTGATGTTGGAGCTTGGATCTTATGGAGCATGGATTTGGGTTGTCGTCTTGAAGTCATGTAGTTGACTTTCCACTATTTACTCTGATTTGGTTTTGTTTTCCATTGTTTCACATGGTGGGGTTATTATGGAAATAATGGTTGAGTTGTTCGGTTTTAAATCATGCATCATATAGTGGTTGTTTGGAGATGTTTATCTAGTTTTCATTGTTTGTTGGTTGTCTTAATTTTAAAGGGTAAATCGTCCCCCATGTGTTTTGAAACCCTTCGGCATTTATTACCAGCCTTTGGCGCCTTGGGGATGTCGCTTAAGGCCTAGTAATGACTCATTGAGCTCTCAAGACAATGAGAATTGGAGGGTCATTACACACAGAACAACCTTGGAAGGTCCTCATGATAAAAATATTTCCTTGAATCTCATCGGGTGGTGATGTAAGAATTTATCAAGCCTATGGTGACCCCTGTATGAGTTTGGATGAGAAAGACATTGCTAAAAAATTGACATTTGTGTGATAAGACAAAATTCAAGTGAAGTGTTTTGTGCATGAGAGGAAAAATGAGGTGGAAATATATTGAATGATATAAATGGAGAACTTGAAAAAATGGTTTTTTATGAGGAATGATATCTTTTGTTTCTTGGTGTGTAATTGTTGGATCTCAAGGACATGTGTTTTAAAATTTGTTTTGATTTGATATTGATGTTTACTTAATATGAGGTTTTGCCGAGGAGTGAAAAAGGGTAAGTGTGGGGGAGTTGATGAAACACTATTTTTTTGAATATTTTATTGCCAATAAATGATATAATTTCCTCAAATTATGCTAAATATGTTCAATTATAGAATATTTGGGATTAGATCATCCATTTACAAATTTGATGAAAATTCATGTTTTACCTTTTTAAAATTCACAGTAGTATTTATGGATTAAATATTTTTTTATAAATTATTTTGACTTAAAATATTGTAATTGTGTTCCTGACATAATGAGATACAAATTCTATTTAGGAAATCAGAGTTGGATCGTGCATTTGAGTGGAGTAAATGTGCCATGAAGACAATGTTGTACAAAACCATCTAGATTGGACACCACTTCACTATTTGGGCCTTATCTTCTTCATACGTACTTGTATTGAGCCCAAATTTGAATTTAATATTTGGGACAAAATTAGGAACAAATCATCCTTCTAGAAGTCTGGCCAATTCACACGTTTTTTAGGTCAACTATGCAGTGAAACTTGAAATAAAATATTTGGCCGAGTTTTCATTTCACACTAAAAAGTTATGTAACCCTAGCCCTCACAAGCTCTATTTAAATGGGGTTTTCACTATTTGGGAGGGCTGGTAGAGGATTTATGAAGGTTTTACCTAAAGGTTGTCTCTTGGGAGACCCTCACAACTCTTGGAAGAAGTAAGTCTTTGTGCAAACCTCTCTTCCAAAAAGGCTCTCCTCTCCCACCTCCTCTTTGTATTTCTTTTCTTTCATGTTTGTATCTGGAATTTTTCTTCAATTAATCTTCTGTGTTCTTCCATTTTCTTCTTATCTTAATCTTCCTAAATGAGTTGGAATCAAGAGTGGAGACCAGATTGAGTTCTACCCTTTCAATCCTTTGCTCATGCAAGACGTCTCCACGATGACCACACCGCCCATGGAAGAGTAGTTTTATTAGTGACTGATCTATCTTCTACCCTATTCATTTAATTATTTTGAATCATTAAGATACTGTAATTTACTTAATATTATCCATGAATTGAGTTTTTAAATTGTAAGAAACTAATCAACAAATTGAACAATTAACACAAAAACACGTGAGGTCGAGATTTTGTGTAAATTGTGAGAGCACAATCTTAATTGGTAATACAAGACCACACAGGATAAATTTGTAGAGTTAAAATATAATCCCTAAACACAATTCATCCTCATTTCTATAATGGATATGTTCTCTAATTAACCAATAACCATAATCTAACCTTAGAACCACAATCAAAGCAGAGTGCTGCGATTGCGTGTTCCGAAGCTAGCCTAGGGTTTAAGTAATTTCATCTTTGGGGTTAAGTTAACTCTAATAGGGTTCGAGGGTTAACAAATTAGGGGATCATAATTAAGTGAATATTAATTTAAATTATAATGATTAATATTTAAATGAATAAGTAGAGTTATATCGATTATGCCTTTTAAATATTGTCTAAAAAACATATTCTTGTTATGTCATTTTAATCAAACTTCATTTAAAAACTAAACACAAAGAAATATTCTTCTAGAAAACTTATTCTAGAGTTATAAATGATAAAAAACCCCAATCCTTTTAATTATTATTATTAATTCCTTTTATTTTATTTTCAAAATACCTTAAATAAGTTGTTAGATCTACTTCCTCCTTTGAGAGACAACCTTGGTCAGCCACCCCACTGCACCTAAGTAACCCAAAACTAAACATCATTTGAAATCACCCACGACAATGCTCTTTCATTGGGTTTTCCAAGTTTCTACTGTGTGGATATTCTTATATGTTTGACCTTACCTCCTTAAGTAAAACTTCTCAAGAGATGTTAACCCCAAGTGTATCACTTTTTTCCACCTTCCTAACTTGACATATTGGATAGTACTAGTAATATAATTATCATAATAATAAAATGTTTCTGACTAGGTGTGTTTCCAAGGACTGGAAAAAATCATCACATTTAGTAACTGCTTCTTAGCTACCTCAGAAGATGCAACGTACTCGGTATTTGTAGGTATGTCTACCACTGGCTTGTATGATCTTGTCTTGCTCATTCCCTTAGCTTGACTGTGATATTAGATCACATTGTTCTAAGGAATACTAGTTTGTGTCTTCTCAAAACTAGTATCCCTTATCCACATACCAGTTACATATCCTTTTTACTCTCTCTAGTACTACTGGATAGTTCTGACTGCTTCCCTTACACTTCTCTTGGATATAACTGATATTTTCATACCATAGATTTTATGTTGGAAATATTATTTCGTGTACATATCATGGTATACATGTTTGATCCATCATTGAAGCGTAAAAATGTAAAATCACCACTTTAATCTCCTCCTATTCCTATGCATGTCTTCTTGGAGAGATTCATGCCATATGACATTGGTCACAATTCTCTCTCGAATTGTTCCATCTTATATTTTCAATACCATGATAGTATATGTACGATTAACCAAGTCTATTAAATCGTTAGATCAACCTCAATAGATCTTGTCCCCTCGAACTTAGGTTAATACTTTAATTCAATATTTGAATAATTACTTTCATTCTGGTCTTAACCAACAAAAAGAACAATAGTTGTTTCCCATATGTTACCAAACATATTTTACTTGGAAAATAGTGGTTATCCCACTAACATCTAGTAGACACATGGAAAAAAATCATTCTAAATGAATTCTATAAGATCTTATTCCTTAATTTTAATATTGAACTGGATTTTAGTAACATTCAAACTTTATTGTAATTTTATAGTGTCACCATTCCTTTCTGGTTGCATCGTATAGACACCTTCCATGATTGGTGGTCCTGACATCCAATGCTCAATAAAATGATCATAGAAACATAGCTATGACAACTAAAATTCTAATAGATTTAGGGATATAAATTAGTATTACCAATAAATCCCTATTGGTACCACACTTGTACAATCCATGTATCATATCACTTGAATATGCACCACAATATTCAAAATAAGAAGCCCCTACACTTTAATATATGGAATCCATTTTTGAATTTCATTTGATCTAGTCAATATTAGCTAATTTCCATATACCACTTACTTGTAGGATTTATTATTATCAATTAATAGTTTATCATCGACCTCAGTGAACATAAAAACATTACTATGGTTTTAATCCTCCAACGCAGTATGTGTCTCTGGAACATTCTCCTCCACACCTCTTGTGGAACTCGTTCCCATTCCAACTACTTGTGCATCTCTAGCATTCTCTAAACCCAATTCAATCTCGCTTCCACTATCTCAGGTATATATTTCCACCCTTTTATAGAAATTTAATATACCAATTGACTACAAATTTTAAATCATAGAGATCTCTATAAAATCTTGTGAAGCTTTTAGGATAATTACTTTAGATGCACATCGTGTTTCTCTTGATGAAATTTTTTTATATCCTAACAAAATATTTGCATCTAAACATGTGTTCTTATGAAATAAGGGATTTATATTTTACTATAACTCATATGATGTCCGTTTTTCATTATCGTTGGCATATGGTTATGGGATAATGCCGTTATTTGTGATGCATGCCTTGAAAAATAATGAAAGTTTAGGCAATCAACATTGATTTTACTTATACTTACATCATGAATCTGATGTGTAAAAGGAAATGTTCATTTAGGAATTACTCCATACTATATTTTTTTGATCAATTTTAATATGTAAGACTCATCATCGATCCTTATTATTAGCATTATATCCCTTATGTTGACAAAGTAATGTGTTTCTAGGAATTACTCCACGCTACATAATAATGATCGATGAATGCTCGGTCAAGATATTCTTTAGCATGCCAGCCCGAAGCAACTGTAATATTTTGACCATGAAAATACCATACTTCATGTTCAAATTTCTTAAACACTTGAAGGAATCTTATGAAGTATACTTACCACTAGATTACATTTTGAATAGTTCGTTCTCTCTAGTCAAACTAATTTCGATAGCTTTGTGACATACCTTTATTTCTAAAGGTTTATTTGTCTAAAACTAAGTTTATAAGTGTGTCGATAATACCTATGGTCTTTAACTTAGAAGAGTCTGAAAACCATAATGGGTAAATCATTGACATCCATATTTAGTTTTAATAGACAAATAATTATCTTTCCCCAACTAGATATTTAAGTCTTACATTTTATATTCATCAGGTATTTCCAATGATTCATGTATCCCTGAACTATTATGTGAGTATTCGACTGAACAAACAAAATTCATTCCGAAACTGGAATAACATCTCCATGTGTCCAAAGGGCATGTGAGAAAAATATTTTCATAATACTCAATAAAATTTCTACTGAAATAATTTAAATCGAAAATATAGAAGTTGTGTGTTTCTCATCGTAGAATTAGGAACCGCCCTTTCTCAGCTGCTTGGAGAAATCACCTTACTTATAGTAACATTTCTATAATTTAAAGACCCAAAATTTCCATGTAATTTATTTTAAAAATATATGAGAATATTAGGAGTCCATGAAAATTGACGGCGAGTGATTCTGAGGCCCGGAGTGCGTGAAATCAATTTCTGAAGTTTTTTTCGGGTACTTTTAGTAAACGTATGAGTGGGTTTTTCTAACTTTTAAACTGATGCTCAGAATTGAAATCTCAGGGCACCATTGAACTCGCAGCGCTGATATTTGCTTAAGGAGACTTTCACCTCGACGACAGTTGGTCGAGGGTGAAAGTTAGTTTTGGGTTTTTTCGTGGAAATAATAAAATAAAATAAACACATGCTTTATTTTATTTTTTTGTAACCAACCTCCTTGAGGAAGTTGGAAGTGGGGACCACCAGACCTTAACCTCCCAAAAGAGGTTATGGTGGTGGGGACCACCCGAACCATAACCTCCCATGAGATGTTATGGTGGTGGGGACCACCTGGAATTAAATCCCCTTGAAACCCCCCTTTAATTGGGAGAAACCCTAAACTCCCTAATAAATGCGGGGGAGCCTCTTCAACTCCTCCACATTAATTATGCCAATGCATGTACCTTTAATTTGTTCCAACCTATTTAATTGGATTTACCCCTATTAAATTATGTAACAACGTCGTTGGAATTTAGGAAGGTTCCTAATAAATGAACCATCATAAATTCCATGATCTTTACTTACCTTCTCCCCTCTCCAATATATATGGAGCTTGGGAGGAGGATTTGGGATAGCATCACCAAGCAAAGAAGCGTTGGTAAAGTGACACGACGCCCAACACTTGGAGGTTTATGCTCTCTGATGAAGAACACTCCAACAATGAAGAACGTCGACCTCGACTTCAACTTTCTTCCTCGGGACTTCCTCCGACATAGGAAGTCTTCGACTATGACATACCGATGCACAAAGTGATGACTGAGGAAAAATCTGACAACGCCGATGTTCTCCTTTTCCCAGTGATCCTTCTTCTTCCTCGCGACTTCGTTGACGAACAACGAACAAGGTAAGTGGTTTTTATTGAATTATTTAATCTTATTGATTATTATCCTCGTTCTTGGTTCATGATTAAAGTTGAGTCGCTTGCTATCACTCTAAACACGGAGGGTGCGGGCTAAAAAACATGGCCCGACCCCTCCGCCGATCTCTTTTGGTGTTCTTCACGATGGAGAAGATGGAGAAGGACGACAACCAACGTGGAGGAGCATGAGAATGGTGCTCGGCACCACCGCCAGCCGTGACAAAGCCAACGGCGCATGGAACCGCTCCACGGAACCGCCGCCCCGCGACCCCATCGCGCCCTCGAAGTAGCCCCAGCCGAGCCGACCGCGCCCTCATAGCAGCCCCTAGTCGAGCCACCCTCGGTCTCCGCGCACCCAGCGCACCCTGCGGATACGCAGTCTGCGCGCCCCGCGCACCCCGCTAATGGACCACCAGCCCATGCCTGGTCCGCTGCACCGTGGCCCGTCCGCCCACCCGCGGCTCGACCGCCGCCCCACGGCCTATCTGCTGACCCACGACCGTACCGCCGAACTGCGGCTGGTCTGCACCCTCGCGGCCAGTCCGCGCCCTCACGGCCGGTCTGCGCCCTCACGGCCGGCTTGGCCGGGCCCAACGGGCGGGTCCAAACCCAACGGGCCATGCTGGACCCAAAGGGTTAGGCCGGGTCAGGCCGGGTCAGTCCGACCGGGTTGGACTGGACCCGGGCCCACTACGACCCGTTTACTTCTTTTGGCGATAACTTTGGCACCGGATGTCCATTTGACGAATCGTCAGCGGCTCTAGAAATCTTGAAGCATGAAGGTACCTTTGAGAATAAACCCCTACAGTTTGGGGTATATTTGAGATATAGTCAGGTTGGATCGTGCATGAATCGAACTAAGCCCCCAGGACTAAAAGGCTACTAACTCACAGATCAGGCGTCTGATTGACGTGTCGTCTGTTGCGTTGTGACCCCTATGACGTGACAGACCTTTGAGATACTTCTTCGTGGGATTGCGTGATAGTTGGAGTTTTGACCTCTGTCTTGGGAAGTGGTTTCCCCATGCACGATACATACGAAACCCTACGATTGGCTGAGAGTTGAAGACTACTGACCGTTTTAACTCGGAGTGACTCTAATAGCCCAGTGGGGAGCGCCTTGGTGTTGTGGCAGAACCACAGTGGGGAGCCCCTTTGTGTGACGTGGCAGACCCACGGTACTCGACAAAGGAGGAGTACCTCATCAGGTTATGAGGGGGAGCGTGCTTGGGGATGTGGCAGACCCCCAGTGGGGAGCACCTCTATGTGATGCAACAGACCCACGATACTCGATAGGAGGAGTATCTCAACAGTCCAAGGTTAGTGGGAAGCGCGCTTGGTGTCGTGACATGCCCACCGTACTCGATAGAGGAGGAGTTCTCCAGCATCTGAGGTGTTTGACAATGTGACTGGGGATGTTACTTGATACTACCCCAAGAATAAAATCTGTGTTGAGCTGAGTCTGCTTCTCTGTGTTTTCCTCATGATTGAGATGGAATACTTGATGACTTAGGTATATGTATGGGCATATACCTAAGTGGGTTTATCTGTTGATTTCTTACTTTGTGGTTTATCCTTGTTGGATTTTGTGAGACCTTGAGGGTCTCGGGATCCCTACTGAGTATTGTTATACTCACCCATGCACGTGCTATGCTCGCACCTTGTTGTGTTGGATGCAGACGAAGGACAACGCTGACTGAGGCTGAGAGTACTAGGACTGCATGGTACCCGGAGGTGGACCATACGGCATGCTAGTACACAGTGGAGACAGACAGACGATGAGTGGTGAGGAGGCGATCTGTACCTACCCTTCATGTAGGAACCTGGAGGACGATCTAGTAGCTGCTTTTCTTTCTTTTTCTTCAGTTGTATTGTTTTTCCGTTGTACTTGTACCTTTACTGTTAGGAGCGGGTGGACATGGTAGAGCTCAGCTCCAGGCAGCTGAGGCTTACGATCACGGTTCTCCAGAGATGATACGAGGTACGGTCTGTGTCTATTCCACCATAGTTGTAGTACTTATAGACATAGGTTCAAATCATTATTTTATTTCCACATCCCCCATTCAAAGATAGGAGATTCTTACAGAGCCGTTGGTTCGATCCTTACGACTAGAGACTTCTACAGGAGCAGATTTGACAATTACGCACTGGTGCCGGCAGTGCGAGCTTACTCTAGGAGGCGATAGCTTCTGCTGGGATCTCCTAGTAGGGCGTCGAGGCCTTATGACGCCATCTTGGGTATGGACTGGTTATCTACAGCCCATGCTCAGATAGACTGTATTAGGTGTAAAGTGCGGTGTGTCTTTATGGATGGGACCAGGTTTACCTTCACCGGCGAGAAGGGAGCCTTTGTAGAATAGGATGGACTTACCTGGAGGAGGGTGCAGCTGATTACTCATCAGTTGGATGGCCTTACCCTCAGAGTTGTTGATGTGGAGAGTCCGAGCTATCCTGTAGTGGTGGAGCATTACGAGGATGTTTTCCCTGATAATGTCCCAAGTATACCTCCTCATAGATAGGTGGAATTTTACATTGACTTATACCCCGGGACAACACCGATATCTACTTAAGAGTATCGGATGGATCCCGCGGAGCTTCCTGGCCTGCGGGTACAGCTGGAGGACTTGCAGGGGAAGGGATGCATCCGGCCCAGTGTTTCACCTTGGGCAACCCCGATTTTGTTTGCCAAGAAGGCGGATGGGAGCTTGAGACTTTGTGTTGACTCTCGGCGCCTGAATCAGGTGACCGTGAAGAACATGTACCCACTCCTAAGGATTTACAACCACTTTGATCAGCTGAAGGGAGCACAGTGGTTCTCAAATATAGACCTCATATCATGCTATCACCAGCTCAGAGTGCGAGATGAGGATGTGCATAAGATGTCTTTCAGGTGTCGGTATAGACATTACAAGTTCTTGGTTATGCCATTCGATGTAACCAATGCTCCAACAGTTTTCATGGGACCCATGAACAGGATATTTCAACCGTACCTTGATCGCTTTTTCGTAGTCTTCATCGACAACATTCCGATCTACTCGACTACTGAGGAGGAGCATGCCTACCATCTACGGGTAGTACTAGACACACTCAGAGAGCACCAACTTTATCGTAAGCTCTTGAAGTGCCAATTATGGATCTGAGAGGTTCACTTTCTGGGACATGTCATCTCAGAGGCTAGAGTTTCAGTGGATCCAGCAAAGATTGAGGTGGTACTTGCTTGGGAGCCACCCAGGAGTGTGACGGAGGTACAAAGTTTTCTGGGTTTGGCTGGACACTACTGGAGATTTGTGCCATATTTCTCCAGAGTTGCAGCACTACTATCATCCTTGATGAAGAAGGGGAAACCCTTCGTGTGGTCGGAGAGATTCCAATAGAGTTTTCAGGAGCTAAGGCAGAGGCTGACTTGTGCCCCCATCTTGAGGCTTCCAGAGGAGGGCGTAGGGTACGTAGTCTACTACGACGCATCAGGGACCGGACTCGGATGTGTCCTGATGTAGGAGCGAGCAGTGATCACATATGGTTCTCGGCAGCTGAGACAGCATGAGAAGAACTACACAACCCATGACCTGGAGTTAGCAGCAGTGGTCTTCGCCTTGAAGATGTGGAAGCACTATCTGAAGGGAGAACATTTTACTATGTACTCTAATCACAAGAGTCTCAGGTATATCTTCTCTCAGAAGGACCTGAACCTAAGACAATTAAGTTGGATTGAGTTCCTCCAGGACTATGAATTCGAAATAGTCTATACTCCTTGGAAGGGGAACGTTGTAGAAGATGCACTCAGTAAAAGATCCGGAATACAGCTGCTAGGAGAGGCGACAAAGTAACTGGCCTCTTTACAGATATCCTTTGTGGATAGAGATGGAGCAGCCTTTTTATAGTCTCTTACAGTCACCCCCCCACTTCTTCAGTAAGTCAGGGAGGCGTAGCGTGGGGACGCTGACTGTGAGGCTCGACATGCTCAGATATCCACGGGGCAGTCACCTGATGGATTTTCTGAAGGTGGGGAGTACGTCATCCTCTTCAGAGGATGTACTATTGTACCAGTGTCACTTTAGGAGGAAGTGTTAAGAGATTTTCACACTTCCCCTCTAGCGGTATATCCAGGGAGTGGCGAAGATGTATCAGGACCTCCGACAATAGCACTTGTGGCCGGGAATGAAGAAAGCAGTTGCAGAGTTTTTCTCTCGGTGCCTCACTTGTCAGCAAGTGAAGGCATAGCATCAGGTACCAACAAGTTTGGTTCAGCCTTTAGAGGTCCCAGAGTAGAAGTGGGATGAGATATCCATGGACTTCATGACGGTTCTTCCACATACATCCAGGGGAAACGACTCGATTTGGGTGATCATTGACAGACTCACCAAGTCATCCCACTTCCTACTGATCAGAGAGCATGGTTCAGTAGAGAGCTTTGGTCACCTCTATGTGCAGGAGATTGTGCGGCTACATAGAGTACCTTCGACTATTTTCTCCGATCATGATGCACATTTTACTTCCCAGCTATGGAAGGGGTAGCAAGAGGCTTTTGGGACACAACTTCGTTTGAGAACCGCCTTCCATCCTCAGACGGATGGTCAGACTGAGCAGACCATTCAGACCCTTGAGGACATGTTGCATGCTTGTGTCCTCGACTTCATTCGCAGTTGGTAGGATCACTTTCCTTTGGTGTGGTTTTCATAAAACAACAGCTATCACTCCACCATAGGAATGACACCTTTCGTGGCATTGTACAGGCGACCTTGTAGATCACCCTTGTGCTGGGCTGACCCAGGGGAGTCAGCACTAATGGGACCTGAGATGGTACGTGCTACCACAAATAAGGTGCAGATCATCCAAGAGAAGATAAAAACTTCACAGAGCATACATAAGTCATATTCCGATAGGAGACAGAGACCTATGGGGTTTGAGGATGGCGACCACATCTTTCTACGAGTCTCACCACGACGAGGTCTATGGAGATTTGGCCGAGGCGACAAGTTATCTCTGAGATTCATTAGACCTTTTCAGGTACTCAGTAGAGTTGGCGAGGTGGCTTACCGCTTAGCTCTTCTACCTCAATTGCACCGGGTGCACGACGTCTTCCACGTATCCCAGCTGAGGAGATACGTGCACGACCCTTCCCACATCATCGACCATGGAGAGCTGGACATCAACGATTAGGCGACTTTTACAGAGGTTCCAGTGGAGATTGAGGATCGACAGGAGCGGGTCCTTCATGGACGGTTGATACCTCTGGTGCGCGTTCGTTGGTAGCACGGGAACCTCTAGGAGAGAAAATGTGAGCGGGAGGCTTAGATGCATTCTCAGTTGCCCCACTTGTTTACCTAGTTATGAGTTGTGGCTTACAGGGATGTAGAGCCCTGAGGTGGGGAGAATGTGAAGACCCATAATTTCCATGTATTTTTTTTTAAATATATGGGAATTTTATGAGTCCGCGAAAATTGACGACAAGTGATTCGAAGGCCCGAAGTTCCCGAAATCAATTTCTGAGGTTTTGTTCGGGTACGTTCAGTAAACGTACGAGAGGGTTTTTCTAACTTTTGAACCAGTGCTCAAAATTGAAATCTGAGGGCACCATTGAACTCACAGCCCCAGTATTCACTTAAAGAGACTTTCACCTCGACAACAGTTGGTCGAGGGTGAAAGTTAGTTTTTGGTTTTTTTGTGGAAATAATAAAATAAAATAAACACACGCTTTATTTTTTTTTTGTAACCAACCTCCTTGTGGAAGTTGGAAGTGGGAACCACCAGACCTTAACCTCCCATGAGAGGTTATGATGGTGGGGACCACCCGAACCATAACCTCCCATGATAGGGTATGGTGGTGGGGACCACCTAAAATTAAATCCCCTTGAAACCCCCCCGTAATTGGTAGAAACCCTCAACTACCTAATAAATGTGGGGGAGCCTCTTCAACTCCTCTACATTAATTATTCCAACCCACGTACCATTAATTTGTGCCAACCTAGTTAATTGGATTGCCCTTATTAAATTAAGTAATAGCGTCGTTGAAATTTAGGAAGGTTCCTAATAAATGAAACGTCATAAATTTCATGATCGTTACATACCTTATCCCCTATCCTATATATATGGTGCTTGGGAGGAGGATTTGGGACAGCTTCACGAAGTGACGAAGCGCTGGTAAAGTGATGAGATGCCCAACACTTGGAGGTTTCCGATCTATGACGAATAACGCTCCACCGATAAAGAACGTCAAACTCGACTTCGACCTTCTTCCTCGAGACATCCTCCGACATAGGACGTCTTCGACTACGACGAACTGACACACAAACCGACGATCAAGGAAAATGCCGACGATGCCAGCATCCATCTTTTCCCAACGATTCATCTTCTTCCTTGTAACTCCGTCGATGAACAATGAACAAGGTAGGGGGTTTTTATTGAATTCCTTAATATTTTTGATTATTATCCTCATTCTTGGTTCATGATTAAAGTTGATCCACTTTCTATCACTCTAAATGCAGAGGGTGCGGGACAAACAAACATGGCCCGACCCCTCTGCCAATCTCCTTTGGTGTTCTTCACGATGGAGAAGATGGAGAAGGATGAAAACCAACACAGAGAAGCATGAGAAAGGAGGCCGATACCCCCACTGACTGTGACAAAGGAAACAGCGCACGGCACCGCCGCTCCCTAACAGTAGCCCCGGCCGAGCTGCCCACGCCCTTGCGGCAGCCCCCAACCAAGCCACTCGCGTTCTCCACGCGCCCTGCGTGCCCCACGCACCCCACGCACCCTACGGCCGGACCACCATCTCGTTGTCGATCCGCCACCCCGCGGCCAGACCGCTGCCCCACGGCCGGTCCACCGACCTGCGACCGGAACGATGAACCGCGGCCGGTCCACGCCCTCGCTGTCGGTCCATGCACTCACGGCCTTCTGGGCTAGGCCGAACCTAACGATTCATCCCACCAAATGGGCCAGGTCAGATCGGGCCGGGTCTCTCCGGCTGGGTCGGATTGGACCCGGGCCCGCTATGACCCTTTTACTTCTTTTGACCATTTCTTTGGCACGGGACGTCCGTTTGAGAAACCATCAGCGGCGCTGGAAATTTTGAAGCGTGACAGTCGCTTTGAGAATACCCCCTGGAGTTTGGGGTATAATTGAGATACATTCAGGTTGGATCAACCATGAATTGAACCAGGCCCTTGGGACTAAAAGGCTAATAACTCACAGACCAGGCGCCTGATTGACATGCCGTCTGTTGAGTTGAGACCCCTATGACGTGACAGACCTTTGAGACACTTTTTCGTGGGAATTCTTGACAGTTTGAGTTTTGACCTCTGGCTTGGGAAGCGGTTTCCCCAAGCACGATACGTACGGAACCCTGCGACTGGATGAGACCTGACGACTGCTGACCGTTTTGACTCTGAGTGACTCTACTAGCCAAGTGGTTAGCGCCTTGGTGTCACAGCATACCCACAGTGGGGAGCGCCTCTGTGTGACGCAGAAGACCCACAATACTCGACAAAGGAGGAGTACCTCAGTAGGCTATGAGGGGGAGCGCGCTTAGTGACGCGGCAGACCCACGGTGGAGAGCACCTCTGTGTGACACAGCAGACCCACGGTACTTGACAGGAGGAGTACCTCAACAGTCTAAGGTTAGTGGAAAGTGCGCTTGGTGTCACGGAAGGCCCACTGTACTCGATAGAGGAGGATTTCTCCAGCATTTGAGGTGTTTAACAATGCTTCTGGGGATGTTACTTGATACTACCCCTAGAATAAAATCTTGGTTGATCTGAGTCAGTTTCTATGTGTTTTCCTCATGATTGAGATGGATTACTTGATAACTTAGGTATATGTATGGGCATATACCTAAGTGGGGTTATCTGTTGATTTCTTACTTTGTGGTTTATCCTTGTTGGATTTTGTGAGACCTTGAGGGTCTATGGGTCCCTACTGATTATCGTTATACTCACCCCTGCACGGGCTATGCCCGCACCTTGTTGTGTTGGATGCGGATGACAGGCAGTGCTAACTGAGGCTGAGAGTACTAGGAATGGACGGTACCCAGAGGTGGACCATACGGTGTTCTGGTACAAGGTGGAGATGGACAGATGAGGAGTGCTGACGAGGTGATATGTACCTACCCTTCAGGTAGGAACCCGAAGGATGATCCAATAGCTTCTTTTCTTTCTTTCTCTTCAGTTGTATTGTTTTTCAGTTTTACTTGTACCTTTACTGTTGGGATTATATTCCGGCCCCCTTTACTTTCAACACTCTTTTGTTTATACAGTTTACTCGTGTTCGTATCTTGTTATGTGTGTTTACAGGTTATAAAGGCAATGTCATCCCAGTTTTAGGGAATTACGCCTTTGGTGCTAGTCACCAGCCCCTGACCTATAGAAGGCGGTCTTGGGGTAGTCACGACAATGGCCCCGGGGGATGGGTCGTGACATATACATACTTGGTTATCGTATTCAAATACACATATATGATAAAAATAATGTATTTAATACCCAATAAGTGTAATAGAATCATTACTTGATATTGATGAATATACCTAAAAAATTGATTATTTCCTTCTTTGATTTAGTTCAATGCATTTAAACTTCCATGGATTTATTTCACAATATACGAAGAAAATAAACTCTTTTTTAATACCTCTTACTTTGAAGGATGTTGGGAAGGTTCCTTTAGCGTCACTCTTTTCATTGACCTTTTTTCCTTGTCTTTCAACTTATTATCTATAAGAATTAAATATTAAACTTTCTTTAAGTTCTTATTTACTTGGTGAACCTTACCTAGTATGTAATGAAACATTTTTCTTCATACTATTCGTTTTTTAATCATAAAAGAAACTTGGAGAATTTGGTTGAAAATTATATTAGAATGGGATGTGTTGAAAGATCATGATCTTCCTTTTATTTTTACACATAACTAGTGTAATTATCACCAATTCATATATCACTTCACTTTCTCCTTATAATCTCTTCAGAGACGAGATAACATGTAAAGTCATCCATGTACCAATGTTATATCCACAACTCACATCAGATGTTGATGACAACATCATGACATATCCATCATATGCTTCCCACATGAGTCTCCTGTAAGAGTTTTTACACCCTCACTTCATGAGGTGTCTTGATAGATAATGGGGACTCTAGCACCTTGAATTTCCAATACTATCATATTGTATGCAAACACCTATACTACTCTTTGGAAATTCATGCTAGTTTGGACATTAAATTTTTCTAATAATTTTAACAGTATGTTTTGTGGTATTACTCTCCATTTATTACAAAATAAATCTAGCAGGTTAACACTTTTATCTTGATTACTGTTTTAGAAATTATTGATTAATTAAATCATTAAATGTCTCCCACTATTGTATCGAATTCTAGGAACCATTTTTACTATAATTAGAATACTCTATCACTTGAGTATTATAGTGTAAATGATCATTTAACCTCCCCTCATAGTATAGAAGCTTTGGGTACACCACTACTTGGAGAATTCAAGGTAAGTGTTTGACTGACCAACTTCATTAACTCACTATTCCTTGATCTGTTTAGTGAAGTACCAGCTTCTAAAATCATAAACTTGATTTACTCAACACTTGCCTTTAAAGTTTCAGTAAGCTAGATTTGGATACTTTTCTAATAACTTCGGTTAATTCAACCCATCACTCTAATAAGAACTCCCTAGTAGTAAGAGACACCCTCAAATTTGTATGACGAGCACCCTGAACACCCGGTTTTGTTCAAATTAAAATGATGGAAGGTGTTTAATGACTTAATATTTATTTAAGCATTTTTATAATTTTCTTGATTAATGTAATCCATTTATATTAATCTTTATCATTCTGTGTTTTCATTATCACAACTGAAAATTAATAGAAAAAACATCCACCGCATCTTTTTTCATCTTAGTTTTTATTATTTTATGTGTAACCCCGATGTCCTGAAAATACATAAAATAATAAACAAATGCATAAAGGAAATAAACTACTCGACTGGTCGTGAGCATCTAAAACTAGTTGATCTATTTAAACTCAATGGACCAGCCACGACCTAGGGAGATCATACTTCAGTAGTAGCTTGACTCATGATGCATCTCGTCCCCGTCCAGTTCGTACACTTATTATTCACATCTCACCTCATCTTAGCAGGTTCCATGTATCATCTAGAGTATCGCCTTGTCTTGGAAGGATCCATATCATACATCATCTTTGTCAAAATACAAATGTACTCGCATGTAAGTGAGCGGGTCCTGAGAGCAAAAATTACATACAAATTTTTTTTGGATTCACAAGCCCTTATACATGTTGACCGAAAAATGACTATGCACAAACCATCTTATTATTTAAAAGTATCACACACAATTATAAATAATTAAATAAAACCTCTAGGCATGCACATATTTGGTTGGTGCTCAAGGCCAGTCAATGGGTAAAGTAAAAGCGTGATAAAATTAAACTGCAATTAATTAAAGTATGAGGGTTTTTAATTAAATTAAATGAATTAATGAAATTCAAATAATTTAATTCCATTCAGTCTATTGTTAATTTAATTTAATTCCAAAAAATAAATACACTAATTAATTTAATTTAATACCTAAATTAAATTAATTTTATTGAATTAATAAAATATTATCTTTTTTAACAAAAAAGAAATATTTAAATTAATTTAATTCAAAAATTAAATTAGTTAATAAAATTAATTTTGGTTAACTGAGGGCCGGACCGCACGCATAATGCAGGTCTCACCCAACCATGCAAACTCATTGCGGACCATACAAACAAGTTGAAAAGCTATTATAATCATGGTTGGCCCTTCCAGATCCGTATCGGGTTGGGGCAGACCCGCCTGAACCAATTTCGGGACAGATCGAGTCCAACAGACCTTAGGAGTGTACCTTATGATATGCGGCAGGGATCTGGGTTGTTCGTCCCATAGCAGGGAGGCGGAGCTGCGGCTGGATGGAGTATAAGCACCAGGGGAGGTGGTCTAGCACGTGGCTGAAACCCTCATGTGGGAAGTGGTCCGACGTGATCTCTCGGTGGCGCCCGACATGCACTCGTGCCCGTATATGGGGTGACAGAGGCGGCACGACCTCAGAAGACGCCGGGGTGCTGCTGCAGAAAAGCAGGCTGGCTACATGTCGCTGGACGATAGTGGCTTGACCCTTTAAGGGAACAGTGAAATCTGTTAGGGAAAAGTGAGGCGTGCTCAGGACTGGCCGGAGCATGAAGGAGAATCAATTTCAGGAGGCTTCGGCGGTGCCCTGGTGCGTGGTTGGTCGGCCGCTCGGGAGGAGGTGGGACAAGGCAGCGCCAGATCTTCCTAGGGGTTCCGGCAGAGGTCGGACTGGGGAGGCGGAGTGGGAGACGTTGACACATGGGGGAGGAGGAGCATCAGGAGGGCCGGTTGGCATTGTTGGAAATTGCAAACCAATCCATTGGTTTTCCAAAGCAGCCGATGCAGCATATCTTCCCCATGCAGCGCCACTTTCCCATGTGTCTCCTCATTTCCCCATGCATCCGCTTCTCCCAAGCGAGTCATTTAATATTGTTTGCTTTGTATTTTGGTCCTTCATTAAATGTATTGTGCTGTCCTTTCTTTTGGTGTTTTTCTTAATAGCCTATAAATATGGTTCTATGTAATCCGTTGAAATATATGAAAAGCTTGAAAGCCTTGTGGTGTTTGTTGTCCTATATTTTTCTTCCTCCTGTTTTTTCCCCACGGCTTGTATAGCCAACAAACTGGTATCAAAGGCGGTTCGAAGGCATCCTCCAAATTCCGAAGATGGCCACCGCGATCCAGCCGCAAGTTCCGACCTTGTCTAAAGACAACTATGAGAGGTGGTGCATTCAAATGAAGGCATTGTTCGGGTCACAAGAATTATGGGAAATCATCACCGACGGGTATGTAGTACCCACTGCGGAGGAAGAAGCAGCCTTCACGAATGAAGAAAAGACGACCGTCAAAAATCAAAGGAAAAAAGACAACAAGGCGTTGTTCCTTCTCTATCAAGGGTTGGATGAATCGACGTTCGAAAAAATTGCCGAAGCAACTTCGAGCAAGCAAGCTTGGGATACACTTGCCACCATTTTCAAAGGAGTTGATCGTGTGAAGCGGGTCCGTCTTCAAACATTACGAGCGGAGTTCGAAGCGGCGCGAATGAAGGAAGGTGAGAGTATCTCGGATTACTTCTCACGCCTAATTCTCATTATTAACAATTTGAAAAGAAATGGTGAAAAAATGGAGGATATTCGAGTTATTGAGAAAGCACTTCGATCGCTCACAACCAAGTTCGAGCATGTGGTTGTGGCAATCGAAGAATCAAAAGATTTGGAAAAATTATCTATTGAAGATTTGATGGGGTCGTTGCAAGTACATGAGCAGCGAATGCAGAAAAATGTGGGTTCAACAATAGAGCATGCCTTAGAGTCCAAGCTGACTCTGCAAGAACCCAAGAATGGCCAAGCACAACGGGGCGGTTATCGTGCAAGAGGTAGAGGACGTGGATACCATCCAATCTATCAGCAAAATCAACAAAACATCAGTAGCTTTCGTGGAAGAGGATACGGTGGAGGCCGATTCACGCGTGGTCGTGGAAATGCAAAAAATGTTCAATGCCATAACTGTAAAAAATTCGGCCACTATGCCTCTAATTGTTGGAGCAAAGTGGATCATGATGCGCAATCCAACTATGCTGAAGCGTCACGCCATGAAGAAGAAGGTACGACACTCCTCCTCGCACAAGAAAAGGCATCTGAACGCCCCGATGTATGGTATCTTGACACGGGTGCGAGCAACCACATGAGTGGTAACAAAGAACTTTTTGAAGAACTAACTGAAGAAGTTCATGGCGATGTGACCTTCGGCGATTCATCGAAGGTACCCGTGATTGGAAAAGGTAAAATCAAAATCTATCTGAAGAATGGTGAGTCGAATTACATTTCCAATGTGTATTACGTACCAAGTATGAAAAACAACATCATAAGTCTCGGCCAACTCCTTGAAAAGGGGTATGTTATACACTTAGAGAATTCTTCTTTGTCAGTAAGAGATGCTCACAGGAGGTTGATTGCTCAAGTCCAAATGGCGAAAAATCGCATGTTTCCACTGCACATCAAAACAAAGGCCGAGGAGTGCCTATTTGGGCTCATGAAGAATGATTCGTGGAGATGGCATCTGCGTTTTGGGCATCTCCATTTTAGCGGGCTTAAACTTCTATCCTCCTCAAGAATGGTGCGTGGCTTGCCGACGATTGAATCAACAAATCATGTGTGTGAGACATGTACACTCGGCAAACAACAAAGGAACTCCTTCCCAAGTGGAGTGTCCAGAAGAGCAACAGAACCACTTCAGCTGGTTCACACTGACATCTGCGGACCACTTGAAACATCTTCACTTGGAGGTAATAGGTACTTCATTACCCTTATTGATGATTTCAGTAGAAGACTGTGGGTGTATTGCATCAAGGAGAAATCTTCCACCTTTTCTATCTTTAAAACTTTCAAAGATCGTGTTGAAGCTGAGAGTGGTCACAAAATCAAAGTGCTGAGATCTGACAGAGGTGGAGAATACACCTCAAATGCATTTCAAGACTTTTGCAGGGAGCATGGCATCAAGCAGCAATACACTGCTGCTTACACCCCACAACAGAATGGCATTGCAGAAAGGAAGAACCGCACCATCCTCGACATGACGAGGACCATGCTGAAGGAGAAAGGGCTACCAAAGAGTTTTTGGGCAGAGGCAGTGGCGTGTACTGCCTACTTGCTCAATCGGTGTCCAACGAAGAGCGTCAGGAACTTTACACCACAAGAGGCGTGGAGCGGCTACAAACCGAGCGTGGCGCACCTAAGAATCTTCGGGTGTGTCGCCTATGCTCAAGTTCCAGAAGCAAGAAGAAGGAAGCTGGATGATCGTGGTGAGAAATGCATTTTCATCGGCTATTGTGAAGCCTCTAAAGCCTACAAGCTTTACAATCCACTAACCAATAAATTAGTGGTTAGTAGAGATGTGGTCTTTAGTGAGGAAGAAGCGTGGAAATGGGATGATGGAGAACCAAACAAGGATGTTGTAGTCGAAACTGAAGATTTTGAAGAAAGACATGATCATCAGGAGCAGACGCCCACAACACCTTCCTCAGGTGCATCATCAGTTGGAAGAAGTCCAGGAGTACATTTCCTCACTCCTCAAAGCACTCCATCAAATCAAAATTCGGCCAGCTCATCCTCGCCTATGGCTCCTATGAAGATGAAAAATTTGAGTGACATTTATGAGCAGACTGAAGAGGTAAATCTTTTTTGCTTGTATGCAGATCATGAGCCTTTGACCTTTCAGGAATCCATGAGGGAAGAAAGCTGGAGAATGGCTATGGAAGAAGAAATTCGTGCCATAGAGAGAAATGACACGTGGGAGTTGACTACACTCCCAAAAAGACAGAAGAGCATTAGTGTCAAATGGGTGTACAAAATAAAGAGAAATGCTGATGGCGAGATCGATCGATACAAGGCAAGGCTTGTAGCAAAGGGGTACAAACAGAAATACGGGGTGGACTACGAAGAAGTCTTTGATCCTGTTGCTCGCCTTGACACTGTAAGAATGATTATACCCCTTGCTGTCCATCACAGTTGGATGATCTACCAACTAGATGTGAAGTCTGCGTTTCTAAATGGATTTTTGGAAGAAGAGGTCTATGTTGATCAGCCTGAAGGTTTTGTCATGCAAGGGGAGGAAGACAAAGTGTATCGATTGAAGAAAGCACTTTATGGGTTGAAGCAGGCTCCTCGCGCATGGAATGCACGCATTGACAGTTATCTCTGAGAGAATGGCTTCGCCCAATGTCCATATGAGCATGCGGTTTACATCAAGCAGAATGATCGTGGCGATATTCTTATTGCATGCTTGTATGTTGATGATTTGTTGTTTACAGGGAATTGTCGACCAATGTTCGATGATTTCAAGGAGGCCATGTTCAAAGAGTTCGAGATGACCGATGGGGGTCTCATGTCCTTCTTTCTGGGCATAGAAGTGAAGCAACAACATGGCGGCATTTATATATCTCAGAAGAGATATGCCAAGGAGTTGCTTGAAAAATTCAAGATGGCCGATTGTAATGCTGTAAACACACCGGTTGCAACGAGCTTGAAACTGACAAAAGATGGAGAAGGAAGAAGCGTTGACTCGACTCTGTTCAAGAGTCTGATTGGAAGCCTGAGGTATCTCACAATCACAAGGCCAGATATTTTCTATTGTGTTGGACTTCTAAGCAGGTATATGGAGACACCGAAAGAGTCTCACTGGCTAGCTGCAAAACGTATCCTCAGGTACGTTAAAGGAACGGTAGATTTTGGTCTCTTTTATCCATACAACGAAGAAGCAGAGCTGTATGGATACTCTGACAGTGATTGGGGAGGTGACCAAGATGAAAGAAAAAGCACTACTGGGTACGTATTTTTTCTTGGATCGACTGCTTTTACATGGAATTCAAGAATGCAAAGTGTGGTTGCTTTATCCACATGTGAAGCAGAGTATGTGGCAGCATCCTCTACTGTTTGTGAGGGAATATGGATGAGAAATTTTTTGAAGGAAATGAAGCATCCACATGATGGATCCACGGTGATATATGTGGATAACAAGTCGGCTATTGAACTAGCCAAAAATCCGGTGCAGCATGGGAGAAGCAAACACATTGATACTCGTTTTCATTTCCTCAGGGATCATGTGAAACAAAAAACGATTAAATTGGAATATTTCCATACTTCGGAACAGGTGGCGGATATTTTCACAAAGGCATTACCGTCGGATGCATTCAAAAGATTAAGAACGATGCTCGGGATGAAGTCGGTTTTGGTTTGAAGGGGAGTGTTGGAAATTGCAAACCAATCCATTGGTTTTCCAAAGCAGCCGATGCAACGTATCTTCCCCATGCAGCGCCACTTTCCCATGTGTCTCCTCATTTCCCCATGCATCCGCTTCTCCCAAGCGAGTCATTTAATATTGTTTGCTTTGTATTTTGGTCCTTCATTAAATGTATTGTGCTGTCCTTTCTTTTGGTGTTTTTCTTAATAGCCTATAAATATGGTTCTATGTAATCCGTTGAAATATATGAAAAGCTTGAAAGCCTTGTGGTGTTTGTTGTCCCATATTTTTCTTCCTCCTGTTTTTTCCCCACGGCTTGTATAGCCAACAGGCATGTGGTGGAGGAGGGAGAGTTGGCCTCACAGAAGGTTAGCTGTCGGCTTTACTCATGTGGGGGACACTCCCAATATGGGTGGCATTTTTCAGCAGAGGTCGGCAACTGCTGCACAACCTTCTTGGTTGGCAGCCAACCCAACCGAACACATCGGCCTTCATAAACGAGTCTCCTATGGTGGGCGGTCAAGGTGGGTGAGCAGGCGGCAGGGAGGATTCCATGGGTAGATGAGCTATCCAAAACCAACCCTTGACGTTGCAGAATTTGTTTTCATTATAAATAGAAGAGCTGTGTAATCTGGTTATGTTGTGTAATCCGTGTGTTGCTCCTTTTTCTCCTAGTTTTTTTGTGTTTTTCATGCCACACACCTTCACTGCGCCCCAACAAGTGATATCAGAGGCGAGTCGCACCAACCAGAGGTGAACTGGCGAACCGACGACGAGTTTTCCAGTGACCGGAAAACTCGTCTTCGCATTGACGATTCACCTCTGTTTTCTCCGACTTCTTCTAGATATCCTTCGGTGATGTCTCATCCAACGCTGAATATTTTACCTCATTCGTCAGACACAATCGAATTGTTCTGACAACCCGCATCTCGAGCTCTTCCTAGCAATGTACCTTTTACTCTCTCCACAATCACTTTTATAGTGACCCTTCTTCTCGCACCAGAAACTAGTGATTTATTTAGGATCACTTCCTCTTGATTTTGGTCACCATTATTTACCTCCTAACTACCGATGCTGTCTCCTACCATGTTGATCATCTCGCATCTCCATGATTTTCTCTCTTGAATGCGCCGCAGGACTTCGAAATGCGTCCGAATCTTGAAGCGATGTCATCACCTCGTCTAGCTTTAATGTCTCCTTCCCCATGAGCAATGCAGTCACATGTCCATCAAATGATCTTGGTAGGGATGATAAAAGAAAAAGTGCTTTATCCTCCTCTCTAACCTTCACACTGAGCCCTAATAACTGTGTCAGGATCTTGTTGAATTCGTTGGTGCGATTCAATAAATTTGTCCCCTCGTCCATCCGCAACTGGTACAATTTCTTCTTCAGAAACAATTTGTTGGTGAGCGACTTCACCATATACCGCTTCTCCAACTTCTTCCAGATATCCTTCAGTGAGGTCTCATCCAACACTGAATATTTTACCTCATTCTCCAGACACAGTCGAATTGTGCTGACAACCTGCATCTCGAGCTCTTCCCAATCATTGGTACTGGTTGTCTCAGGCTTTTCTCCGATCAACGGTCTTATCATGCCCTGTTGCACCAAAAGATCTTTCACTGTTCTTTTCCACAAGCTGAAATTGTTTCGACCATTGAACTTCTCGATCTAAAATCTTGGTAGTGCTCCTCCACCAGCCATCGTCGTTGTTGCAAAACTTGATCACCACAGTCGATGTCACACTCTACTGATACCACTTATGTAGTTCTAATTTTGAAAAACTAACCACATAGATGTGTCCATAATGATTGAAATAGTTGGAATCGACTCCTATATCGCCGAAATCAGACACCAATTGACCAAAATATGGTCAAAACACATTCAACGGTCCAGATCACCCGCTGACATGGCGCTGACGTGGCATGCCGGAGTTCCTACCGAAATCTCACCGGAATTGTCACCGACATCATGAACAGTGTCGTCTTCTCCGGCACGAGTTTACTGTTCACCCAAGGGTTTGACCAAACATTGACCGAGCCTACCGGGCTCATTTCAACTCCGTTTTTATCACCGCTTGCGCCGTTGGAATCGTCTCGATGTCCTCTTCACCAATCTGGGTTTGAAAAAATTTTCCAACCAACTTCAGTTTTCCGACCAACTTCAATATTTGTAGGCATTCTGAAGGCCTGCGACGCATTCAAGAAAGAAAATCATGGTGATGTGAGATGGTCAATGTGGGAGGAGCTGACATCAGCAGCCAGGAGGTAAAGAATGGAGACCAAAATCAAGAGGACGTGATCCTAGAGAAATAACGTGTTTCTAGTGCGAGAAGAAGGGTCATTATAAATATGATTGTGGAGAGCGAAAAAGGTATGTTGCTAGGAAGAAGAAAGTTGAAGAGGAGGATTGAAACATCATAGGATTATCAGCAGATGATGAAATCTGCATGACAACAAGAAGCTTGCACTCATATGGGAGAGTTGAACGAGGAGAAGTGCAGTGTCATTATTGAAAAAGATACGGGCACATGAAGCGGGAATGTCAATTTATAAAGAGGAAGAATGAGCGGGATCAATATCCAAAGGAAGAAGGATGGGTTTTGGATTCGGGGAGCTCGGCACACATATGTACGACGAGAGGTACATTTGATACTTTTAAGCAGGTGCGAGATTCAGCGAGACTTGGTGATGGGTCAACATACGAGGTTGAAGGAGTCGGGACAGTGGAATTGAAGACACTTGATGGAGGAGTTTGTAAACTGGATGACATGAAATTCATTTCAAGGATGAGACAGAACATGATATCATTGAGTAGGCTCGATGAGAAAGGGTTCAAGATTTCCATAGCAGGTGGAGTGATGGAAGTCTCATGCAGGGATGCATCGAAGCTTATTGGGAAGGAGTCCCAAGGGTTGTATCATTTGATGGGGACCGCAGTTAGCTCGACATCGATTGAAGACAATGGGAGTGCCACATCATCTGGCGTGAAGAAGCGTGTCAGATTTGTCGATGAAGTTGTCAACGCCTGCAAGGAGACTGCAGGTCTGGTTCCTACACCAAATTGGTCATGAGGGGGAGATTTGTGGGGGTCACTCCCAATATGGGGTGGAATTTTTCAGCAGAGGTCTGCAACTGATGCACAACCTCCTTGGTTGGCACCCAACCCAACTGAACACAGCAGCCTTCGTAAACGAGTCTCCTATGGTGGGTGGTCAAGGTGGGTGAGTAGCCAGCAAGGAGGACTCCATGGGTAGATGAGCTACCCAAAACCAACCCTTGACGTTGTTGAATTTGTTTCTTCATAAAGAGAAGAGCTGTGTAATCTGGTTGTGTGGTGTAATCCGTGTGTTTCTCCGTTTTCTCCTAGTTTTGTTTGTTTTTCGTGCCATTCACCTCTACTGCGCCCCAACAGCTCGGTGGGGAGGAGGATAGCCTGGTGGGGACACGGACTGGTTTGCGGTGTAGTCGGTCGGCCGAGGGTGGCTGTGCCGCACGGCTAAGATGAGGTCTCCAACTAAGGAGGTGGTTAGGGTAGTCTCAGTTTTCTAGGGAGAAGGGTTCTCATGTGACCTTGGGGGAAGGGAGACCAGCTCAAGGAGGCGAACGACCCATGGGTCCCACATGGTGTGGAAGATGACCCAGTCCACTTGGGTCGTTTTTTTGTTTTTTAAAATTTGTTTTGTTTATATTATGTGGAATTCCACATGTCTACCGCCCTCGTAAAAAAACAAAATTGGCCTCCTGGTATGAAATTCCAACCATTTTTTTATAATAATTTTTGTTTGTCTCAAAATAAAAATTCTACATCCGGTAGAATTTGATTTTTCCGGTCCGAGGAAGCTGGCCACCTAAATCTGGTTAGTCCTTCCAGAAAAATCTGTGGCGACCTTATTCAATATTCAACATATATATCAAAATATATGTTCTTCATATTTAAAAAAATGACCAAAGAAATCAATCTGCATTAAAACTTCGAATGATCATTTCTTGGTCGTATGAACTCACATTGATGTGTGATATGTTCCGATGAGACCGAAATTCAACCCTCTTTTTAAATTTAAAGCAACATAATTTTTCTAGGATTAAAAAATTCATGCAATTCACTCTAATACCAATTGACGGTACCATAACGCACAAAAAAAGCCAGTGGGATGAAGATTTAAAATTTTTTATTTCCAGGATGATGGAACTTGTCATCACCAGCAATCCGAGCCTCGATGTGGTTTGAGGATATCACGTGATATAAATAGAGCAAAAAATATAAACCGAAATCATAACTCTTTCGATCTGAATTCACGCTTGACATCTTCTTGTCGTCGATGATCACTACTTGAAAGATCCAAAATAGAGTCCCTCTAGATCATACACATGCATTCAAAAATCCATTAGAGTATCTATCGTCAAATTTCGAGTGCTAGCATGGAGATCCGACGATGGATTCAACATCTCGACGATCACAACATCGTCGTTCTTGGGATGTGTGAGGGAGAACTCAATCTGATCACCTAGATCGAGAGTCACTCTCTCTAGAATGTGGAATAGGAGGAAGAATATCTCAAGATATCTCTATGAATAATAATTAGCAATACCCTCTCTCATCCATTAAATATTGGATTCTCAAATACCTGAAAAGGGTTCCCCAACACTTATATATTTAACATCCACTAAATAAGTAATAAATAAAAATTATGAAAAACTAATCTACATCAAAAATATTTTTTTTATTTTATCACATACCTGTAATATATATTAAATATATTACATGATAAAATTGAGTCATTTAACTAGACTCATAATTCCCTCTAATATTAAACAAACCTGGAATATTACAATAATATTCGTTCAAATGATATTTTACTCATATTTATTTAAAGATTTGTAAATAAATTTAATAAATAAATTCAACCTAATTATTTTTTAATTGATTAATAATGAATTTATTTATCTATCAGTGATGGATAACTTGCACAAAACTCAGACCCCATGGAAGGCCCCACCATGTCCTTTTTACCTATTCACCAGAATAGGGAATATTCTTGAATAAGTTATTGTGTGTAACCCTCTATACCCTTATATCAATAGTAGTGAATAATATTCATAAACCAATAGCGGAGTCTGACAACACATCAAGGCCCCTAAAGAGATAATGAAAAGTCACAGTAATGATAACCAACCTACAAACACACATCGTGTAACATAATCTCTTTGTCTTTAGAAATCTCATAAAGTAGGACACACACTTGTGTCATCATCCTCTATTTCTTTATTATTTGTTAATCTAAATGGATGGATTTATCCTCGACTATCTTGGCAAATATTTATGAAGGTGCTACCATCTTGATCAACCAGACTTGAGATATATTACTTCCTCAACTCGGAAGTGACAAATCCTTTCTTGATCACTCATCTAATGTCATACCACCAATGACACACCCAAAAAAGCTACCTCACCCTGATTTCATTATCATGGATTTTGGCTTGCATCAAATTATGTGATCAAATGACACACATTGATAATGATCTCAATTTAGGATACCAATACACATGTTCGTAGATAGGAACAAAAATGACATCTAAAACATGTGGTGTTCCTATTAGCGGGTCTGTCCTCGTGATCTCAAGCACTAGAGATCACCAAGTGAGAACTTTATGAGAATAAGTATCAGTGCTTATAATCCCCCAACACCTGGTATTAAGACATCAACTTTGTTCAGTCGGTAAAATATATCTAGACTATAGTACATATGTTTAAGATTAATGTCATAGTATCTCGAGGTTCTCATTATAGCATGAGATCTTCTATAACTTTTTGATACAAAAATTAATCTATAGAAATTAACATTACATAGTTGATGCATAACTGTTTACATTATAATGGTAAGTATGCATCATGAATATCTCGTTGTATACATGAAATAGTAATTTAAAAGTACTATTTAGTTCAGTTTAGGGAACCCACTATTACAACATCAAGTGAGTGGAGGTTTACCTTCATAAATGTAATTTGAACCTACAGTCAACGAAAATGTGTGTGTAATGAAACTTAGAAGTGGCATTGAAATAAACTACCCCTGGGCTATGAGTTTTAAAACAAAACCTTTTGATGTGAGTTCCACACATGTCAATCCCGATTTAGATCATGTGGGAAAGAGGCCAAAACCTATTGAGCCATAGGAAAATTTAGACCCGTTGAGGAAAAATAAAGTGGAAAAGAGGATTTATGACATGATATAACTCATAGAGACTTTAGATATTTATGACATCTTATTGAGTAAAAAAATGCTAAAATGATCAAGAAAAACACAAACCACCACTGCCTTTCCCTCAAGAAATTCTCCCAGTGAAGAAGACAACTGATAGTGAGTTAGATAAGAATATTTTATAATATTTTAGGAATTTTTTGGTTAACATTAATTTGTTGAATATAATGAAATAGATTCCAAAATATTTCAAATTTTTAAATGAAATGTTCACCCATAAGTGGAAGTTGAAGAGATGGGAGAAAGCGAATATTAGGAAAAAAATTCAACAATGATTCAATATTCTCTCCCTATCAATTGAAAATATCCTAGAACATTCACCATTCTATGAATTATAGGGGATTATGAGTTTCAAGATGCTATGATATAGAATGCACCCGTAAAGAGCTCTCCTCACTAGGTTTCCCCCTGTCCCCACCTTCCTCTTCTCCGCTTCAGGTTGGAGGTGCCTTCTCTCTCGACGCTTATGTTCATTGCGCTCACGGTGTGTGCATCCTCATCCAGTGGAGACATCGCGACATCGTGGGCTTGACCAACCTCTCATCGTTGCTTCCATCTTCATGCCCTCTCCTACGAATTGGATAGGGTTTACCACATCGGCACGATTATGGTCTAGGGGTCGAGTTCTACTACTGCGGTATGAGGGTCGTAGTCTCGTTTCCGCATCGGCTGTGGGTGTGATTGGGAGGTCCTTTGCGGTCTCGAGTGCGGTCTTGAAGGTGGAAACAAGAGCGGTTCTGTCTTACTGTGGGACCTTTCTTTCGGCATGTGTTCAGGTGGCTGGCTTTTCGGTGATGTTTTTTCATTCCTTGTTTTTTGATTTGTTTCTGGTTTGGGTGCGATCTGATGTGCGATTCTGGTCTTTCATTTAGGATTTTCGGTTTTTGGATTAGTGGAGGTGTAGTGAAGGATAAAGCGTTGTCAGTGTGGTGATGGATTTGTGATCTTTGATTATTTCCATCATTTTTTTTATTTTGGATGTGTTCCTACTATTGTTCGTGTGATAGTCCTGGTCTACTTGGATTCTTCCATTTGTGATCTAGTTTGGATGATTCTGCTTTGGTATTGGGTGAATATGCATTTTTTTGTAGTGAAATGTGTGATAGTCCTGTTTTGGTGGATTGGTTTTGGTGGAGGAGAAAATGAAGGCGTTTTGGTGAAGGAGGTCTTGATACATGGTTAATCATTGATCTTGTGGAATGGTTTTTGGAATGGAGGCATTTGAGGGTTTTGAGCAAGAATCGCATTTTTAATTCTGCAGTAGAAGGGTTCATGGGTTTCTTCTTTCAAACATTCTACAAGGAAATTCTTTGATAGAGGAACAGAGCAGGAATCTTTCACCATGGCTATTCATATTTGGAAGTTTGAGAGGATATGATGTTGCCATCAGCACTAGTCTTGTGCATTTATGCACGGGACAACTTACTGAGCAGTCATGCAATGGTGGAGGCTTTCAATAATGATGTGGAGGCTTTCAATAATGATGTTGATGCTGGGGAGTGTTATTCCTTAGTATTCTTGTTCTAGGATGATTACGGTCCTTTTGAACTTCGAGTTTTGTTTTTATCTCCACTCCTTTGAAGTCTATGAGGTTTTCCCTATTTACCTTTAAAAGGGGGTTTATCCAAAATTGAATAAAAAATTTAGGCCTTCGGGCCATTCAGTCAGATGCTATGTTAGACTTAGAAGCTTCAACATATATAATTCCTCTATTTGTTTACTCTAATTTTCTGGTTAGGTAACTTAAAAAATCAAGAACTGTGATCTAACTGGACAATAGAAGCATGAATAGGCCTATTGGTGTGATTTAAGATGTGATGGTAAGAGAAAAAGACATGAGTTTCCCCATTGATATTTATTTTTTGGATATAGATAATGATATTTTCAACACACATACACCATTTATTTTAGGTAATCCATTTCTTAAATTTGAAAAAACCATAATAAATGACCATAAAAGAATAATTTCACTAGAATTTGGAAAGAAAAATGGTTCAATTTAATATATTTGAGTCTATAAAATATCCACTGGATGATCACTCAACTCACAAAGTTGATATAATTGATAGGTTGTCTAATGATTTATTTCCAGAATTCACAAGTTGTGAAAAACCATTATATTTTTTTGAAAATAAACCATTTCCTTTTACTAAGAATGTTTTTAATGACATAGATTTTTTATCTTATGATGAAGATTTAATTGCTAAAAATTATATATATGAAACTTATATTAATATTTATTTTCCTATCTATTCTTTTAAAATTAGAGAGAGATTTGTATTTGATAAATCTACCAACTTTTTACATAATGAATCTGATAAATCTCCAATTAAATAACCTCTTATATTTTCTAAAACTACTATAAATGATGTTGGTAATTTTCATTTTAATTATTTTTTTATCTGGAAAATTTTCTAAATATGGAACGTTTGTATAACATGATGAACATTTTATTACTACTACATTCAATAAAAAATTTAATTGTTTTGGGAGTGTTTTAGGAGTTTAGTTAGGTATTATAAAGTCAATAAAACCCTCCCTATCAAGTGTGAAAACTCCACTTGACATAGAGCTGGAACCTTTTCATGAGAACATGAAATATTTATTTGTAGAAAATAATGAAAAGATTCTTGTTATCATTTCTAAGGATCCATCCATGGAACAAGAAAACCAACTTTTAAGAGTCCTTAAGGAGAATAAGAAATCCATAGAATGAACTTTAGATGATTTTACTAGAATTAGTTCTTCAATATACATGTATAGGATTGTTTTAGAGGCTAATGATAAACCCCTTAGGTAGAGAAAAAGGTGGTTAAATCCTACTCTTTTAGTGTCTATAAAAAATAAAGTCACTACATTTTTGTATGATGGAATAATGTTTCCAATTTTTGATAGCCAATGGGTTAGTCTAGTTAAAATAGTGCCTAAAAGAGTGGTTTCAATGTTTCTAGGAATGAATTTAGAGATCTTATTCCTTTTAGATTCTAAATAAATGGAGGGTTTATAAAAACAATAGGAAAGTAGGCCCCATGACTAGGAAAAACCACTTCCCTCTTTCATTTCTTGATCAAATACTTGAGATACTAGTGAGACAATCACACTATTATTTTCATTATGGATTTTAGGGTACATTTAGATCTATATAGCACCTTAGGATTGGTAAAAGACTAATTTACCTATCATTTTAGTACCTTTTCCTATGGAATAATTCCCTTTGAATTATGTAATGTTATGGGATCCTTTCAAAGGTGTATGATGAGACTTTTTTCTTATTTTTAAAAGAGTGTATAGAGGATTTTATATATGATTTCATTGTGTATGAATCATCATTTGAGAGTTACTTGAATAGTTTAGGTTCTATCCCCAATACATTTATTGATAAAAAACTTTTTCTCAACTTTGAAAAGTTTCATTTTATGGTTGAGAAAGTATTGTGTTATTCCATGTAATTTCTAGAGACAGAATCCAAGTTGATAAGTCCAATGTGGATGTTATATCTTCACTACCTTACCCAAATAAAGTGAAGTATATGAAATATTTTCTTGTCCATACTGGAATTTATAGGTGTTTTATGAAGGATATAAGCAAGATTTCCCTTCATTTTTCTAAATTGATCTGAAAGTAGTTAGAATTTGTCTTTTATGAGAGTTGTAAAGAGGATTTTTGGGAGTTGAAATATAATATTGCACCCCGACCATTATTCATCCACCTAGATAAGATATTCCTTTAGAATTTATGGTTGGTGCATTAAATTTTTCTGTAGTGGTTGTTTTGAGTCAAAGAGTGGAAAAGAGGTCTCAAGTCATAGCTTATTTATTTATTACTCTCGATTCTGAACAAGTTAATTAGATAACCACAAAGATGTAGTTAGTGGTTTTTGTATTTTCCTTAGACAAGTCTAGCTTTTACTTTTTTAGATCCAAAGTGATAGTTTTCACTAACCATTCAACCATTACGTATTTAATGATGAAGCATGAGGTAAAACCAAATCTACTTATTTAGATATTCTTATTATAAGAATTTAATATTGAAAAAACAAATATAAAGGTTAGTGAAAATTTAGTGGTTGTTCATTTGAGTAGACTTCTCATTGTTTTAGGGGAGGAACCTAAAATCTATCCACCTTTTAGAAAACATTCCTTGATAAGGAATTACAAGTTATTTAGAGTGCTTAACCATAGTTTGTTTATCTTGTTAATTTCTTGGATGCTAATAAAATTGTAACACCCTAGACCATGTTGAGGTATGATCCTATTTGATTTTTTTCCAAATCCCATGTATTTAGTGTTTTTGAATCATTATGTAATTTCCTGATATATGTGTCATGACCCGTCCCAATGGGGCCCACGCCGTGACTCCCCAAGCCTACCTCCAATAGGCCAGGGGATGGTGACTAGCACTGAGTAGGCATATTACTAACATGGGAGGCATTTCATAAGTACCTGTACACACACACACACACATCCTCAAGCCCACAAATGTTGAAATGTAAAGACACTAAGGAACAAAATGCATGCACACAACTAAACCCAACCAACAGAGTATGACTAATGGTAAAGTAATGAAAGTAAAATGGGCTAGAATACAAGCCCACCAAAAAGAGAGTTTGAAAACTACAAAGTCCAACCTGTACAACAAAGAGGTACTGGGACTGCTGCTCGTAGCTGTAGGAACACCTCGTCCTGTGGGGAACTCAGAAAGCTCGGTCCTGTCCTGGTCTGCCCTGGACTCTGTCAAAAGGCCTGCTCGTCTGCACAAGACACGTGATGTGCGGGAAAATCCCGTGCAAGGGTGAGTATAACAATACTCAGTAGAGGACCCTTAAAACAACAAATCAATACACAAAGTAAAGGTACAATCAGATCTACACAGTATATGTCTATAGAACATATAGTAAGAGAAACAAGATCCAGATATACCAAAACCCAAACCTGCTGTCTAGAGACAAGTCGCACAACCGCATACCCCCGTTAGGGATTCTGTTTGAAGATTCCATGAAGCACTCATTCTGAGAGAACTCACTCCATGAGTCTGATAGCTCTGATGACGTCCGTAGGAGAAGCTCTATTCATCGGGAAAATCCACGAGAGATAGATACACTCATTATGGGAGACACACTCCTGAGTGGGGAAAGATCACGATACACAGATGAGGATCACTGCCAGGGCTATGTTATATACTGTGACTCATCTGGAATTTACCTACTAGGTAGAGGATCGATGCCCAGTGGAGTTGGAAACCTTGATGCCTAACTCTACCTAGGGTTAATAATGGATAGAGGATCTCGATCCGGGACTCTCGGACGAATGCATGACTCTATCATAGAAAGTACCACTAAAGGGATCATACTTCTATAGAAGGAAACAATGCCTGAACTTTAGAGGAATGAGAAGAAGGGGCACTAACCCAAACGAAACATGTCCAAGATACGGTGGACAAGAAGACCAAGCCATTTTCCAAAATGTTCACGGTGTGTAGAAAAAGGTCGCACGCCGTGTCTTCTGACCTCGGGTACTACCCATGAACAACGACCCATGTCTTAAGGCTGTTCATGTAGAAAATTTCAGTACATAGTGTGTGGTACGTAGTACATGCCGTGTCCGAGTCATATGAGTTCGGCTTCGTGTACGTGGGCCAGGTGCCCGTACACGGCCTCAACCCATGTATGTCGACCCGTGTAATCGGTATACGGGGTGACCCATGTTTCCGGCCTCGCCTGGCCGTGTGGTGGAGTACACAGTCGTGTACTCCATCCTGTGTCTGTGTATCCCCTGGATACACACCAAGTCCCACGTAGTTGCCTCTACCATGCCGCCTAGGATCTACACACCATGTTCTGAAGCCGTGTAGTTCATCCCGTGACCGTGTACTCCCCAAAATACACACCGAGCTTTGGGGAAGGTCCAACACGTCGTGTGACTGGGGTCACATGCCGTGTGATACCCGTCTGACGCCTGAAACCCTAGCCTCCACTGAGCCGGTCCACACAGCTTGTTCTTCGGAGATACACGCCGTGTATTCTGGAAATTTCCAGAAACACGAACCTCCACTGTCGCGGCTTCTGTGATGTCTCGTTCGTCGATCCGGTCATCCGATTTCCAAGAAACTCTCTGGTTTTGGTTGCCTCGACACCACAAATCTGATTCCATTGTTTTAGGACCTCTGATCGCCTCTGAAAACATGTAAAGTTCCACCCGCGCGAAGAACGCTCAAAGAACGACCCTACCCAATCCGGTCTGATTGGTCATATTCTATCTTCGTCGCACCTCGGCAAGGTCGTTTTGATGTCAGATCTTCAATTTGGGATCATTGCGCCGCAAAACGGATGCACAATGATCTGTTGTTCCTCGACCTGCGAAGAACGTGAAGAACGCACAGAGAAAAGAAAGGGGAAGAAATCCAGTAAACAAATCGAGGAAGGAACCTCCGTCGTCATTTGTCACGAAATTAATCCACTCCCGTTAGTAGGATCAAACTGAGCAGAATAAAACAACAAAAATTCAACATGGATCAATTCCCCATAATCATCCCAATAAACAGCCTCCCGCAAGAACGTACGAATCCACATATCAACATGTTCGTGGTTGATCCACGTTCATTGTTTAAATTCAAAAATGAGGAAAGGATAATCAAAGTAACAAACCCTACCTTATGAAGGGATAATTATCTATGTTGAATTCATTGGCCAGATTCGTTGAATCTGAGAGGCGTCGATTTTTCGCGTCGTCGTCATATGCCAACGAGTCCTCCTCCTCCAAAGCTCCAAGAAGCTCTCTCTCCCTTTCTCTATTCGCAGGGTTATGAGGCTAAAACTTTGAATGTTCCATTAGCCTGAATGTATAAGGGAGGACTATGTTTCTATGAAAAAAGGAAACATTTTATAATAATAAAATAAATTATTAATTTATTTTATTTCTTCTAAAGTGCCTCCTTTTAAAACACCCAAAAACTAACTTTTGCAGCCAACCCGCGCTGGTCGATGTTAGGCCCCGCCTAAGGTAAAGTCACTGCTCTGAACGCAATGGTGCCCTATTATTTTTTATCTGGGCACCCATTTAAAATATATTCCACTTTTTCAGGAAAACCGCTCATGGGTGCTGTTTAAAATTTTTAATTTATTTAAAACATTTATTCCGGGCACTCCGGGCCTCGGAATCGCATGCCGTTGAAAGATCTGGTCTCAAAATAATTCCATATAATATTTAAAAATAATACATGGAAAATATGAGACATTAAACTCTCCCCACCTTGGGGATTTACGTCCCCAAAAATGCAAAACAATGATACTCAAAAAGATGTGGGTATTGGGCATGGATATGAGCCTCCCGCTCCTACGTTCTCTCTTGAAGATTCTCGTGCTGCCACTGAATGCGCACTAGGGAATTGATCACCCATGAAGGATCCTCTCCTGCCGATCCTTGATCTCCATTGGGTACTCATAAAAAGTCTCTCCATCTTCGATGTCCATCTCGCCCCAATTGATGACGTGTGATGGGTCATGCACGTACCTCCTCAGCTGCGACACGTGGAAGACATCATGTACCTGATGCAACTGTGGTGGTAGAGCTATGCGGTACACCACCTTTCCAACTCTGCACAATATCTTAAATGGTCCGATGAACCTCAGAGATAGCTTTCCGCCCCGACCAAATCTCTGTAACTGTCATCGAGGTGAGACCCGAAGAAAGACGTGGTCTCACTCTTTGAACTCCATAGGTCTCTGTCGTCTATTAGCATAAGACTTCTACCGGCTCTGTGCAGTCTTCATCCACTCCCGGATGATCTGCAGATTCTTAGTGGTAGCTCGTACCAACTTTGGACCAACGAGTGCTGACTCTCCGGGGTCAGTCCAGCAAAGCGGTGACCGAAAGGGTCTCCCATACAAGGCCTCGAACGGAGCCATGCCAATGATGGAGTGGTAGCTATTATTATACGAAAACTCCACCAGTGGTAGGTGGTCCTCGCAACTGTGAACTAAGTCCAAGATACTGGCTCGTAGTATATCCTTTAGAACCTGAATGGTCCTCTCTATCTAACCATCGGTCTGGGGATGGAATGTCGTGCTCAAGCGTAGCTGAGTCCCAAAAGCCTCCTACAATCCCTTCAATAATTGGGATGTGAAATGAGAATCTCGGTCTGAGACTATTGTCGAGGGGATGCCATGTAGCCGAACTATCTCCTACACATAGAGGTGTCCTAAGCTCTCTATGGAACTCTGCTCCCTGATAGCTTGGAAGTGGGCCGACTTGGTGAGTCGGTCAACGATCACCCAGACAGAATTGTGGCCCTTGGATGTACGTGGAAAGCCTTTCATGAAGTCCATTGATATTCTATCCCACTTCCAATCTGGAACATCTAGGGGGTGAGCTAAACCTACTGGAACCTGGTGCTCAGCTTTCACTTGCTGGCATGTAAGGCATCGAGAAACAAACTCTGCTACTGCCTTCTTCTTGCCTGGACACCAGAACTATCATTGGAGATCCTAGTAAATCTTTTCCACTCCTAGATGTACCACCAAGGGGGAAGTATGAAACTCCCTCAGGACCTCTTCCTGCAACTCCACTGGTACAACAGTGCATTCTCTGAAAATAAGTACGTTCTCCCCATCTTGAGAATATTCATTAGGAGCATGTTCTTTGGATAAATGAGCACGTAAATCCTCATAGTCGACATCCCCAAGTTGTGCATCCCTAACTCGCTTTAAGAGTGGAGGGGTGATAACCATCGACTATAGGTAAGCCGCATCTTATATGTCCATGAAGGACAACTGCAACATGGATAACTGTTGGGTCGCCTCACTCAACAGTTGTGAGCTCGATCTTCTACTAAGAGCATCTGCCACCTTTTTCCCCTTCCCAGGAGTATAGATAATCTCAAAAGCATGGTATTGGAGGAACTCTAGCCAACACCTCTGTCTCAGATTCAGATATTTCTATGAAAATATGTACCTGAGGCTCTTGTGGTTATAGTAGATGATAAACTGATCGACCATAAGATAGTGTCACCACATTTTCAATGCGAAGATTACCGCGGACAACTCAAGATCATGGGTCCCATAATTTTGATCATGTGGACTAAGATGGTGTGAACCATAAGCAATCATTCCTGTCTTTGCATTAGGACATAGCCAAGCCCTGTTCCTGATGCATCACAGAAAACTACATACTCGACACCCTCCTATGAAAATCTCAAAACCGAGGCACTCTTCAAACTCTGTCTCAACCTCTCTAAATCCTGCTAGAAATTCTCCGTCAACACGAAGGGTTTCCCCTTCCTGGTCAAGGCTATCATTGGTGCTGATATCCTGGAGAAATTAGGAATGAATCTCCGGTAATATCCTACCAACCCAAGGAAGCTCCGCACCTCCATCGTGATCCGAGGTGGCTCCCATTATAACACTGCCTCCACCTTGGCTGGGTCCAAAAATACTCAATCTGATGAGATGACATGTCCTAGAAAGTGGATCTCTTGAATCCAAAACTTGAACTTTGAGAGCATCCCATAAATATGGTTCTCCCGAAGTACGTCTAGAACCATCTGTAGGTGTCTCGCGTGCTCCTCCTCTGACACCGAGTACACAAGGATGTTGTCGATGAAGACCAATATGAACCAGTACAAGTATGGTTGGAAGATCCGTTTCATCAGTCCCATGAACATTGTGGGGGAATTCTTCACACCAAAAGGCATCACCAGGTACTCATAGTGGCTGTAGCAGCATCTGAATGCCGTCTTCGGTATATCCTCGTCCCGTACTTGTAACTGGTGATAACCTGATTGAAGGTCAACCTTCGAGAACCACTGTGCCCCTCTTAGCTGATTGAAGAGGTCGTAGATTCTCAATAGTGGATACTTATTCTTCATCATCACCTGATTCAGGTGCCGATAATCCATGCACAACCTCAAACTCCCATATGCCTTCTTGGAAAACAAGACTGGGGCCGCCCAGGGTGAAATGTTGGGTATTGCAAAACCCTTGCTCTACAAATCCTCCAACTGCACCCTCATCTCACGAAGCTCTATGGGAGCCATCTGATATGATGGTGAAGAAATCGGTGTCGTCCCGGGGTGTAAGTCGATACAGAAGTCTATTTCCCGACAGGGAGGTAGTTCTAGAACATCTTTGGGAAAGACGTCCTCATACTCCGCCACTACTATTGGGAACTGAGAGCTCATGAAACCTACTACTACGAGGGTAAGTCTATACAACTCATGAGTGATTGGCTACACACTCCTAAGAAAGATCTTATTCTGTTCTGCCTGGGTTTCCCTTTCTCTGAAAAAGGAAAACCTCGTCCCATCACTATGGACACACCACACTCTTCGCCTAAAATAGTCAATCTGGGCATGGACCGAAGATAACCAATCCATACCGAGAATAACGTCGTAAGGCCTCAATGCTACCACCAAGAGGATCCAACCGAAACTCTTGTCTCCAAAGGTAAGATCACACTGCCTACAAAGGTGTGTGATCGTCGAGTCTCCCCCTTAAGTGTCTCCAAGCGTAAAGATCGAGTCAACAGCTCTACCAGAATCTCAAGGTTTCACACAGTACATGTGGTGATGAAGTAATGACTGGAACCTATGTCTATGAGTATGGAAGCCAAGGTAGAGAAGACAAAAATCGTACCTCGGATCATCCCTGGAGCCCCTGAGTCAAACGCCTTGAACACATGCAGCTTTCCTCGCCCCTATCCCCCAGCTTCATGAGCCTGGTGCGGACCTCCTAGGGGTGCTGGTGGAAGTAAGTCGAAGTGTTTGCCACCACCTACAGCTCTCCCTGCTCCTCTACGACGTCCGCCGCCTGGCAGGTCCGTCTGCTCCACTCTCTGCCTCTACCTCGGTGGTCCATCCACCGCTTCCTTGTCAGCAGCTCGACGGGTCGGACAATCTCTAGAGAGATGTCCCCTACCGTCGCACGTGTAGCATCGATTCTCCATAGGCTGACTGGATCCAGGCGGAGAGCCCTGGACTGTTGACTCTCTATCCTGGGTCATCCTCTTATGTCTCCCACGTCCCAATCCCTGTGTCCGACATCAGCTCCCTATTGCCGAGGTCTCTGGACCTGTCTGCCTGCTACTGACTGCCGACCGCTGTCTCTTCTCCTCCAAGTCCCGCTCGAGCACTCCATCATAAGTCGAAAGGCATAGAGGCACGACACTAGCTCATATGTCCCGTCGCAGACCTCACTCGAAGGTCCGAGCTCTAAAGTACTGATCCCTGACCATATCCATCGAGTACCTGGCGAGGTTGGTGAACCTATATGAATAGTCAGATATCGTCATTCTGCCATATTGAAGCTGAAGAAGCTCCTGGATGCATACCTCTCTCTACGTAACTGGAGAGAACTCCTCCCTAAAGAGTTTCTCGAACTCTGTCCATGAAAGAGTCTCCTCTTTGTGAGTCTGAGTGGTTATACTCCACCATCGTCCTGCCAAACCTTGAAGAAGGCTCACTCCTAGGATCACCATCTAGTCCGCTGGTGTCCTCACTAGATGGAAAACTCTAGTCACCGCCTCAAGCCAGTCCTTAGACACCTAAGGGTCGAGCTCACCTCAGAACATAAGGGGTCTTTGTCTTTGTAACTCATGGAGCGCGCTCAGCCTGCGCCCCCCGTCGGTCGGTACTACCGGTATGACGGGCTTCTCCACTGGTGGTGGTATAGCAGGTGAACCACCTAGTGGAAACTCCTGAGGAATTGGTCCCTTTATCGAAGCCTCGTTACTAAGGGGTCCATCCTTGTGATCTTGCTGCTGAATCCTAGTGGGTATGTGCCGTGGAGGCATCTCGTAGGGAAATAAGATATGCCATGGTCAATGAGTATATATGGATAGCTGAAACAAAGGACATGGAAACACAACCCATTCCTATATGATGTATGTACCATTATGCAACTAGTTTTTTCATGTACTGAGTCAAAAAGTAGGTTATCCGAGTCTTGGTGTATGGATACATTAGCCGGTGCACCAACACTGGAGTCTCTAGCCTAAAATCCAAACTCGAAACACTTAACATTGTTTCCCCAAGCCAATCTCACAGAATCTTGGTCCTAAGGTAGAACCGACCGCCTCTGATACCACTTTGTCACGACCTGTCCCAGTGGGGCCCGCGCCGTGACTCCCCAAGACCACCTCTAATAGGCCAGGGGCTAGTGACTAGCACCGAGTAGGAATATTTCTAACATGGGAGGCATTTCATAAGTACCTGTACACAAGCACACATCTCTAAGCCCACAAATACTGAAATGTAAAAACACTAAGGAACAAAATGCATGCATACAACTAAACCCAACCAACAGAGTACGATGGAAGGTAAAGTACTGAAAGTAAACTGGGAAAGAATACAAGCCCACCAAAAAGAGAGTATGAAAAATTCAAAGTAAAACTTGTAACACAAAGAGGTACTGGGACTGCTTCTTGTAGCCATAGGAACACCTCAGCCTATGGGGAACTCAGAAAGCTCGGTCCTGTCCTGGTCCACCCTGGACTCTGTCAAAAGGCTGCTCGACTGCACAAGACACGAGATGTGCAGGCAAAGCCCGTGTAGGGGTGAGTATAACAATACTCAGTAGAGGACCCCAAAAACCACAAAGCAATAAACAAAGTAAAGGTATAGTCATCTCTACACAGTATATGTCTACTGAACATATTTAAAGAGAAAAACGATCCAGATATACTCAAACCTAGACCCGTGGTCTAGAGACAAGTCGCACAACCACATACCCCTGTTAGGGATTCAGTTTGAAGATTCCATGAAGCAATCATTTCAAGAGAACTCACTCCACGAGTCTGATAGCTCTAATGACGTTCGCCCGAGAAGCGCTATTCGTCAGGAAAATCCACGAGAGATAGATACACTCATTATAGGAGACACACTCCTGAGTGGGGAAATATCATGATACACATATGAGGATCACTACCAGGGCCATGGAGGATACCACGACTCATCTAAAATTCGCCTTCTAGGTATAGGATCGACACCTAGTGGAGTTAGACACATCGATGCCTGACTCTACCTAGGGTCAAGAATTGAGAGAGGATCTCGATCCGGGCCTCTCGGATGGATGACCGACTCTATCACAGAAAGTCCTACTGAAGGGATCATACTCATGTAGAAGGAAATGATGCTTGAACTTTAGGGAAACGAGAAGAAGGGGAAATAACCCAAACGAAACATGTCCAAGATACGGTGGAAAAGAAGACCAAGACATTTTCCAAAAAGTACACGACGTGTAGAAAAAGGCCACACGCCGTGTCTTCTGACCCCGGGTACTACCCGTGTACAACGGTCTGTGTCGTAAGGATGGTCATGTAGAAAAGTCAGTACACGGTGTGTGTTAAGGAGTACATGCCGTGTCCGAGTCATCTGAGGTCGGCTCCGTGTACGCGGGCCAGGTGCCTTTACACAGCCTCAACCCATGTATGTCAACCCGTGTAATCGGTACAAGGGGTGACCTACGTTTCTGGCTTCGCCTGGCTGTGTGGTGGAGTACACGGTCATGTACTCCATCCCGTGTTCATGTATCCCCTGGATACACGTCGAGTCCTGCATAGTTGCCTCTGCCATGCCACGTAGGATCTACACACCGTGTTCTGAAGTCGTGTAGTTCATCCCATGTCTTTGTACTTCCCAAAATACATGCTGAGATTTGGGGAAGGTCCAACACAATGTGTGATCGGGGTCACATGTCGTGTGATACCCGTCTAATGCCCGAAACCCTAGTCGTTGTTGAGCCGGTCCACACGACATGTTCTTTGGAGATACACACCGTGTATTATGGAAATTTCCAGAAACGTGAACCTCTTCCCTCGTGCCTTTCTTGATATCTCATTCATCGATACGGCCATCCGATCACCAAGAAAATCTCAGGTTTTGGTAACCCCGACACCATGAAGCTGATTCCATGCTTTTAGGTCCTCCAATCGGGTCTGAAAACATGTAACAATCCACCCGCGCGAAGAAAGCTCGAAGAACGGCCCTTCCCGATCTGGTCCGATTCGTCGTCTGCTATTGTCGTCTCACCTCCGCAAGGTCTTTGTGATATCGGATCTTTAATTTGGGATCGTTGCACCACAAAACAGATGCGCAACAATCTGTTGTTCCTCACCCCGTGAAGAACGTGAAGAACGCACTGAGAAAAGAAAGGCGAAGAAATCAAATAAACAAATTGAGGAACGAACCTCCATTGTCATTATTCATGACATTGATCCTATCCTGTTATTAGGATAAAACAGAGAAGAATCAAACAAAAATAATTCAACATGGATCAATTCCCCATAATCATCCCAATAAACACCATCCGACAATAACGTACGAATCCTCAGATCAACATGTTTGTGGTTGATTCACATTTGTTATTTAAATTCAAAAATGGGGAAAGGATAATGAAAGTAACAACCCCAACCTCAATAAGGGATTGATCACTGTGTCGCGTTCGTTGGCAAGATTCATCGAATCCGAGAGGTGTTGATTGCTTACATCGTCGTCATCTGCCAACGAGTCCTCCTCCTCCAAATCTCCAAGAGGTTCTCTCTCCCTTTCTCAATTCACATGGTTGTGAGGATAACTCTATGAACATTCCATAAGAATGAATTTATAAGGGAGGATTAGGTCACTGTTCAAAAGGGAAAAATTTTAAAATAATAAAATAAATTATTATTTTATTTTATTTCTTCTAAAGTGCTTCCTTTTAAAATGCCCAAAAACTAACCTTTGCAGTCGACCCGCGTTGGTCGATTTTAGGCCCTGCCTATGGTAATGTTGCTGCCCTGAATGCAATGGTTCCCTCCGATTAATGATCTGGGCACCCGTTTAAAAAATATTCCACTTTTTCTGTAAAACCGCTCATGTGTGTTGTTTAAAATTTTCAATTTATTTAAAACATTTATTCCAGGCACTTTGGGCATCAGAATCACACTCCATTGAAATCTCTGGTCTCAAAATAATTCTATATAATATTAAAAAATAATACATGGAAAATCCGAGACATTACAATATGGGAGTTTTAATTTAGATCATATCTTGATTGATCATGTGTATTTGGACCCTGTTGAGGTGTCATGGATGTCAGTGTAGGATGCATATTGAGTTTTGGATGTTGAATTAATATTGAATCTAGTTTTACTATGAATTTATATTGTTAGTGGTGTTTAGAAGAAGTCTGAAGACTGTTTATATGTCTATAAAACTTTGGGACACATCTAGATATTTGTTGGAGCTACGACAGATTCATAGAAAAATGGAATAGTTCCCATATAAGGGTACTATGTTATGTTTTCATAATGGTTAGTCTGGACTAGAAAATGGTTAAGTATGGGATGCATGAGGGACATACATAATGATACTTAATATATAAGGGTCATATTAAATGGACACCCTGTGATACAAAAGGTTAGCTTGGATATGTAAGGGTTCTTAGAGGGAAATGAAATTTGAAAAAGTATCAGAGTCTCCCTATGATACATACGGATTATCCATATGACACATAAGGGTAACCATAATTTACATTATGATATGTAAGGTTTACTCTAATTTTTATGGTCGAGAGAATGGTTATGTGTCAAATATGTAAGGGTTTCTTATGTGATATGTAAGGGATTCAAACTTTTAAAAAATAGATGATACATAAGGGATGCCTATGGGTGATACGTAAGGGTTGAACTAGTGACACATAAGGGTTGGTCTATATTTTTTAAAAAATTTAGAGGGATAAGAATTATGATCAAATTTTATAAAATAAATAAATAACTTATTTAATTAAATATAAATGGTAGGTTTAGTCCATTATAGTCTATAGACATTGGGTATGACCTAATTCTCCTCTCTCTCTTATTCTTCCTTCCCTCTTGGTATATATTTGTTGATTACTTTATGTTCTTCATGTCATTCATTATAAGGTGTGGAAGTGGGTAAGGATAGTTCTCATTGAGTATCTATTTCTCAGTTTTACTTCTTGTTTCTTATATTTATGTCGTTTATGGCTGTTTATGCCTATTTTCATGGATTTCTCTGATTTTCTTGAATAAATACATTTGGGACCAAATTAGCCGATGTGTTTTAACAAGAAGTTTCCTAAAAGTGTAAGTTTGGTGGTCTCTATGCTATCCCTAAGGTCTAATATCATCATATTGTGGGTATGATATGTGGTTGTTCTGACTAAATGTGAGATAGACCTATAAATTAATTAAATGGTGTATGATTATTTGTCATGTGGGAATCACCTTATTAAGGTCTTGAGCAGTCCATTGAAAAGTGTTATGACAAAGAAATTTTACCTCTATGTGAGGGATGTCTTGATCCGATGAAATGAGAATTACTGGAGGCAACCCATGGGGTACCGAAATGAAATTAGTATCTAGTATGATGAATGTATATTCCCTAGTATGATATCTAGGTTTAAAATTTGTGGTAAATGTAGGATTTTGTAATGGTAGATCTGGTTGAATGTGAGTTAAGAGTTTGAAATTATTTGATATCCATTTATGTGATCGTTTTGAGTGATTTTAAAACTTTGGGAAACTAGAGTACTGATATAGGAATTGATATGTTCAGTGTGATAATAGACTATGGTAGATGGATAACTCGTTTATGTTCGAAATTGTGAAATGAGAATGGTACCAATTACTTAATTTTGAAGGCTACTTTAAATATTGGAACTTGTTTTTTGGTGGACGTTTTGAGTGATAATACATAGTAAATGATTATATGTGAGGTCTTAATACCCTATAGGTGATGATACATTGGAAACGGTTCCAGGTTTAGGTGTTAATCCCCCGATATGATGATACATTGGAAATGGTTCTGATGTGGGTCGTTATTCACCCTATGTGATGATATATGAGATAGTTTAAGGGATGGGAACTTATCCCCCCTAGGATTTTATGTATCATGTTAAAAAATATCCATAACTAGTCGAAGCAGGTATGGTAAATTATAACTGTAACCATAGAATCTGAGGACCGATGGTGATTTATTTTATTACATTTAATTTATTTATTATGTAATGTTAGAATGAACACTATTTAGACTAGATACTCTTGGGGCATAATTAGTGGTTTCATGCTGAGTTACACTCACACCTTTCCCAGGCCATCTTAGGACTCAAAAAGACTACATGATTTCATTTATTTACAAGGGAAAGGTCTGTGTTCTTAGTGGTTGAGTTGGATATCTGAGTTAGAGTTGGGATATAGGGTTGGCCTGGGACTTGGAACTAGTTTTTTGGTAATCCCAGTTTTATTGACTTCTGGTTATTTTGGATTTTTTTTTATATGATTGACCATAAGTTATCCTGATTATATTTATATGCTTTGTATAACATGAAAAAATATTTATATTGGCATATCATGTGTTGATATATTCATTTAATCATGTTTAGCGGTGATGGATGTTTATTATAGTTTATCTGGATGTTTTTTATTATTAATTCTATAACTATTTATGGTTACATGATATAGGGGGTATAGTCTCCATTTTTTATTATTAAAGCCTTATTTCTAGTTGGAAACTTCTAGTGTATGGGGAGTTGTTCCTAAGATATATTGTGACTAGGTCTGGTTACAAAGGAGGTGAATTAGGTTGGGAATGTTATAAAGTAGTATTAGAACATTGTTATTTTATTTTTTTACTATTCAGTAACAGTAGATAGAAGATAAGATACTATTTGAGCATATTATAGATCTTTTTCCTAGGATTATCTAACCCACATGCGAGGGAGGTCCAATTTACTGGGGATGAGACTATTATTCTCGGTTTTTCCTTTACGATTGGGTTACTTTACTTAATATGATGCAATTTGATTTTTATTTATGATTTATGGGATCTTACTCTTTCCCCAAGGTTGTAAGAGGGTGTTTATCCCTGTATAATGTTAGGAATATAAGATTTAAATGATATTCTTATGTTTTCCTATGATTTTTTTATCTGATTATGATGTAGAGGTCAGTTATTTAAAGTTTTATCATCAACTTATATAATTTTTTCCTATATAATTTTATTGTGGTATCTTATATAACTGATTCCTTAGATTATTTTGTTATTGTTACCTATGATTTATTACCCTACATTTTATGTGGTATTGGTTATGTAAAATTTCTATAACAACTTATAAAGTTTTATCCTCTATAAATTTTTATTGGAATTTCATTTAACTAAACCATGGATGTGATACTCTTGTAAAAAAGAAATGAAATAAAGTGGATATTATATGTATTTGATAATGACCTTGAATATTGGTATATGGTGCTAGAGAGCATACCTTATGAGAAATTTATGATATGGGTAGTGTGTGTAGTGTAGTGTGATTCTATTCATATTTCGGCTTAACCTAAATTGTGATGTAAATTACTATGATATAAATGTGTCTTGAGGTTTGTGTTTTGTATTGTAGATACATTCCACCATGATGGTATCTACTAAAGCATCGGGGGATGGGGATGATCACACCCCACCGACTATTGAGCTGAAAACCCCCCATTGAACTAACAATGACTATGGATGATCAAATTTGAGAGAAATTGTTGTGGGTTATGCAGTCGATGGATAAATATACCCTAAAAGATATTTTTTTTTAATTTATAATCTAATTTTAAAGTTTTAGATAAAACATCCACCTTATTTCATGGGTGAGGGTGGCCCTCAGGCTTATGAGATTTGGGTGGAGTTGATATAAACTATATCTGACCATTTGAAGATACCCCGTGAGAGGAGGGTGAATTTACAGACCTATATGTTATGAATCTTAGCTAAGTACTGAGGGGATGAATTTACCAGGAAAGTCAGTCAGAGGCAGGCCCCTGACTATTTATTAAATAAAAGAAAAGTACAGAAAACCGGTTTAAGGGTTGCCGGTACCCCTTACAGTCCACGTCACCAGGAATTTGAAATTCAAACAAAATACATCCAAATTCAAAAACTCAGTCTTCAACGCCTCGAGCCGTGCCCCACCTCGGGTTTCGGAACACCACATCTTCACATCCGGATAAAAATCACATTTCAAATTTCAAAACCAGACACCGCCAGCCGCCTCGAACAACGAACCCGAAACATCACGCGCCCACGATCTCATCACGCCTGTCAACCACTCCCGCGACAGCACTGACACCTCGCGCCGCTCACCGTACGTCAATCCATCATCCTGCACGCAAATCAAGCCACCATTCACCGGAGCGCCGGCGAGATGCACCGGCTCCCGTCGTCATCCACACTGGCGACCCTCGAGGTCGCCCCTGGTAAACTTCACCAAACAAACCAGCATGTCTCCGGCGAGAGAACCCGGCTAGCAACATCCATCGACGTCGTCGAACAACGACGGATCTACACCATTCAAAAAGCTTCCCAAAACCACAGCGCCAGTGAGCTTCACCGATGCCCATCGACACGCACTCACCCGCGCCGGTGACGAGAAAGCACATCACCGCCGGTGGAACCGTTCACCGATTACAACGAGGCAGAAACCCTCGTCCCTGGTATCAGTGAGGCAGGAACCCTCGGCGAGAACCGCTAGACCCAAACACAAAAACGCAAAACAAAACACAAAAACGAAGAAAACATCCAAGGAACGAAAGAGCCCGCCGCAACTAGACAGACCAACCGCGTCAACCATAGGTAAATCCCATATATAAGAGGAGCCCAAATTATGTTATAGGTGTTAGTCATTTAGTTTCTAAGGGAACTGATTATGGATCCTATGGTGGCCAGAAGCATCAGTTTAATGGTTCTCTCTTGAGTGGTGGTGGAGAGAGTATCCATGGTAGTGGTTCATCTTGTTCACCTAGGAGTGTTGGTTTTGAGGAATGTTACTTGAGATTACCTATACCCATGCTCCAAGAACCAATTCCATAAACACATATTTTATATAGTTACTTTGATAATAGTAGTAAAAGTTTGGATATAACCACCCTTAATTAAAAAATCAGTAAAAATTATTTCATATCTCACATATAAAGGATATTTTTAGGTTTAGAGATCAAGTAAATTAGGAAAAAACAAAAACTAAAAACCCCATGTTCTTTTTATCAAACAAACATTTTTTTCACAATACATATAAAACTACTTAATCCATAATGAGTCCTCAACATCTACAATAAATTCATTCTCATGTCTTATCCTTATAAACTTGTATTGTGCATTAATTTTCATCATAACTTGGGTAAATGGAAACATAATATAGGGTGTGATCAAATTCTCAGTAAGGGAAAACATACAATTGAGGTAATAATGGCATAAATATTATAGAAAGAATAATTATACAACATTAAGACATAATCCACTTGAAACTGAGAGTATTCCATATCCATGAAAATAAATGAAAACATGGCTATCAATAACACTGATCTTATGCTGATTGAAGGCATAATTTCAGAGATCAAAAACATGTTTTTAAGGCCTTATTCCAAGACACTATCCTTTTATGAGGATATGTATACACAAAATACCATCCCATTTTTCCTCATGAGACACGTCGATGCATCGAGGGGATATATAATTTTAGGCCCCAACCATCAGAAGATTAAGTCTAATGCATTCAACATAAGAGTCAATAAGAATTTTCATACCAATTCATAAGGAACCACTTAATAATAAAATTTTATTATCCATATAATAAAAGATACAAAATTTCAATACATGTTCAACCAACGTTAGTAGTTAGTAATCATAAAGAATATAAATAATTTTCCATATGTCAATAAAAGGGACATCATTATCATAAACCATCCTGAGAAATAAGTTGGATGGTCAAACGTTCCAATAATTTTTTTTATTGGAATAAGAATATACGACATGTCAAAAATTTTCCCCATTTCAATAAAAGAGATAACATTATCATAACTTATCTTGAGAAAGAAGGTGAAAGGTTAAAATTCCAAATAATCATCCTTATTGGAAGAAAAATATATGGTACACCAATAATTTTCCCCATGTCAATAAAATAACATTCTTTCTAGTTGAACGTCATCCAAAATGAATTATGTAAAAATGTGATGTTCACACTATATAACAAAATAAGTATAAGGATAAGTCAATACTAGAATAACATGGTCATCATCCATCTAAATAAATAATGTGTATGGTTTTAAAATAACATAACCCAAATTTATAAAAGTAAACATAAGAGGGTGTTTACATAAATGAAAAAAATCCTCACAAAAAGAGTGCTTCAAACGGTATCACAAAATAAGAGGTCAAGAATCAAATTGTTTGATACTATGATTTAAATCACCCAAATGATAATATATATATATATATATATTAGGATAACTAATGAAACATAAACTTCATTAGGGTAAATCTTTTTAAAATCAATAAGATAAATGGAAAAAACATAAAAGTTATTTTAGAAAACATTTTTAACATTGATGTAAAATACACATTTACATTTCTCTTTGAAAGGTAAATTTTGAAAAGGTTGTGTGAAAGATTTTTAAAACCTATAATTTTAAAAAGAGTCTCCAATAATGTATCCTTGAAAAGACATAATTTTTATGTTTTATAAATGATGAGAGGAAAACAAAACATATAAAAGTGAAAATAAAAATCCTTTTTATTATTTTCAAAATATCTTTGTTCAAAACTCACATTGTAATAAGAGTAAAAAAGATTAATTTTTATTAAAACATCATTTTAAAAAATAGGATTATAAAATAACATAAAATATTATGATGGGAGAACCCAATCATGGAATAAATAAGTTCATGAAGAAACAATATAACTTAAGGAATGTAGTCTTGAGTTATCAATATTCCTTACGAGAAACATATCTTAAGAAGTGAGAAATATTTTTCAATGGTTTTATGAGTTAGGAATGTATATCTATAAAAAATGAAAAACTACCACATAATAAAATAAAAGGGTATATTTTACCCAACTTTTATGAATTAAGTTCAAGAGAATGATCATAAATCAATTAACGAAAGTTGAGTTACAAAAAATACTTACTAGTAGGGAAGCAACTGAATCAACATGAACTTGAATATGAGAACATTAATCAGATAGTAAATCATATTTAATACAAATATTATGATAAGAATATCTCCATGTATAGTGAATAAACCATATAAAAAATCATGGTTCATAAAATGTATTGTGTATCAAAGAAACAGAATTCAGACCAAGAAAACCATTACAACTTTAGAAACCTTCGATTCAAAACCCCTTGAAAGATAGATCTTGTAATTGAACTTAAAATTACATGATTAAAATATAATTCATGATATTATTTCTCAAATAGGTATTATATAAATCATATAAATTAAATTATGTGCATAATAATAAACATTTATAACAAACATGTCTCAAAGAGGGGAATTTGTGATCAAAACCCTTACCTCGGTCCTGATTCATTATGTAGTTGCACCAAACATACTGAATAACTAAATTAATTTCATTAAATACAGACTCAATAAACTTATTCATAAATATAACTAATTATACTCCTCATTTATAATCATTCTAAACATATATATATATATATATATATATATATATAATATAGTTAGTTTTTACCGATTTTAAACACTAGGTGTAAGTAATCATTATCTCTTTTAAATAGTTCCATAAAAATAGTGTTTGTATACATTATTGTTATAAAGTTCAACATTACAATATAATTAAATGTTCTATAATATATGGTCCAAGATAGTTATAAAGGGAATAATTTCATTATATATTATTTTTGGTTGCAAACCATGAAGATGAAATTATCGATGATCATGTTTCGGGGATTCTTAATGTATAAAATGTGTTTTCTTAATTAATGAGTTAAATGTTGTTATGAACTTAATAGAATAAAAAAAATTATTTACAAATTTATATAATATTATACCTATAAGTAAGTTCACATATTCATTCATGTTATAAATGGATAGTATTGTTCATATAGGTGATCAAACTGACCCAATCATGATCCTACCATGATTAATGAAAGATAATGAGGTGGTTTATTTGTAATACCATTACAACACAATAATAATGATCATATTTTGTGATTATTGGTGTGATATATAATAATTTTATGTAATTATAATTAGAATATGATTTATATAAACCCATTACTTGGAATGAAGATACCATTTTCCTCTTAGTTCGCACGTTTAAAATGATAGAATTAACGATATTCATTTGTTGATCTTGTCATTAATAGAATATAAATTTTGTATACCATAACCTTAATTATATAATAAAAATAATATTAATCCTTTAATCCAATTCCCATTATCATCCATATAATGTGTTTATGGAAAGAAAAGTTAAAATTAATCATTCCATGGTGGCGATAGTCCACACGTACACATGGTTAACGATTTCATTTTCCATAGAATGAGATAAATGAGTAATATGATTTAATGTTTAATAATAATAAAAATTATATAAATATAATAATTATTTATTAAATTACCAATTTATAATATCCTTGTAAGGTGATGAAGGAAAACGAAACACGTTGCGCTGTGGAGGCAGTAATCCACAAAACGCACGAATGTCAGTTTCATTTTTATTAATAGAAAATGGAAAATGTGATTAATGATTACTACCATAGAATAATAAAATTAAATATATAAAAAATAATAATTTAATTACATAGGTATTTTAAAATTATTATTTTAAGGGAAATATAGAAAAGAAATAAGTTAAGTAAAAAATGATTGCTCACGTTGAGTACTTTGAGATTTCCTTCACATATCCCTCAGAAATGGATGGAATGGGTTAATCTCTTATGAATAGAATCTCAATAGTGTGAAATAGTATTATATGGGAAATAAAAATGGTATGGTTTTAGGAGTAAAAATAATTTTTAGGAGTTCCTTGAATGGGTGGTCAGAGGCTCCTTTTATATGTAGTGAGAATGACATTTTTATAAATATTTCAACTTAATATGAAAGGAGCACATGTAAAACAAGTAAAGAGGATCCAAAATTGTGAAATAATTCATTGGGAAACACATAATTTTGATCCCAACCTCATATTATCAATTATAGAGATGTTTTAATCATTTTTTAGATCTTTTACACTTAGATTCTTTACATTTACCATTTTAGCTTTTTCCATGGTAACTAGTTTTTACCTAAGGTAAGTTTTCCTTTATGCACAAAAATAAAGTGGTACTTATTAGATAATTTGGAATTAATTATTCTAAATTTTAAATAAATTTCATTTTATTCAACCTATAAAAGTGATAAAAATTAATTTTAAAATAAAAATGTATAATGTATAAAAAATAATTTTTGAGAAAATATTACTTATGTTCTAAAATATATAAAATGGATTTTTAAATTAAAACCAGTATTTTTAAAATTATAAATTCTTGTATAAAATACATATTTGTTACTATAAAAAGGTTTTATGTATTTGAAATTCATAATTATATACTAATAATGTCATTCAAGTCATGTTATTCTTAAAAATGGTATTTTTTAATATTCACCTAAAAATCATTCTTTTTATAAAAATATCAAAAATTAATCTTAGGAATATATTACAATTATTAATCCAAAAATTATTTTAATTTTTTTAAAATTAAATTTCTAAAATTTTATAATTCAATATTTAAATAAAATCCTAAAATATAGTGGAAGACTGTTCATATTGGAATTTGGATATATTAAATTTTAACTATTATTTATTCTTATTTCCTATAAATTACTAATTAATTTATTGGTAATATAATATTAATATTTTAAATATATTTTATTATTATATAATCATAATATACTTAGTTTATTTAAATAAAATACCAATTTTTTAAGAATATATTTTTAAGTATAAAATTATTTTCTTAGTTGTTTTAGTTGCACTAATTGAATTTAATTCATTTTAAAAGTTGCTATTATTTTATTTATATAAATATCTCATATAGAAATTACTCCTAGTAAAATTTTATAATTAAATATTTAAATAAAATCCTAAAATATAGTGTAAAATTGTTCATATTTGATGTTGTGTGTAGAGAGAGCTATAGAACACATTGACTTATGTAAAGGTAATGATATATTAAGATATCATGGTTTTTCATTATCCACCACTAAAATAAATTATGTTCTCATAATTTTAACTATCATTCATTGAAGAAATTATGTGAGGGTATTGTTAACATATTCATCATTCAAGGTATAACCTCTAATATGACATCTACATTACTCTCTTAGGCTATATCATGTTACCTATATTCCAAAAAACAACATTATCCATTCATATAATAATATAACTAAGTATGTATATACCCTAATCATATGTTCTCCATAACATACCTTTCCCAAAATTATTTGAATTTCCTTGTCTATAAGCCACAACTGTAACACCCCGAGATTTTATGAAAAATATTCTTTTTAATTTTATTGATGTTTTGTGTTGTACGCTACACCAAAATGAGCTTGCACTACACACATCCCTGACTTGGCTTTCATTACATGCAATCGCGACCTTCCACGATAGCTTGTGTTGTACGCAATACCGAGTTTCACTAAACAACGATATATTATATAAACTAGCCGTTATGAATAGTAATACCCACTTTTTAAAATGTTATAAATTTTATCTTTTGAAATGGACTTTATTTTTGGATTCAGAATATCGAAACTATCCTAGGGTGAATTTTTGGTATTTTTCTGAAAACTTTCAATTTTTGATGAATAGTGAAAACACTGGGTTACTATTTAAAAACTGAATTTTTATTTTAATAATTATTTATTTTATTTAAATTTATTTTAGGTCAAAATTGATACATAATACCTATATAAGTTCAATGTAATTCATTGGAGTCATTTTATAATAATTCTAGATATATAAAAATTCTATTGAACTTTTCACCGTCTTTTACCCACCTCCTAGCAAAATTTGGAAATTCTCATAAAAATTAATTTTACCGCTTCTGTGAGTGGAATTTCAAAAATCCGAGAGACACGGTTAATATCAAGGACTAAAATTTGGTTCAATGAGATGAAAATAATTTTTGGTGAATAGTAACTTTTTACTTTTATTTACCACGGTTAAAAGTAAATAGGGTAATTAAGGGTAAAAATGATATTATTATTACCCTAACACATGTTCTAATTCTATTGGATAAGTGTAATTCGACCAAAAACAACCTTAGGAATAAAATATGACCATTTAGGTCCACTTGTATTAGATTAGGACATTTATTATTAATTTATTTATAGAAGGGTTAAAATAGTTAAAATCAATGATTAATAACTAATTATTTTTTAATATAGGGTTATACATAAGATAAATTCGACTATAAATATTCATTAGAAAGATAAAAATATTTCCTACATAATGGTATTTTATTTATAATTTTTATACTTTAAATATGTTAATTTATTTATGACACAACGATGATGTAGTAATTACCTTATTAAGGAAATATTAACATAATCGATGTTATAAATACCCAAATAAATGAAATTTGAGACTTTTTATGAATTAAACTAAATTTATAGGTTAATTTGACATGTTAGTATTGATTTAATTAACTTTTTTCGAACTAATCATGCTGTTATGAGTTTCAAAAAAATCAAGTACCAAATTGTGTCAAAATTGACATAAAATAGTTTTATAAAACAAATATTATATTATTAATTGTTATTTTATTCTTAAAAATCAAGGTTCGGCCAAATGACTTAGATATGGTTATATATATTAATCATAAACAAATTGGTGTTCTTTTGTCTTGTTATAGTAAGTTTATTAACCTTATAGTGTAAGAAAACAAGAAGACACGGTAAAAGTAAAATTATTTAATTTTAAGTTAAATCTAAATGATAAGGTTAAAATAGAAATCTAAACTTGTATAAATTATATTGGATAATAGTATTTCGACCCATCCCCACCTTATCTTAGAAATAAATAAATTTGGAGCTATTAAAAACTAAATATGACTTTATAAGAAAATAATATTTTAAGTTTTCCTAAGGTGCCCCTCTCCTCCCTTATAAAAGGGCACCTCTTCCCTCTCCTCCTCACACCACTTTGAGCATTCAAGCTCGGAGAAACCCTGCCAAGTTCTCTTCTCCACTTCCCTAGAAACATTATATAGGTCCTGGTCTTCTTCAAATACCATCCTTAGTGCCCTAAGAAGAGGTTAAGAAGAGGCGCTACAAAGAAGAGGTAATGTCCGTTACCGATTCTTTCAACTTTATTTCTTCTTCTAGTTCTTATTATTTAGTTGTTTCATTATGAAGTAGTAACATCAGTATCACTCATATACTGATATGTTATTATAAGTATGAAACAACCCTATTTCACCATCTATCCATCCTACGGAAAACGAAATCACCGTGCGTGCGTACGTACAGAATACCGTCTCCACGCCGTGGTGTAATCTATTTTCCACCACCACCTTACTTGGATGGGTATAATGGTGTAAATAATAACTATATATGATTATTTTAAAGTGATATTGATTCTTAAATATTATACATACACTTAAATACAATTCCACGATCATGGGAACGATATCATCGCTCGTGCGTACGTACGACCTACCGTCTCCACGATGTGATGTGACTCGTTCTACATGATCTTCATTGCCTAATGATTATATAAATTAATTGAGTAAATAAATATGATATATATTACACTAATACCATTATGGAAATGAGTTATCTATAACCTAAAGGAAGAATAATAATTTATTCTACAAAACACGCATAAGAACAAAAAGTAATAAACACCCGAATAACAAGTAACAATGAAATATTACTAATAAGAAGCTAAGAATATGACCACATATGATATCATAACAATGAGTACGATTCTGGAATAAGTCAATAACATTATTTAAATCATTATACAGGAGGTTCAGACACGTACGAAGCAAATCGGACCTAAGGTAAGGGAAAATCTCGCAATCTCAATTTTTATCCGAGATTGTTTATACTTCGGTAATTATTGTGGCATATTTATCATCCACATCCATGTTTCATCAATATGTAATATTATTTCTATCCTCCTAAATTTTTTTAAATCCAGTCTTACCCTTTGGTGAGTTTTTAGTAAAAGATATGAAAGGAATCTTTTGTCGTTTTTCGTATGAGGTACTTTTTGACTTTTCTGGATAAAGTATGAGAAGAATGTTTTTCTTTAACTTATATGGCATGAATGGATTTTTAGAACATTATTTCCATGAAGCTACCTTTACAAGTTTTCAAGTTTATTTTTAATCAACTTATTTTAGTTTAAAGTTGTATGACATGTTAAGAATGGAAAAAATGTTTTTTTTAAGTAGAAATGATATTTTCCTCAAGAAGGGAGTTCAAGTGTTTTATCAAAAAATTTTCCATCTAAGATAATATAGGGTTTTATTTCTATCCCTATTATTACATTGATTTGATTATGTTGTGATGGAATTATTTTTATGAATTCCTTTATCTTATATGAATTGTTTTATGATGTCACGATGTTTAAGAATCCCATTTTTATTACATGGGCTATGCTATGATGTATGATTTATAATTTTGTGGCACACATAATAATGGTTTCATTATGAGATGGGTGGGACCTATATCTCCCTCAAATGCATTGGTTAAAGATTTATATCTCATGATATAGACATGGATGGAACTGTAAGTTAATCCGGTTCAGTATTACAAGACTGGAACAAGGAGTGAACTCGATTCAGAATGAGACTTTGTCCACTAAGATGGTCTTGGCAGCAATGCCCGTTCTACTATGGAAATCATAACATGTGCTTAATGGATGCCACAATTACATGTTTTATTACCATTCTAGTTTATCATGATTAATGTTCCTTTATGATCTATGCCTTGTGTACTTCCAAGATTTATGTCGTTGCTCATGATTTTGATGTTTAGATTTTATGTTCAAGTTTTTGAATTAAAATGTTTATGGATTGTTTTATGTTTTCTATGCTTACACTTACTGAGCATTTGAGCTCACCCTTTATATGTTTTATTTTCCCCAAGATTTAAAGAAATGTTTTATGTCACACCCCGACCGCAGACGCCTTTTATTTTATTTCATTCTTGGTCCCGGTTTAATTTTTTTTCAAAGTTTAGTTATGTTGGCAGGTTTTGCATCGGTGCGCGTTTACCGCGTCGTTAGCAGTGATCGTGTGTTTGGCCCGGGTGACCGTGTGTTTTCCCAACGTTTTGAATATTAAAATTTTTATATTGACATTAATATAATTATTAGTATTAAATTGTTATAAATATTATTTTTATTTTTATTATTAGGATCGTTAAAGTATTATGATTATTTTACTTTCGATATTATTATTATTATTTTCTTTTATTTTCTTGGTTCCGAGTGTCCGCGCCGCGGTCCGGGCTGTGCCCCAGATTAAAATATTTGTCATTTGATTCTTTTTCTAGGTTTCAGACCCGTGCGTGGCCGCCACGCGGTTGGTGGTCACCGCGTAGTTGGCCCGGGTGTCGGGCAAGTGCTCTCCTTTTTTATATATATATTTTCTTTTATTATTATTATTTTAATTTGGTTTGGCTTGCGTTATTATTAAATGGTTATTTTTATTAATTTTGATTATTGTTATATTATTATTACTATTTATATAATTATTACTATTATGGTTATTATTTTATGGTATTATTATTATTAATATTGTTATTCATTTTTTTATTATTATTATTATTATTATGATTATAAAAAAAGGAACGCCTAACCCTAATCCCGCGGGCGAACCCCCCCTGCTCCTCTCCTCTGCCCGCGCCAGGCCAGCCGCCCCCTTCCCTGCTTCTCTCCCCCCCTCACCGTGTCCCGCACCTCCCCACTCCGGCCTCATTCCTGGCCACCTCTGCCCTGGCCAGCCACCCCGCGCGACGCCTCACCGGCACCCCCCTGCTTCGCCCCGACCGACCTCCGCCTCGGCCCCCCTACCCGCCTCCCTCGTCCGGTCACATCCGCCGCAGCCCGCGGCTTCCCAGCTCCTGACCGCCTCGCCTTCCAGCTTTTTTGGCGTGCCCTTGACACCGGATAGCGACTCCCGGCCGCGTCGGCGCCCCCTGCCTGCCCTCCCGACGATCCCCGCCTCTAACCAGTGCCTCCGGCGACTCGCCTTTGCTGTCCGGCACCGTTCAGGCGCCCCTGCCCTGTTCCGGCCGCCTCCGGCCACCTCCCGACCTTTTTTCCGGCGCTCCGGCGCACCCCTGGCCCCCGCATGACCCACCTCCGCTTTTTGGTGCTATTCTGACGTCACCTTCCCTGTTCCGGCAACCCCACCGGTGTTCCCCATCCCCGCCGGCACCCTTGCTTCGCTCCGGCACCGCCTGCCGGCGTCCGCCGGTCTTTTCCGGCGCTCCGACCGGCTCCGCCACACCTTTGGGAGGCCGCATACCGGCTTCCCGCGGTCCGGAAAGGCGCCATCATCTTGCGTCGAGCAGCGGCGCACCCGATAATCAGCGCGCGACCTCTGGTGGTCTCCCTGCCAGTGCGCGCCGACCCTTTAACTGGCGCGCGACCCCGGTGGTCGAGCGCATCTGCGCCGAGGTAGTCTTTTGTGGCTAATTGCTATTTGTGTTTATTTTTATATTTGTGGTTTGTTGTTTTGCTGTTTTGGTGTTTGTTGCAGCGCGTTGGCGGGATAATTTCGCAACGCTGCGGTCTTCGGCTTGCGCGTGCGTACGCGCCTGCGCATGGTGTGCTGTGTCGTCGAGTTCACTTTGTGACTTGAGGTAGGTTTCCCACTGTGTTTTCCATTAAATTTAGAATTTATTTATTCCTTGTTCTTTTATTGATTTTTAGTAAATTTAAATTTAGTATTAATTAGTTATTTATAGTGTGGTGATCTCCTGAAAATGAAAGCTGTTACTTCTAGCATTTCACTGAAAGTGTTTTTTTTTTGGTTTTTTTTAATTGTGTGTTTTCCTGGTGATATTGCTAAATGGATTGATTAGAGGAAATGCCCGTTTGGCCTTTAAACTTGATTTTGAAAACATTAAGTGTGGTTCTTGCTTGTTGAAAAATGTTTTTCTTTGATGCGTGAATAAAAGTTTGGATTTCATTTGAGAAATAGTGTCCTTTCAAAATGTGATTAAAGGTCCGTTTGACTCTTGATAAAAGTGGGGTGCGTTTGGATATTGGAAAATGGTTTTACTTGTGATACCAATGTGTTTCAGTTTTAACATGCTGATTTGAGTTTCTTAAATGAAGTTCTAAGTGATTTTCTAGTTTTCAATGTGATGGTGTGTGTTATGTCTTTTGGAAACGCTTTGGTATTAAATGGTTTAAATGTTAAATGATATGGTGGACCGGTTGGCACTTTATTAAATGTGAAGTGATTATACATATATATACGTACTTATGGGGCATCTCTATAGGGGGACTTCCCTTTGAGGGTTGTTGTGTAGCGGTGTCCGTGTAAGGGTTTGGGAAGTGCGGTGAGATGAGTCACGCATGCGAGGGGCTCCCACTTACACAGTATTATTAAAAACCATCGTGGGTTCTTGGGCGTCTTTTAGAGAATCGAGTGACGGTTGCTGGATAACCCCGATTAGACCGGTTAGTCCCCCCTTGGTAGGTAGGCCTTGTGGGGCATGCCACTGGTTGGCTGTTAGGGCGGCCAGTTGGTTATTGACTGTGGAGTACTATGCCGGCAGGTAGTCTGAACCCGAGTACGTCCAGGGGTTTTCTAGAGATGTCTAGGATCACCCATGGTTACTTGATTTTCCTTGCTTGGTTACTTTTAGTTTTTTTTTGTCTTTACAGCTTATACTGTTATACTTTGTGAAAATGGTTTTCAAATGAAGATGCGTTATTCTCTTTGTGTAAAATGTGAAAAATGTAACACTTCTTTCTCTTTTAGAATGAATTTGGAACCAATGAAAGGAATTAGACTTTTGAAAAAGAATAAGGGTAATGTCTCGCATTTTGATTTTCAAGTGAAACATTATGAAAGATTACTTTGATACATTGTAGTTCAAACCTGGAATTTATAGATTCTTTATTTTCTGGTGATGCTTTGGGATTTGTTGTTGGGCTCACCTACTGAGTACTTTTTGTGCTCACGCCTATATTTTACCATTTCAGTTGTAGGTTCCTTGTGTACTGGTTTTCCTAGTTTAGTCACTCAGTGTTGGAGCGAGGTTGGTTTTCAGTTGGGTGGTGACCCGTAGGGTCACGTGGAGGTACGTTGGTTGTGTAGTTTTTGTTTGTCTGTTTTGTTTCGTTTTTACTCTTTTACTGATTCTGGTTTTCTTTTGGGTCAAATCGTTCCCACCTATTTACTTTTGATGCCCGACACTAGTTGCCATCCCGGGGGATCGGGAACACCCCTTGGGACTTACCGCGGACCGGCTCGGGTGACCGGTTCAGGGTCGACCCGGGCTGGTTCGTGACAAAATGGTATCAGAGGAGGTTTTTGTTATTTGGGTTGTCTGGTAGGTGGAGATTTGGACTGTTGGGACTCGAGAGGTAGGTACGGGAAGGACGTCATGAAACCCTCGCCTGTTCCGCACCTCTAGTCGCTAGGGGTAGTTCGGGAATTATGTCCTTGTCTCTTTCTTGTTTGTCTTGGATTGAGAGATGACAACGGAGGCAAGCTGACGTTACATCGTGATTTCACATGGAGTAGTGACCCATGTGGAGTCTGAGTACACGGTTTGAATTTCTCCTAGTGGTCGACGCTTACTTGGGAAATGTCCCACTACTATTTCTCTAGGTTGAGCATGACTACTAGTCCCTCACTCCAGTGGTTGATGCAAATTTGGGTGCTGCTTTCATTTTGGTCGGTGTAAGTGCGTTGTTGAAAAAAAAGGTTTTTGAAAATTAGACTAATTTATTTTAAATGAATTTAAATTTATGAAATGAGTTTTAAAACTGAATGGTTTTGGATTGGGAAAACTGGTGTTTTCTTGGAAATTGGTCGAGAGTGGTTTGGGGTGAAACCTCAAGTACTCCTTATGAGCGTTTGCACATGTGAGAGGATGCGTGGAAAGTGCGTGTTAGTGCGTGTTAATGAAAGTGGATGAAGACATGTGTAGCGGTTCATGAGATTACCTAGGTGTGTTTGAAATTAAATGCTTGACCTTGTTTTCTAAATTGGATTCTAAAGAGGAAAATGGTTTTGGAAAGTGATTTTGGTTTGAAAAATGGATTTGGTATTTGGAAAGCGGTCTTGAAATAAAACGGTTTGGAAATATATTAAAAAGGGGTGGTTTGGGAATCTAAAATGAATTGAGAATTTTAGACAGGAAATTTTGGGATGTGTTTGTGGTTGTTTGGTTTCTTGAGCTGGTTGTTTTTGGATGAGGGTGCTTTATTGATGTTTCTTCGATTGATATTGGTTTCAGCTTGGTGTTATATATGTTGTTCAGAAAATGCCTCCCAGAAATGTCCCCAGAGTTTTTGATGAGTCATGCCCAGTTTTTGGTCCTTATTGGACATTGACTGTCCTTCATAGTGATCAGGGTCTGTTAGAGACAGTAGAGCAATTTGAAGAGGTTTAGCGTGTCTTTAGGGTATTGGGAACTCCCGACGTTGTTTGAGTGCATGCTGTTTTGAGTCTGTTTGAAGGTCCAGCTTTGGACGAGTGAGAGTGGTTCGCCCCACCATCACGATAAGTTGCGATGACTTGGGTTTTCTCAGGAGTTGTCTTCGTCTGATGGTTTATACTTAAAAAGGGGAAGATGAAGCAGATGGAAGAGCTCATGTGTGTTCGACATGACCAACAGATGTGAAAGCGTGTGTTGATAATTTCAAAGATCTCGTATCTCTTTTTTAGAGACAGTATCGTAGGATCTGATGAAGACTCCTCCCTTCAACGTGTGTCTTCGTCCAGAGATCAAGGAGAGATTTCTCCCCTTTTGGGACCATATTTTGAGAAGTTGGTGCATGAGGTGTTTTTAGCCGAGTTGGTCTCCGGAGCGCAGACGGTTGGCAATCCACTGTATCCAGTTGCTCATGAAGGTCTCCCATCTAACGAGCAGAGTGTGTCAGAAGGATCTGTTTCCAAAGAGTCCTCTCCAGTGGCTCTGTCTTACAGTTCGTCGGACCGTCTAATAGTGTACCGTCGGTATGAACGTTTGGGCATACAAAGTCGTCATGTCACACCCCTCCAAAGACCTGCCATCATTGCAGGTGTCTAGGTCATCTGGATAAGTTTTTCAGGAAGCGTCGCCTAAGGAAGACACTGTGAGCAGAATATTCCAGTGCCTGACTATGAGGCAGGAGATGCTTAAACCATCAGAGCCCCAACCACAGGTCTTGGGGTGAAGCTCGCGCGCAGTCAGGAGTTTCCAAGGGTGTGAAGCCTCGGTTCGGGTTTTGTGTCCCGTGTTTGTAGTGGGACATTTAAAGTCCTTCCGTTATTGTTTTTCCATTGTTAGAGTTTTGACGTTGCTGGAAGTTCATTGTTTTGCCGTGCAGTTATGCCACATATGTTCGTTTGTTATCCAAGCAGTCTCGTTTGTCTGATTTTGGTGTTCTGGATCGTGAGTTTTCCTTAAAAGTGAGTTTGAACCTTGCGTTGGATAATTTTGGTTTAGCTGTGTTCGTTTGGAGATGTAAGTGCCCATGAAAGAGCCGATGTTTGTGGTTGTGCTCGGGTTCACTGCTTGGGGTATGTGATGTACATGGATGTTACTGACATTTTTTTTCCTATTTTCATTTAGTTTTAATTAATTTGCTAACCGCTTCTTGTGTTCTTAGGTTATTTTTGTAGTATTTTAAATATTTTAGTTGTTTCTATAGTTTTTAGTTAGTATTATATTAATATTAGTTATTTATTTTCATTTTTTAGAATTTTATTTTATTAACATTTCATATTTTATTTTAATATTACTTTTAGTTTATTAATTAATTATAACTATAAATATTCATATAACTCTATTTATACTAATTTATTTTTATTTAACCCTTTTATTTAATTAGTTTTTATTTTATTTTATTTTATCTAATTTGAAATTTGATTTTTTTTTATTTTTTATTTTTCCTTTCCCTCCTATTTCCCTACCCCGCCGTTTTTTTTATCCTCCCTGCTGACCCGCTCTCCCCCGCATCTCCCTCACCCTCTCTCCAATTATCCCATGCGGCGCCCCACATATCTCTCGGCCGAACCCTACCCGCCGCCCTCATCACCTTGCTTCCTTTTTTTTTCCGTGCCCCCCCCCCTCCTATACCCTCATCTACCCAACGGAGCCGCCACCCTCATCTCTACCAGTGCGCCAGCCCGCTTCCCCCCTTCTCCCGGCCGTCCGCACTCCCTGCGCAACTCTCTCCACCCCGCTTGCCCTCTCCCTTTTCGGCCCGGCTGTACACCCGACGCCCCCTAAGCCTACCCAGCCCCGGCCTCTCCACTCTCCCGGCCGTGCGCACCTCCTCTCACCCGCCGTCGGCCCCCTCTCCATTATTCCGGCCGCCTCTCCCATCCCGAGCCGGCTCCCCCTCCTTGTCGCACTCCCGCTGGAACCCGGCGGCCCCGCTCCTCCTCCATATCCCGCTGGCCGCGCACCACCCCGCTCCTCTCCCTCTATCTTGTTTTCTTTGCAGTGGACCGGTCACCGCCATCCGAGGAGTCGACCATCAGCCGCACACCGCTCATATCATCCGTTCCGGTGGTAGCGAAGCCGGCGCGCGACGTCATCACGTGCCGAGGTGCAGTCAGGCAGTGAAGCGCAAATTGCATGCAGCGAGAGTGAAGACCGACACGATCATTTTTCTTGGTAACACGGTTTTATTTTAAATGGCTTGTCCTATTATTACCGTGCTTGCGTTTTCAGTTGTGATGTCGGGGTGATTTTCTTAGTGTCGGGATGTTGGTTGAATGATAAAATTATTGCGCATGCCATGCAACGTACTATTTAATGATTAATTGTCAATTAAATTTATTTTAATTGACTATTTATCTGTTTAAATTATTTTTGCACTGAATTAATTGCTAAAATTAAAACTGGCCATTTTAATTATAAGTCGACGCGGCGGTCCGAGAAGGTAAACCGCGTTGACTGATGGTAGGTGCAAATTAGTGACACAACTTTGTGAGAAACGGGTTGTGTCATTTCGCCGTGTAGTTCGGGGCTTGAACGAATTTTCTAATTTATTTATGACACCAGAGAACGGGACTTTAAATAAAATTGGGAAATTAAAATTGAGCATCTAAAAAAATGGTCATATTTTCGGAACTGCCGATAACTAAACAGGATAAATATTTAATCACATAAAGAATACCTTGCACGGCTGCGTGATAATTTAATTGTGACACCAACATCCCCGACACATTTTGTTGACTTAGAATCCATCATCATTTCCGTTTGCAATTTTCTTTTTATCTTTTGTCTTCTCACCTTTTAGTTTAAATAAAAAAAAAGAGAAAATTCAAAAACAGGAATTCCCTCAAACCTTGTCCATCTAAACATTGTCCAACGAAATATTTTTAGTGAACTAGATTCCGTGCTCTCTGTGGTTCGACCCTGCTCGCCACTTTTACAGTAGCCAGTTGGTTATAAAAATTCGCAAATTTGCATGCGTTGCGACGCGCGTGCCAAATTTCTGGCGCCGTTGCCGGGGAGCACGCGCACGTCTAGCATTAAGAAAATTTCAAGTAGACCTTGCTTTAGGCATTGTTCGCCTAAATGGTGAACACTCGTACTTCTGATCCGTCAAAGAACGACACACCCCTTGATCCACAACTTGAACATCAAAGAAAGGGAAAAGAACAAGTCGGTACCTCAGCTGCAAACGCAATGCATCCACCTGCGGAAAGCGTTGAAACTCATATTCCGACACTTCCTAGTGGACAAGTCCATCCACTTTTCCAAAACCGTCTCGATAATCAACGACCTCGGACTACTATGAGACAGGAGTTGCGACCCAACACAGTCGGAATGAGCTCAGGTATAACACATCCCAGAATTCAAGCAACGCACTTTGAATTGAAGCCATCCACGATCAACCTGCTCCAACAACATGCACAGTTTCATGGATTGAGTAGCGAAGACCCTTATATGCATGTGAACAGATTTCTTGAAGTCTGTGACACATTTAAATGTAACGGAGTAACGGATGATGCGTTGATCCTACGACTGTTTCCATTTTCGTTGCAAGGGAAAGCAAAGGACTGGTTGGAGAGTCTCGACCCCGAAACAGTTTTCACATGGGAAGTGTTGAGAAGAAAATTCCTTGATCGATATTACACAACAGCTCAATCTTTGAAAAACAAGAGAGACCTCGACTCCTTTTGTCAAAGTGAATACGAATCGTTAGGAGAAGCTTGGGAAAGATTCAAGTCCATGTTAAGACGTTGTCCCCATCATGGGATGAAGTTGGCAAACCAGCTGCAAGCTTTCTACTATGGACTTCAATCCGAGAGTAAGTCTGCCATCAACACAGCTACTGGAAACGCGTTCATGGAAATGGATCCGGAGGACCTGTACATATTGATTCAAAACATGGCCGAACACAGTTTCCAGTGGCCAGATGATTTTTCAAGACGAAAGGCAGGAGTGTATCACGTTGATACTCAGACATTCATGGCTGCACAATTTGAAGCTCTCAACAAGAGGATTGACAACTTGTCAATAAACCCACCTAAGCCAGTCCATGTTGTTCAAGCTGAACACTGTCCACACTGTGGTGGTCCTCATGATTATTCCATGTGTCCATATAACACTACAGAGACCAAGATGTCTGAAGCTAACTTAGTTAGTTACAACCGTGGAAATTATGGGAACAATTACAACACAAACTGGCAAGGCAATACCCAAAATCAAGGTTGGAAGGAACCAGTGGCTACTCAGCCGATGAACCATAACATGGGTCCACCTGGATTCACTGCTCAACCTACCTTCAGACCCGCCATGCAACCACAAGAGCAAGGGTCTCAACAGAAATACCGACCACCGTTCCATCAGCAACAGCAGTATAAGGAGCAAAAGCAAACAACAGACTGCGCCCCTGCTGCAACACAAGGTCAAAAAGATTGGGGAGAAACTATAGCCAAGTTAATGATGTCCAATCAATCACGGTTTGAATCACAAGATATGGAAACCCAAAACTTACAGGCTTCCATGCGCAACATTGAAAATCAAGTCGGTCAGTTAGCCGCACAAATGCAAAACCGACAGCAAGGAACTCTACCAAGCAACACAAGAGTCAACCCAAGAGAAGAAGCAAAAGCCATCATACTGCGAAGTGCCACACAGTTACCAGAGCACCAAAAGCCTGATGTTCAACCAACAGATGAGACGCCTATACCTTCCACTGAAAATGGCGACTCAACAAACAAAGCAATCCAACTTGAACCCAAAGAGGAGGAAGATCCAAACAAACTTACAAAGAATGAAAAGGCAAGAAAGGAGAAGGAAAATGAGGCACTCAACGAAAGAGCGAAAGCCCACATACCACCTCCTCCATTTCCACAAAGACTGAAGCAAAGGAAGTTGGATGCTCAATTTTCAAAATTCATGGAGATGTTCAAAAAGCTTCAAATAAATATTCCTTTTGTGGAAGCCATCACACAAATGCCCCACTATGCCAAATTTCTCAAAGAACTTCTGTCAAAAAGAAGAAAATTAGATGATGTGGGAACGGTCATAATGCACGAGGAATGTTCAGCAGTCATACCCAGATCCATACCTCCAAAACTAAGAGACCCTGGGAGTTTCACTATTCCTTGCAATATTGGAGGATGTCAATTCGGAAGAGCTTTGTGCGACCTCGGAGCTAGTGTCAATCTCATGCCGTCTGGAATCCTTGAAGAACTGGGCATCACCGAATTAAAGCCAACAAGAGTCGCCTTGCAAATGGCTGACCGATCAGTGAAGCATCCTCGAGGGATTCTAGAGGACGTTCTTGTCAAGGTTGATAAATATTACTTCCCTGCTGACTTCATTGTCCTCGATATGGAAGAAGACAAGGACGTCCCACTCATTCTCGGGAGACCCTTCTTGGCGACATGCAGGGCACTGGTCGATGTCCAAGAGGGAAAGTTAATTTTTAGAATTGGGGATGAGAACATAACATTTGATGTCCTAAAGGCCATGGAAAAACCATCTATAGCCGACTGTCATTTCCTGGATACGATTGAAGAATGGGATGAGTTTGCAAGCGATGTGCTGGACCTCGCAGATCTGCACAAAGAAAATAAAGAGTTCACTGAATCAATCGAGGAAGTGGAATTCATCAGGAATATAGTCGAGCCTTTAGATAGACATGAATTCACTTCACTTACTCCATCACTTGAAAAGCCTCCAACACTTGAGCTTAAACCTCTTCCATCAAACCTGAGATATAGCTACTTGGGAGATTTAAACACCTTACCAGTCATCATTAATGCCAATCTTTCGAGTGAACAAGAGAGCAAATTGCTCAATGTCCTGTCATAAAGGAAACCAGCAATAGGTTGGACGATTGCTGATCTAAAAGGTATAAGTCCTGCCATCTGTACTCACAGAATACATATGGAAGATAATTAAAAACCCTACAGGCAACCACAACGACGCTTGACACCTCCCATGAAAGAAGTAGTCAAGAAAGAAGTCATTAAACTTCTTGATGCCGGTTTAATTTTTCCAATCTCCGACAGTCAGTGGGTTAGCCCGTTGCAAGTGGTACCTAAAAAGGGTGGAACCACAGTGGTTGAGAATGATAAAGGAGAATTGATAACCACAAGAACAGTGACTGGATGGAGAGTGTGCGTCGACTATCGGAAATTGAATGATGCCACTAGAAAGGATCACTTCCCATTACCCTTTATTGATCAAATCCTTGAACGATTGGCAGGTCGAGATTACTACTGTTTTCTGGATGGATACTCGGGCTATAATCAAATAGCAGTGACACCAGAGGATCAAGAGAAAAGCACGTTCACTTGTCCATATGGTACATTTGCTTATAGGCGAATGCCTTTTGGAATGTGTAATGCTCCAGCCACATTTCAACGATGCATGATGGCAATATTCCATGACATGATTGAAGAGTTCTTGGAAATTTTCATGGATGACTTCTCAGTGTATGGAAATTCTTTTGATAACTGTCTAGAACATTTGGATAAGGTTTTGGCAAGATGCGAAGAAAAGAATCTGGTACTTAATTGGGAAAAGTCACACTTCATGGTCCAAAGTGGAATAGTCTTAGGCCATCAAATTTCAAAGAAAGGAATTGAAGTTGACTCCGCAAAGATTAGTACAATCTCTGAGTTACCCATGCCTTCTTCAGTTCGTTCCATTCGAGGTTTTCTTGGGCACGTTGGATTCTATAGACGCTTCATCAAGGATTTCTCTGTTATTGCCCGACCCCTTACGAATCTATTGGGAAAAGATGTCACGTTCCACTTCGGCCCTGAATGTCAGGAAGCATTTAAATTATTAAGGCAGCGTTTGGTTGAAGCCCCAATAATGATTTCACCTGATTGGGAGCAACCATTCGAGTTAATGTGTGACGCTAGTGACTGGGCAGTTGGAGCTGCCTTGGGGCAAAGAAAAGAAAAGATCTTTAGGCCAATCTACTATGCTAGCCGAACATTGAATGAGGCCCAACATAACTACACAACAACTGAAAAAGAGCTGCTAGCAGTTGTTTTTTCCTTTGATAAATTTCGATCCCATCTGCTGTTCTCAAAAGTCACTGTCTATACGGATCACGCTGCACTTCGGTATCTAATGGCCAAGAAAGATGCAAAACCGAGACTCATTCGATGGATACTGTTACTTCAGGAATTTGACATTGAAGTCAAGGACAAAAAGGGAATAGAAAACGTCGTTGCTGATCATTTATCACGCCTCGACCATGACACAAGTGAAATCAATGTCGAACTAATCACTGAAACATTTCCTGACGAACAACTCTATGCCATTGAGACAATCACACCTTGGTATGCTGATTTCGTGAACTACTTAGCTTCAGGTGTGATACATCCAGATTTATCAAAGGAACAGAGGAAAAGATTTCTGAATGAATCACGACATTACTAATGGGATGATCCTTTACTTTTCAAAGACTGTGCGGATGGAATGATAAGAAGATGCATCCCTGAAGAAGAAGTGGAGAGTGTTTTGAACTTATTCCATACTGGAGAAGCTGGAGGACACCATGGGATTCATCGAAAAATCAGCAAGGTGTTACAATGTGGTTTGTACTGGCCGACCATGAATCGTGATATTCGTGAATTCGTCATGAATTGTGACAAATGCCAAAGAACCGGGGGTATAAGCTGGAAGCGCGAAATGCCACAACACTCAATCATGGGAATTGAAATTTTTGACATATGGGGAATTGACTTCATGGGTCCTTTTCCTAAATCTTTTGGTAAATCCTATATCCTTGTCTGTGTGGACTATGTGTCAAAATGGGTGGAAGCTGAGGCATTCTCGGAAAATACTGCTCGAGTCGTCATTAAATTTTTGAAGCAACACATTTTTACCCGGTTCGGAATTCCAAGGCTCATCATTAGTGACCGTGGTACCCACTTCAATAATGCGCTGTTTCGGAAACTAATGACTCGCCATGGATGTCAACACTACATGAGCACCCCATACCACCCACAGACCAATGGCCAAGCTGAAGTTTCAAACCGAGAAATTAAGGGTATTTTGGAGAAAACTGTAAGTACATCTAGGAAAGATTGGGTCACCAAACTTGATGATGCACTATGGGCCTACAGAACTGCCTACAAGACACCCATTGGAATGTCCCCATATAGGTTGGTCTTTGGGAAAACCTGCCACTTACCTGTAGAATTGGAACATAAAGCTTATTGGGCTGTGAAGAAACTGAATTTTGATCTCAAAACTGCCCAAGAGAAGCGTTTTCTACAAATGAATGAGCTGGATGAGATGAGGAGAGAAGCATATGACAATGCTTTGATTTACAAAGAGAAAACTCGAGCCTGGCATGACAAACGGATCCAACAAAGAAATTTTTCAACAGGCGACAAAGTTCTCCTCTTCAACTCACGACTTCGAATCATGGCTGGAAAACTCAAATCGAAGTGGTCAGGTCCTTACACCGTCACAATTGTTTATCCACATGGTGCTGTCGAAATTTCTGATGGAAAGATGCCCCCATTCAAAGTAAATGGTCAACGCCTTAAACTTTACCACACTTCGGATAAAATAGGCATCATTGAAGAACTACAATTGCAATGAGAAGTTATCCGTCTGGCTGAAGACGTAAAACTTAGCGCTGATCGGGAGGCAACCCGACTGCTTCTTCATTCTTTGATCTTTGTTTTCTTACTCTCTGTCTATCTCTCTATCTGCTTTGTGAATGCAGCTAAAAAATGTCTAGCTCTTCTGATTCTTCTGTGGTCATCGATGCGCTTGTTCCGTCTCCCTCTGACTTAGTACGACGGATAACTCAGGAGCTGGCTGATATCGAGCGTCGGCTTGAGGAACTTTCACTGGAGATTCGTGCTCAGTATCCAGCACCACCACAAAGAGCACAGATTCCGTTCCTCCCTCACCAGCTTCACGCTCACTTTGCTCCGGAGGTGGTTAATCCCACCAAGCGTCCCCGTGAGATCGAGGACTCAGCCACTAGTTCTCGTAAGAGGCAGAGGAATTCTGAGCTGATGGACCAAGACGATTGAACATTGTCCATCCGTCTGGATGAAGACGTAAAACTTAGCGCTTCCTGGGAGGCAACCCATGTTCCAGTTTCTTTCCCCCCCCCCCTTTCTCCTTTTACCTGTTCTAATTTGTTTGAAAAAAAAATAATAAAAAATAAATAAAAAAATAAAACATGGAATGTGTGATTTTTCTTTTAGCTCCTCCTGATATCTGTATGCACCTGTCACTCTTCTGCATCTCTGCTTCTATTTAGATGATTCTTGGTGTTATCTTTATGATATGATGCGGGTATGTGTTGTCCATATGTAGATTTTATAGGTACATCATTTCTGGAACTTCATCGGATACAGGCAGCCTCTCCGCATCTATCTGCACTTACACAGGGAAGTGTTTTAATTTTCGCCATATTTTCTGCTTCCAAAAACACCATGAAAAAAAAAACAAACAAACTAACACTCCTGTCATTCATGAACCCACATAAGAACTGTTGTATTTTTACCGCAACCCAGTAGGGAACATACCACTTGTGTCCCTAGGCAGTTTGAGCACCTGATTCTTGTTCTAGATTTCTTTAATCCTTGATCTCATGACTTAGATGATTGCTGATATTATTTCATGCTTCGAATGTTTTTCAAAAACTTGAATATTTTTGAGACACTTATTTGCACTCATTCTCATCTGTGCTGTCCAACATTATATTTCCATACCTGTGAGGACTCTAATCCATTTCAAAATAATCTCTTATTTCTCTTTTTCTTGAGGGAATCTCAACCATGTTTTGTCTTCTAGAACTTGCCATGTTTTTCCATCAAAGCGATAGGAATTTTTGAAAGTTTCACCAAAATGATCGAGGCATCTGTTTGATTTTTCAGCCCCGTTGACCCACTGAGCCACCCTTACATTTTCTCCGTCGTATAGCCCTTAGAATCCATGAAGAAGCCTCTTAGGATGAACCCAAGCCGATACCCTTCCATACCAATTTCTTGAATTTTTGCATGATTATTTCAATCTAAGTGTGGGGGAGAGAGACTTACTCATGGAGAGGGTTCTTCTAGGGGCAGTGCGTCATTTGATGTACATGGATTGACATTATTCCATCCTGCTCATATGAGTTCTTTTTCACAGTAGCGACATTCATTTCATATTATTTTGATATAGGAATATAGAACCCTTTTCAGTTCCAACAATGGGTACATTGGTGGTCATTACGCGGTAACCCTCGACTTTGGGGATACCTATTAAAGTGATGGTCCATTACTCCAGGAACTAGAGAGTTTTCTATATGACCTACCTTCATTGCGATGTTACAGCATATACGCTGCTTGTATACCATTCTTTGGGATTATTGTCTGACACCTATTCCATGGGGTTTTTTGAGTTGATACTCACCAGATTTTTTTCCTGACCATACTATGTGAGTGAGTTGTGTTTTAAAAAAAATGAGTGAAAAAAAAACACGAGCGAAACATTGGCTTATCATATGCTTGGGGACAAGCAGTGTTTTAGGTGTGGGGGAGCGAGCGAGAGTTTGAGGGAGACATTTAGATTGACTTATCATGCATTTATTTCAAGATTCAACCCTCCTTTTTACCAAAAAAATGTCAATTCTTTTTACCCACCGTCCCACAGCTTCAGAAACATTTGAACCTCATGTAAAGTCCTTGAGATTGGTGCATTCTTTTGATTTCCACTAGTGGAGATGTGAAATTCATGGCAAGCCTATGGTAAGCCTGCATGTGTATGGGAACTGAGAAAAACATTGATCAAATGTTTTTGAGAGATGAGAGTGATGGTGAGGTAGGTCACATGATGAATGAGTGCACGTACTTGTTTTGAAAAAAAAAATGCAAGTGAAAGAACAATTTTTTGAAACTGAAGTTTTAAATGAAGCATGATATTTTATGAGAAAAGAGATTGACAAATTTTGAACTTGTAATTTTGATGTTTTGATCTGTCTCCTGTCACTTGTGTTTTCTTTCTGATTGTTTTGCCCAGGAGTGCAAAAGTTTAAGTGTGGGGGATTTGATGTACATGGATGTTACTGACATTTTTTTTCCTATTTTCATTTAGTTTTAATTAATTTGCTAACCGCTTCTTGTGTTCTTAGGTTATTTTTGTAGTATTTTAAATATTTTAGTTGTTTCTATAGTTTTTAGTTAGTATTATATTAATATTAGTTATTTATTTTCATTTTTTAGAATTTTATTTTATTAACATTTCATATTTTATTTTAATATTACTTTTAGTTTATTAATTAATTATAACTATAAATATTCATATAACTCTATTTATACTAATTTATTTTTATTTAACCCTTTTATTTAATTAGTTTTTATTTTATTTTATTTTATCTAATTTGAAATTTGATTTTTTTTTATTTTTTATTTTTCCTTTCCCTCCTATTTCCCTACCCCGCCGTTTTTTTTATCCTCCCTACTGACCCGCTCTCCCCCGCATCTCCCTCACCCTCTCTCCAATTATCCCATGCGGCGCCCCACATATCTCTCGGCCGAACCCTACCCGCCGCCCTCATCACCTTGCTTCCTTTTTTTTTCCGCGGCCCCCCCCCTCCTATACCCTCATCTACCCAGCGGAGCCGCCACCCTCATCTCTACCAGTGCGCCAGCCCGCTTCCCCCCTTCTCCCGGCCGTCCGCACTCCCTGCGCAACTCTCTCCACCCCGCTCGCCCTCTCCCTTTTCGGCCCGGCTGTACACCCGACGCCCCCTAAGCCTACCCAGCCCCGGCCTCTCCACTCTCCCGGCCGTGCGCACCTCCTCTCACCCGCCGTCGGCCCCCTCTCCATTATTCCGGCCGCCTCTCCCATCCCGATCCGGCTCCCCCTCCTTGCCGCACTCCCGCTGGAACCCGGCGGCCCCGCTCCTCCTCCCTATCCCGCTGGCCGCGCACCACCCCGCTCCTCTCCCTCTATCTTGTTTTCTTTGCAGTGGACCGGTCACCGCCATCCGAGGAGTCGACCATCAGCCGCACACCGCTCATATCATCCGTTCCGGTGGTAGCGAAGCCGGCGCGCGACGTCATCACGTGCCGAGGTGCAGTCAGGCAGTGAAGCGCAAATTGCATGCAGCGAGAGTGAAGACCGACACGATCATTTTTGTTGGTAACACGGTTTTATTTTAAATGGCTTGTCCTATTATTACCGTGCTTGCGTTTTCAGTTGTGATGTCGGGGTGATTTTCTTAGTGTCGGGATGTTGGTTGAATGATAAAATTATTGCGCATGCCATGCAACGTACTATTTAATGATTAATTGTCAATTAAATTTATTTTAATTGACTATTTATCTGTTTAAATTATTTTTGCACTGAATTAATTGCTAAAATTAAAACTGGCCATTTTAATTATAAGTCGACGCGGCGGTCCGAGAAGGTAAACCGCGTTGACTGATGGTAGGTGCAAATTAGTGACACAACTTTGTGAGAAACGGGTTGTGTCATTTCGCCGTGTAGTTCGGGGCTTGAACGAATTTTCTAATTTATTTATGACACCAGAGAACGGGAATTTAAATAAAATTGGGAAATTAAAATTGAGCATCTAAAAAAATGGTCATATTTTCGGAACTGGCGATAACTAAACAGGATAAATATTTAATCACATAAAGAATACCTTGCACGACTGCGTGATAATTTAATTGTGACACCAACATCCCCGACACATTTTGTTGACTTAGAATCCATCATCATTTCCGTTTGCAATTTTCTTTTTTATCTTTTGTCTTCTCACCTTTTAGTTTAAATAAAAAAAAAGAGAAAACTCAAAAACAGGAATTCCCTCAAACCTTGTCCATCTAAACATTGTCCAACGAAATATTTTTAGTGAACTAGATTCCGTGCTCTCTGTGGTTCGACCCTGCTCGCCACTTTTACAGTAGCCAGTTGGTTATAAAAATTCGCAATTTTGCATGCGTTGTGACGCGCGTGCCAGTATGTTCTGCTCGAAGGTTTTCCCCTAGTGTTGGGAGTGTTTGGTCTTGGTCTAGAGTTCTAGGTTTTAGTGGAGGTGTTGTTTAATCGTACTATGGAACTTAGTCTGGTTTGGTTGGGTGTTCCCGCGTTGGCCCCCCTCCCAGGGTGGTATGGTTGAGTGTTAAATTTTCTGCACAGGTTGAGTTCTTGTGGTGGGGAGAACCCCTTCGTGTTCTCCCCTCAGCCTCGGACTTCAGTTTTCTCTTGAATCGGTCGGGTGTGACCTGTGTAGAGTAAGGTCATCTCGAGAATCTCAGTTCTATTTGGTTCCTTTAGTTCCATTTGGGCATGGACATGGATGTTGACTGACTTTTGGTTTGGTGAATTTCTGGGGGCAGAAAGTGTCTGTGGTGGGGAGAATTATCACACCCCGACCACAGACGCCTTTTATTTTATTTCTTTCTTGGTCCCAGTTTAATTTTTTTTCAAAGTTTAGTTATGTTGGCAGGTTTGGCATCGGTGCGCGTTTTCCGCGTCGTCAGCGGTGACCGTGCGTTCGGCCCAGGTGACCGTGTGTTCGCCCAGCGTTTTGAATATTAAAATTTTTATATTGACATTAATATAATTATTAGAGTTAAATTTTTATAAATATTATTTTTATTTTTATTATTAGGATCATTAAAGAATTATGATTATTTTACTTTTGATATTATTATTATTTTTTTCTTTTATTTTCTTGGTTTCGAGTGTCCGCGCCGCGGTCCGGGCTGCACCTCAGATTAAAATATTTGTCGTTTGATGCTTTTTATGGGTTTCAGACCCGTGCGCAGCTGCTGCGCGGTTAGCGGTCGCCGCGTAGTTGGCCCTGGTGTCGGGAAAGTGCTCTCCTTTTTTTTATATATATTTTCTTTTATTATTATCATTTTAATTTGGTTTGGCTCGCGTTATTATTAAATGGTTATTTTTATTAATTTTGATTATTGTTATATTAGTATTACTATTTATTTAATTATTACTATTATGGTTATTATTTTATGGTATATTTATTATTAATATTTTTATTCATTTTATTATTATTATTATTATTATGATTATAAAGAAAACAAGAAACGCCTAACCCTAATCCTGCGGGCGAACCCCCCCTTGCTCCTCTCCTCTGCCCGCGCGAGGCCAGCTGCCCCCTTCCCTTCTTCTCCCCCCCCCCCCCCCTCGCCATGTCACGCACCTCCCCACTCCGGCCTCGTTCCCGGCCGCCTCTGCCCTGGCCAGCCACACCGCGCGACGCCTCATCGTCACCCCCTGCTTCGCCCCGACCGACCTACGCCTCGCCCCCCCTACCTGCCTCCCTCGTCCGGCCGCATCCGCCACAGCCCGTGGCTTCCCAGCTCCCGACTGCCTCACCTTACAGCTTTTCCGGTGTACCCTTGCCGCCAGACAAAAACTCCTGGCCGCATAGGCGCCCCCTGCCGGCCCTCCCGACGATCCCCGCCTCCGACCAGCGCCTTTGGCGACTCGCCATTGCTGTCCGGTGCCGTTCCGGCCGCCTCCAGCCACCTCCCGACCTTTTTTTCCGGTGCTCCGGTGCACCCCCTGGCCCCCGCACGACCCGCCTCCGCTGTTTGGCGCTATTCCGACGTCCCCTGCCCTGTTCCGGCGACCCCGCCGGTGTTCCCCATCCTCGCCATCACCCTTGCTTCGCTCCGGCACCACCTGCCAGCGTCCCCCGGTCATTTCCAGTGCTCTGTCCGGCTCCGCCACACCTTTGGGAGGCCACATACTGGCTTCCCATGGTCCGAGCAACCGCCATCGTCTTGCGCCGGGCAGCGGTGCACCCGATAATCAGCGCGCGACCTCTGGCGGTCTCCCTGCCAGTGCGCGCCGCCCCTTTAACTGGCACGCGACCCCGGTGGTCGAGCGCATCTGCACCGAGGTAGTATTTTGTGGCTAATTGATGTTTGTGTTTATTTTTATATCTGTGGTTTTCTGTTTTGCTTTTTTGGTGTTTGATGCAGCGCGTCAGCGGGATAATTTCGCAACACTGCGGTCTTCGGCTTGCACGTGCGTACGCACCTGCGCGTGGTGTGCTGTGTCGTCGAGTTCACTTTGTGACTTGAGGTAGGTTTCCCACTGTGTTTGCCGTTAAATTTAGAATTTATTTATTCCTTGTTCTTTTATTGATTTTAGTAAATTTAATTGTAGTATTAAGTAGTTATTTATAGTGTGGTGATCTCCTGAAAATGAAAGCTGTTACTTCTAGCATTTCACTGAAAGTGTTTTTTTGTTTTTTTTAATTATGTGTTTTCCTGGTGATATTGCTAAATGGATTGATTAGAGGAAATGCTCGTTTGGCCTTTAAACTTGATTTTGAACACTTTAAGTGTGGTTCTTGCTTGTTGAAAAATGTTTTTCTTTGATGCTTGAATAAAAGTTTGGATTTCATTTGAGAAATAGTGTCCTTTCAAAAAGTGATTAAAGGTCTATTTGGCTCTTGATATAAGTGGGGTGCATTTGGATATTGGAAAATGGTTTTACTTGTGATACCAATGTGTTTCAGTTTTAACATGTTGATTTGAGTTTCTTAAATGAAGTTCTAAGTGAGTTTCTGGTTTTCAATGTGATTGCGTGTGTTATGTCTTTTGGAAACGCTTTGGTATTAAATGGTTTAAATGTTAAATGATATGGTGGCCTGGTTGGCACTTTATTAAATGTGAAGTGATTATACATATATATACGTACTTATGGGGCATCTCTACAGGGGGACTTCCCTTTGAGGGTTTTCGTGTAGCGGTGTCCGTGTATGGGGTTGGAAAGTGCGGTGAGATGAGTCACACGTGTGAGGGACTACCACTTACACAATATTATTAAAAACCATTGTGGGTTCCTGGGCATCTTTTATAGAATCGAGTGACGGTTGCTGGCTAACCCCGATTAGACGGGTTAGTCCCCCCTTGGTAGGTAGGCCTTGTGGGGCGTGCCACTGGTTGGCTGTTAGGGCAACCGGTTGGTTATTGACTGTGGAGTACCATGCCGGCAGGTAGTCTGAACCCGAGTACATCCAGGGGTTTTCTAGAGATGTCTAGGATCACCCATGGTAACTTGATTTTCCTTGCTTGGTTACTTTCAGTTTTTTTTCTTTACAGCTTATACTGTTATACTTTGTGAAAATGGTTTTCAAATGAAAATGCGTTATTCTCTTTGTGTAAAATCTGAAAAATGTAACACTTCTTTCTCTTTTCTAATGAATTTGGCACCAATGAAAGGAATTAAACTTTTGAAAAATAATAAGGGTAATGTCTCACATTTTGATTTTCAAGTGAAACATTATGAAAGATTACTTTGATACATTGTAGTTCAAACCTGGAATTTATAGATTCTTTATTTACTGGTGGTGCTTTGGGAATTGTTGTTGGGCTCACCTACTAAGTACTTTTTGTGATCACGCCTATATTTTACCATTTCAGTTGCAGGTTCCTTATGTAAAGGTTTTCCTGGTTTAGTCAGTCAGTGTTGGAGCGAGGTTGGTTTTCAGTTGGGTGGTGACCCGTAGGGTAACGTGGAGGTACGTTGGTGTTTAGTTTTTGTTTGTCTGTTTTGTTTTGTTTTTACTCTTTTACTGATTCTAGTTTTCTTTTGGGCCAAATCGTTCCCACCTATTTACTTTTGATGCCCGACACTAGTTTCCATCCCGGGGGGATTGAGAACACCCCTCGGGACTTGCCGCGGACCGGCTCGGGTGACCGGTTCAGGGTCGACCCGGGCTGGTTCGTGACATTTTAGGTAAGAAAACCAAAGGGGAAGATCTTTATGGGAGATATTGAAGATCTTTCACCACGATTAGAAGATTATTTTCCGAGTTTCCAAAGACACTAAACTATTACGGTCCTTGTGCGTCTGTTTTTGTTATGTATTAAGTATTCCTCAAAAGTAATGTAATGTCCATGTATGTCAAGCTTTGGGTCTCTACAACAACTAAGTAAAATATTCTTACAAAATTTAACTATATATCTAAACCTCAAATGGTATTAACCACTAGTTCATAAGGTCATACACTAGTATATATATATATATATATATATATATATATAATAATCCAAAAAAGTAGATAAATATTACCAAAAATATCATGAATTATTATCAATCCCAATGATATAAATAATAAATATCTTATATTTTCAAAATCAGCCAACCCTTTATTATATTTGACATCAAGAATATACTAAACCTAAAATTTATTCATACCTCAATCTTGTTTTATTCAATAGTAATTACCACAAATATAAAATTGTTATAAAAATAATTTTACTGGTTATTGATTATATTTATATATGATTCCAAATCATTAAAGAATAACTATAGAAGAACAATCCCTAGATGTTTCACATAACCTTCACAACTTTTAGAATATACCAGAATATCATCGATAAATATAACTCACTAATGAAAATAGCTAGGAGTATCAAGAATTAATTTATATTAAGATATAAACCTTTATAACTTAGGTAGGACCATAAAAATATCCTTTTCCATCATAATTGTTACATACTAAAATTATTAACCATTTACGTATGCTCCTTATTCGATTATAAGGCATAGTGGTTTCTAGATACCTACTTTTCATAGCTTCATATTCGTGATCATATTTTAACCAAATACTAAAACCAAAATGGTTATGGTAACATCAAAAATATGAATTTTAAAACATCAATATAAATATTTCTTACCCTATAACACCTTCATTTTTATCATATGATACTTTTGGATAAACCTATGACTCTCTTTTTTCAAATTTTGGTCACCTGTTATCATTGTTTTATTAGGGTATCTAACCTAATTAGTTAAAATCATTCCTAAATCCTTCATAATGGTTCAAAAATTTAATTTTGTTGACCAAATAATATTACCCGGGAGTGTCAAGCTAGGTGTGCAGTCTTAGACTCATTCACCGTGCACCAAAATAGAGATTGAATCAATACTCAATCAAACTTTTTCCGGGTGACTACCCCTAGATGCATATGTTCAATAACTATATACAATTTATAATATCTATAGAGGTATGTCTTTCTAGTAAAACCCACATAATCTCCACTTTTCCAAAACATTAGGATGTTATCTAATATTTATAATTATATATAGGGTTTTCACTAAAATTCTATCATCCTAATCCCTAAATAAAATGTACATTATTGTATATGAATTAAATAATTTATTAATCCAAAGGTTTTTCTATTATGAACAAGCTTATCTTATCAACGATTAAATTATCCTAAAAAAATTATAATCACCAAATTTATCAAAAAAAATCCTTTGATACCAACTGGACACCCAAGACCCGCACACCCTGATGTTGTGCCATAAACACATACTTTATATACTCAATTTGATACCAATTATAAAATGCTAGATATATCCATCCTTAATTATAAAATCAATAATGATTTTTTTTATATTACATACAAATGATATTTTTAGGTTTATAGATTTAGATAATTAGGAAACAACATAAACTAATAAAATATAGAAACCCACACATTTCATATATACATATTAAATCTTATTAGATGAATATTCAATACATAACATTACGATCCACATCAAAATTATATAGGTTTATTATATTTAAAATGTTAGATACATAAACCACTTGTTCATTAGATTTATGCATCATATCCAATTAATTTATTTATAACTAACACACTTCTTAGACATGTCATACTTAAAACCTTTTTTCATAACCTCGGGAAAGAAAACATAATAAAGAGTGATCTCATATGCTCAGTAAGGGTAAGAAGGGAAAGATCAGTGATCACTTAAACATAACATGAGCATAATAGTTTGAGAAAATGATATTAGAATTTGATAATTATAACCTATGTATCATAGATCATAATCTTGAGTCAAGGCATAAAGCTTGGTAGTTCAAAATACATGAATAATAATGGAATCAAAGAACATGAGCCATGAGAGCATAACATTGGCATAATATCATGTCATAAAATAGTGGTATAAGTGTGACATAATCATAATAATATAAATATTATTTCAAGGATACCCACCCATACATTCATATCATATTATTCTTGGGATAACCTCTTTTGTAACGACATTGGGCTTGGGATAAACTCCTGTGTACCCTCTCTCGGGCTTGGGATAACCACCTATGTACCTTCCTTTTTTTCGAGTTTTGGATAACCTCCCATGAACCGTTTGAGCTCATATAACATAAATAATTACCCAATGAATTGGAGGGATATATAATTATGGGACCACCCATCAGATATTCATAATACATTCACATGAGTTCTATAAGATCATAAATCATTCATCATATATCATAACTTGTGGAAAATAAATTGGTTTTATAATCATTTCAACAATTTATGGTAACATCACCCATGGAAAATAAACAGGTTTCATAAACATCTATATACATAATAATGAACCATACAGTGAAAGAATAAGGATGATATAATTGTATCATACCCCCAGTAAAGCATAAGTAACATCAAGGGATGTTATTATAAATAAAAATGACATTAAAATATCACTTGGAAGATTTCTTGAGGAAAATAACATTTTCATTTTGAAATCACATATTTAAAAAATCCCAAATGATAAAGAAATTATTTTATTTGAAAATAACCTTGTAAAAATTTAAATTAATATTTAAATAATTTATTAGTAACAATAGTGAGAATTTAAATTCATGTCATGTACATAAAAACAATTATTCCTTTCACATTTTCAGTAAAAAGTCAAAAGTGACTTGTTTGTAAAATTACAAGAAGATTCTATTTAAACCATTTTATAAAAAAATAAAATATGGTTAAAAATAACTTTAATAAATTACATTATAATAGTGAAAATACTCTTGAAAACATTTATTTAAAGCATGGATAAGAAATAAAAATGATTTTCAACCAAAGAGATAAATAACATCAGTTTTCTATAAAATGATTCTTTTGGTCACTAGAATTATTAAAGGGATAAAAATGAAATTAAAACATTTAATCTCTAAAAATAATAACAGGAGAATAAAATTCATGAGTTTTATGAGAGGTGTGTCATAAAATTCCATCGTTTGAAACTTAATCATAAACAATCCTGATATACAATGAGATTATAGCATAAATAAATTACCACTATAGTAATTTTGAATCGTAAGAACCATGAAATAATAAATTCAATTGAAACTTTAAATATCATGAAAATAAGTAGAATTATGATTTAATATTTCAAATGGGAATTATATACAACTCAAAAACATAAATAGGATCATACCATCAAACATGTCTGAATGAAGAAAAATTGAGAAGAAGAACCCTTACCGCATTGGTAATCTCTGAATAAAAAAATCATGAAATAGAGAAACATAAATGGATATATATATCCCCATAATTTCCATTAGAATCATAATAAAATAAATCCATTGTTATTATATACACCACATAAAATAAACAAGTGGTGAATATGGCATGTGTCACACAAAAATAAAAGTGAGATGGAAATCTATTGCCGCTTAGGTATCCTTTGAATCATAAGCTCCATGAAAAAATAAAATGAAATGAAGCTTTAAATATAATTATAATAATTATATTCATGATATAAAATGTAAAAATCTCTGTATAGACACCTCATTAATGAATATATGTGCAAAACATAACATATGTCCCAAAAAAAATTTGAGATGATATACCCTTACCTCAAGTTTGACATGTTTTGAAGGTGTTTTAACTACTTGTATAATAAATTTAAATTTATTATACTTATATAATAGAGTAATTTTTATACTTATAATATCATATATTATTCACTTATAACATTTTAATACCCATTTATTAATAGTTCCTTATTAAAATCACCGCTTCTAGGTGTTAAATCTTCCATTTTTTCACGAGAATTTCGATATGGTAGTTCCAGTCCTTGTACTTTGATCATGGTTACAACATATAGAAAATTTTTATCATAGTATAAATAGAATATATATTAATTATTTATATATATTTATATTCATCCATAAAATTTATTGATAGAAAAATTAATTACACTATTCATGGGTATGATATGGCGTACGTATGCATGGATATTGCTTTTACTTCTCAACGGATGGAACAAAAAAAGATAATTAATAATTCACCATTAAATAATAATTATAATATCATATATATAATATTTATTTATTAAATACATCTTTATTACAATCCATTTATGTCATAATTGTAATTTGAATCACATCGTTTCATGGAGGTGGTAGTCCACACATACACACGAGCGACATTATCATTTTCCAATTGATTGGAAGGTTAGAAGGTAGATATGATATTATAATTATAGAATCATAATAATTTCATAAATATAATTTATAAACATTAAACCTATCATTATAATCATCCATGAAATATGGTAAGGAAAAATGAATTGTATTTCTACATGGAGGTGGTAGTCCACACGTACACACAAGTGATAATTATACTTCCCATTTATTGGAAAATAAGGTGGATAATGGTGACTTCATGATTCTAATAAAATTTAAATATATTTAGGATACAGAAGATATTATTTTATGATTAATACCATGGATTTAGAGGAGGTAGAATAATAAATGAATTGAAAGATGTTGGGTAAAATGATCACCTCTTCTTCAGGAAACCTCATTTAGATCATTTTTAAGGACCCTTGGAGTGGTATTTTAAGAAGGCCAAAACCACTAATTTTTGGATAAGGAAGTTTATATGATAATTTTACATGGTTTTGATGATATAGATGGATTAAAGCAGTGTAAATAAAAGATAAACGAGATATTATTTTATAAGGGAGGGAAATTACACCCTGGGAATTACCAAAAAGATTAAAATATAATTAAATCATTTTCAAGAAAAATGATTCCAAATGGACATAGATTTAATGAAAAATAGGATAAGGTATAAATATCATCATATAATGATATTTAGATAGGTTTTGGTGTCATTTTAAAAATTATATTTTCATTTAACCGCTCTTTTAACCAATCTTAAACTTAAATTGTATTAATTTTAATTTTTTTTAAATTATTTATTTTAGTTTTCTACTAATTGAATAAATACCATGTTTGAGTTGCGTAAGAATTGATGGTAATTATTCAATAAATAAAAATTATAAATAAATTTCCATGATAAAAAATTAATTATTATTTCAAATAAACATTTATAATCAATGTTATCCTCTTTTTATCCTTATGTAATAATTTTAGAGATATTAAATTTAAGAGAGTGAAATTTTAGAAATTTTTTTACTTAAAATAATATAAACATCATTATCAAGAAAAAATGGAACAAAATGGTATATATTTGAATTTTTGATGTCTATTTTCGAATTTATTCCATAAAATGAAATAAATGTAGGTTTTGGGTTGATTTAGAGACCTCACCTCATGGTTTTAACCATATTTTACCCATTTTACCTTTACCGAGGTGACAAGTATTTACCATGGTTACTATTCATAATGTCAAAAAATACAAAGGACCTATTTATAAAATTTAAAAATAATTATTCCAAATATGGTATCCATTTTAAATATTCATACTTTAGAAGTGGAATAAATCAATTTTAATATAAATTCATAAAACACAATAATAATAATTTTTAGAAAAATGCCTTTTTGTGCATGAAAATTAACTTATATCAAAATCATAAATATTTATGATTCAAATTGAATTATTTATATTATTATAAATCAAATGAATCATATTTAACTTTAATAAAAAATAAAAAATATAACGATACTTTTAAATCACTTGATTTAATGATAGTATTTGAAAATTTTATATTTTTCACTATTCACTAAAATATCAATCTGTTCAGAAAAAACCCAAAATTTCACTGTAACTGAATTATGATATGATAATTTCAAAAATAATGTTTATTTTATTAAACGAAATTTCTAAAAGTGGAATAAATTAATTAATAATTTCAATCCACAAAACTCAAAAAAAATCATTTTTTAATAAAATGCATTTTTTGAGCATAAAATGACTTCACTAAAAATTGATTGATCATTTCATAAGAATTAATCTATAAATTTGTATTGATTGGACCATTATATATATATTTCATAATATTTTTACTCTTATTCATACCCACCAATTCACATACTATGTTATAACGAGCATATTTAAATAATAATATTTTTATAATACAACTCAATTCACTTAAAGCTCGGTGTTGTGCGTTAAGCAAGTTATTAAGATTATTATTATTTTAAATGAATTTTTTTTGGGGGGTTACATTTTCTCCCCAAAATAAATTTTTCCCTTACAATTTTATCTCACTCATCTAATGTTCAATATTTTAAAATACCTTTATTGAAAACCCACATTGTATAGAAGAATAATAAAAATTATTCTAAAAATGGAAAGTGGGAAACATAAAGGTTACATAAAATAGCATATAATCATGTTAATAGATAAGGATAAAATTATTGGGATGTTAAATTATATACATGGATGAGAAAACTAGTGAGTAAGTATTAATATAGAGTGATAGAGAAAATGAACATGAGAACGTTAACGGCCAAAAAATCCCAAATCAGTGAGGGGTGAAAAGACCATCAATTCATCTAAAATAATGGTAAAAGGGTAAATTTTTTATTCCAAGATCATTTTCCTAAATTTTATAGATTCATTTTATATAAATATTGAGGATATTAGAAAATTTATTTAATTGATTTCTTTCTATTTCATAACCACAATTTCACCCTTTAGTTGTTCTTCGATGAATAACCACTTCATCTCTTACTCCAAGAAATGAATATTCAAGATGAATTTTCATCCCTAGATCACTAAAATTAACTTTTAAAAGATAATAAAATACATAAAATAATTATAATCCACTCCATTTATATGTATTTATCATCTAAACAAAAATGGGTAGCACAAGTTATCCAATATGGATAAATACAGTACATTAATCTCTAAAACTTCAAAAATAACACTCAAAGTTCATATAATGACCCATAATTTACATACATTTATATTACATAAAAATTTGAGTATATTGATTACAAAATATAATAAATCCATGATAGGATCGTATAGGTATAATGTCTTTAGAAACTGGGAAACATAAACAACTGGTTCATAAAACATCTACATTGTATCCCAATTATTTATTCATAACTAGACTCATTTTTGAAATATCTTACATAATACCCGTATTCATGACCTAGGGAAAAGAAACATATGAAATATTGAGCTCAAATGATCATTAATGGTAAAAAGGGAATATCAATCATGTCATAATAATAATACATAAGAATGTAACATTTGGAAGTCTTATCTTGCATATGAAACATCATGATATCATGTCATGGGATAAAAGTTCATAATAATTAATGGAAAAAATCCCAAAAATTCCTAACATAATACATGAAGTTTTTTGGCATACACATAAGCATAGAAAATCATTTAATACTAGTCAAGTCTCATTTCCAAGACCATCATAGCGGAAAAATACCATTACTGAACTGGGTTTACATGTCGTTCTACCCATGTATTAATGAACTAGATTTACTTTCCATTCCAGTCATGTCTATCTCATGAGATATAAATCTTTATGCAATTAATTTGAGGGATATATAGGTCCCACCCATCTCATAATGGAATCATTCTTACATGTTCCACAAAAACATAAATCAAAGCACAACCCAAAGAATAAAATGGGTTTTAAACATCATTCCATTATAATCCATATAAAATATTTGGAATTCATAAATAGAATTCCATCATAAAAACAACTCAAATAATAGTTATAATAGGTATATAAACATAAACCTATTTAAATAATTCCATCTTATATGGAATTTTTTTTTGATAAAGCACTTGAAATTAATTCTTGAGGAAGATATCCTTTCTTCTTCAAAGAAGTTTTCTTTTCTCAAAATTCCACAAAATTTTAAAATAAAATAATTTAATTGAAAATAATATTTAAATATTTTAAAGTAATATTCAGGTAAATTAGGTGTTATAAAATCGTAAGAAGCGGTTGATGTCGTATAAGTTAAAAAACATTCTTCTTATACTTTTGCTGGAAAAGTCAAAAACTACCTCGTACCATAAACGACAAAAGATTCCTTTCATACCGTTTAATAAAAATTCACCCATGGATAAAATTAACTTTAAAAAATTTTAGAATAATATAAATAATATTAAATATTTAGGAAACATGGACATGGATGATAAATATGCCCCAATAAATACTTACGTATAAACAATCTAAGATAATAATGAGATTGTGGAATTATCCTGTACCTTAGGTCCGATATCCTTCGTATGTATCCTAACCTCATGTATAATGACTTAAATAATATTATTGACTTATCCCAAAATAATAGTCATTTTTATGATATCATATATGAACATATTATCATCCATTTGTTAGTAACATTTCATTGTCACTCATTATTCGGATATTAACTGCATTATGTTCTTATTTATGTTTTATCAGAAAAGTTCATGTTACACTTCTTAAGTTATAGTTACATCATTTATATAATTACATTATTATAATATCATATTTATTCTTTCCATTCATTTATATAATCAAGGTTTAATGAAGATCATGTAGAATGAATCACATCGCATCGTGGAGACGGTAGGTCGTACGTATGCACGAGCGATGATATCATTCCCATAATTGTTGAATGATATTGAAGTAGATGGTATATAATATTTTAAAATGATTATAATGTTATAATAATAATATATAGTTATTATTTACCTCATTATACCAATCCAAGTAAGGTGGTGGTGAAAAATAGATTACACCACGGCGTGGAGACGGTAAGTCGTACGCATGCACACGTGGTGATTTCAATTTTCATAGGATAGATAGAAGGTGGAATATGATTTTTTCATAATTATAATAATATATAAGTATATGAGTGATACTGATGTTGTTACTTTATAATGAAAAAACTAATTAAGAGGAAGTAGAATAAGAAAGAAGTTTGAAAGAACTGGTAGAAGAGATTACCTCCCCCTCGACGTGCATCCTTTAAATATCTCTTCTTAGAGCACTAGAGTTGTTCTTTAAAGATGAGTAGAACCTATATAATGGAAATAGGGAAGTTGAGAAGGAAATATTTCAGGGGATGGACTAGATTTAAGGATAAAAGTGAAGTGAAGAGGTGAGGGAGGAGGTTCCGTTTTATAATTGAGGTTAGGGGAACTTTTGGAAACTCCATAAATAATAATTTATAATAAAATAAAACCCTACCAAAAAACTTCCAAAATGTCCCAATATAGAAGATGAGAAGATATAGGGTTGTAATATCATTAAACAATAAATTTTGGATAAGTATTTATGTCAATTTAAACCTTATCTTTTTAATAAACACTTAGTGACTCTATTTAATTTTTTACTTGGGTAACAAATAATTCAATATTAGAAGGGTATAATATTTATTTATTTTATGTAAAATATACCATTAATATATAAATTAGATCATTTTATACCATATAACAATTATCATATATTTATAAAAAAATTAATTATTTTTAAATAATTTAATAAAATATGATTTTGATAAACAATCAATAGTGTCAATTTTGACACTATTCAATACATTGATATTTAAAATTATTAATATAACAATATAACTTAGGAACACAAATTTTATTATATTCCTATAAGTTCAAGTTCATCTATAAATTTTATAATACATGTTAGTTAGCTCAAATTATATTTACTTTAATATTTTTAATAACATTTATTTGTTATCTCTAGTAATAAAATAATCACTACCTCAATTTTTTTATAATTATTTAATATACTTTATTGTTGAATAAAAATTAAAAATAAAATTATATGATGATAATAAATCTGTTGTATTTTATAAGACTATTTTTTTCTAATTTATCTTCTAGAAAATCCAATATTTAAAATGTTATACTTATTAAATTATGAAGGTGACAACTTTAACATCACTTTAAATAAAATAATATAAGTGTCATAATCCATTCTATAAGGCTCAAAATGTTCCATAACTTGACCATTGTATGATTATAGTTGATATATACTCTAACAATAAGATTTGGTCAATTTTTTGGATATTTTAAGGGGTATTATTATTTTAATAAAAACTATATTATTGATTTTTCATCAATTAAATAATCTATGCATCATTAATGTACAAGATATTAAGGTAATTATTTATTTCCTAAAAATTACAAATAAATTACCACGATAAATAAAAATAATTATATTTTAAATGAGTATTTATAATAGAATTTTTATTTTGTATAAACTTATATAAAAAAAATTTAGTTATTAAAATTTGAGTGAGACATATTTATCTTTTTTTAAATAAAATAAATTAAATGTCCTAATCTCATCCAAGTGGATTCAAATGGATACCATTTTGGCACAAGGACGATTTAGGTAAAAAAACTCATCCAATGATATTAATACAACTATTAGGGTAATTTTATAATAGTATTCTTACCCTTAATTACATGGTTTACCCTTTTACCATATTAATAAAAATTACTAAAGTTACTATTCATAATGCCCAAAAATAAAATAAATCTATTTACATATATTGGACCCACTGATATGAAATATTGAATACATTTTTGAAAATTAAAAACACTTAATTTGCAGTAATTAATTAAAATTATTCCCATTTTCGAAAAGAGAGAATGTTTTTTAAAAGTTAAAACATTGAAAAAGATTGAAATGTTTTTACATCTAAATTCAATGTAAACGTAATTATAATAACATAAATTATATTGAATGATAAAAATAAATTCTATTTATACTTTAAAACCATTTAATATTGTAATTTAACTGTATAAATTATTTCAACGAAAAAAGTTTCTTTCACATAAAATTCGGTGTATTTTTACTATTAATCAAAACATGGAAGTTATCATAAAAATATAAAAAATTCATCCAAAGTAAATTTTTATATCTCTCTTCAAAATAAAATGTTTATGTTTTCATATAAAAATTATTAATTTTTCAAAATATTAATTTAAATGGGGTTCTCCATTCAAAGGCGTAAAATTATCCTTTAAAAAACAGGTTTTTATACATCAAATAGGGTTTATTTATACCTTTTGACTAAAATATCCATTGGATAAATATAAAAAATATTTTTTAAAAATATAACATATATATATCATTAATTTCATTACCAATATTAATTAACTCAAAAATACTAATATCTAATTAATTTATATTTTTCATAAATAATTGATAGATAATGAATTCACAATGCATTTTCATAAGTTTGTTATACTTATTACTAATAAACTAGAATCTATTCTATAATGGTAATTTTATACTAAGGGTGTCTCACAGTTTGTTTAAACTCAAGATTGCATGCAATGCAATCTACTGAATAATTAAAATTATTTAAAGAAAACATTTCATAAAAATATCCAGGTGTTATATTCTACCCCCCTTAAACTAAATTTCACCCTAAAAATTCATCAATTGGAAAGAGAAATATGAGGATACCTCTCCCTCATCATATCCTCAAGTTCCCATGTATCTTCCTCAAATTGGTGGTTCCTCCATAAAACTTTAACCAAGTGATTGGTTTTGTTTTGTAGAAAATTTTCACTATGATCTAGAATCTATATTGGTTGTTCTTCATAAGAAATATCTTGCTTCAGTAGTATGACTTCTGAGTTTTGTATATATTAAAGATCAGGTATGTACTTTCTCAGTAGAGATACATGGAATATATCATGAACTTGAGAGAGATTCGGTGGAAGCACCAATCAACAAGCTACCTTCCCAATATGATCTAGAATTTTAAAAGGACCGATATACCTTGGGATTAGCTTTCCCTTCTTTCCAAATCACATTACTCTCTTCTGGGGAGATATTCATAGAAACACCTTATCACCCACTTCAATCTCTAGGCCTTTCTTCAGTTGTCTGCATAACTTTTTTTCAACTCTAAGATGCTCTTATGTGTTGTTGAATAGATCTGACCTTTTATCCCATTTCATCAACAAGATCAATTCCTAATAGATTTCTTTCCCCGAATTCATCCCAGAATGTTTGAGTTCTTCACTTATTTCCATAGAGGGATTCATAAGGAGCCATCTAAATACCGGTATGAAAGCTATTGTTGTATGAAAATTCCACCAAAGGTAGGTGTCGATCCCAAACACCTTTGAAATCCATAGAGAAAGCTCTCAATATGTCTTCCAGAGTTTGAATTGTCCTCTCAGACTGACTTTCTATTTGAGGATGATAAGCATTGATAAAACTTAACTCTATATCTAGAGCATGTTGAATACTTCACCAAAACATCGAGGTAAACCTTGGATCTCAATCAGAGATAATAAAAAGTGGCACTCTGTGCAATCTTACCACTTCCTTTAAATATATCCTGGCAAGCTGGTCAAGAGAGAAATCCTCTCTAATAGTAATGAAGTGTGCTGACTTCGTAAGGCGATCAACTGTAACCTAGATATCATTATTTCCTTTGGATGTTTTGGGATGTCCGATGACAAAGTCCAATGTGATATTTTCCCATTACCATTCTGGTATAGGTAATGGTTGTAACATCCTCTTAGAATTCTGTCTCTTAGCCTTAACTTGCTGACAAACCAAGCATTGAGAGACATATTCGACAACATATCTTTTCATGCCATCCCAATGGAAATACTCTTTCAGGTCCCTATACATCTTTGAGCTTCCAGGGTGAATAGAAAATAAAGAACTATGAGCCTCATCCAATAGATCATTCTTTAATTTTGGTATGGGAGGAATGAAAACTTGGTTCCTGAATCTTATTATTCTATCATAATCAAAGTTGAATTCAATAACATTTCTCACCTTCTTTTGTAGCTCTACATCTCTTTTGTACCTCCTTAATCTTCAATTGTATAGATAGTTGAAAATTCAATTGAGAAATGATGTACATGGATTTTTACATGTATTATTATTATTTTTAACTTAGTTTTAATTAATTAGTTTAAACATTTTTAATATTTTTAGTTTATTTTTGTGGGTTTATAGTAATTTAGTTATTTTGGATAATTTTAAGTTAATTTATATATTGATATTAGTATTTTAGTATTTTTATTAGTTTATATTAATTTTATATATTAGTATTAGTTTCATTAACATTTCTCTTAATTATTTTTTTTAAGTTAATTAGAATTTTATATATTTAATTATATTATTATTATTTGATTAACATTTAACAATTTTTTGTTTTGAATTTTATTTTGAATTTTGAAATTTGTTTTTCCCCCCTTATTTCCCTCACCTTCCGCCCCCCCCCCTTGACCCGCTCTCCCCTCACCCCGTTCCCCTTTTTCCTCACCTGCCGGCCCTTATCTCCCGCTCCCCATCTCTCCTGGCCGCTGGGCTTCACTCCCCACGCCGCCTCCATTCCCCCTTATCTCCCCCTACTTCAGGCCGTCCCGCTTCTTCCCCCTTACCCACGCCGCCCCTCCATTACCCACGCCGCCCCTCCCTTCTCCACCCACGTGTGCCCCACCTCCTCTCGGCCACCCTGCCGCGCCCCGCCTCCTCTCCGCCACCCTGTCGTGCCCCGCCTCCTCTCCACCACCCTGCCGCGCTGCACTCCCCTGCCACCAGCTGCCCCTCTCCTCTCACCTGCGACCTACATCTCCGGCGCCCCCATCTCCCCCACTGCTCCCCTGTCCTGCTCTCTTCCCCAGCCGCCGACCTCCCCTCCAAAACCCTCAGCCTCCCCTTATCTCCCCGGCCAGCCCCCGCTATCCCCAGCCCCACTCCCCTCTCCACTCATCCGTTCTCCTCACACTCTACCTCGTATTTGCAGTGCACCGGTCATCGCCATTCGAGGAGCCGACCCGCAGCCGCGCACCCGACAACCGACCGTTCGAGAAGCCACCGCGGTCACCGCAGCGGACCAACATCCACTACATCCCTCAACATCTTTCATTCTGACGATCGCGAAGCCGGCGCGCGACGTCATCACGTGTCGAGGTGCAGTCAGACAGTGAAGCGCAAATTGCATGCGGCGAGAGTGAAGACCGACACGATCATTTTTGTTGGTAACACGGTTTTATTTTACATGGCTTGTCCTATTATTACCGTGCTTGCGTTTTCAGTTGTGATGTCGGGGTGATTTTCTTAGTGTCGGGATGTTGGTTGACTAATTAAATTATTGTGCATGCCATGCAAGATATCGTTTGATGATTAATTGTCAATTAAATTTATTTTAATTGAATGTTTATCTCTTTAAATTATTTTTTCACTGAATTAATTGCTCAAATTGAAACTGGCCATTTTAATTATAAGTCGACGCGGAGGTCCGAGAAGGTAAACCGCGTTGACCGATGGTAGGTGCAAATTAGTGACACAACTTTGTGAGAAACGGGTTGTGTCATTTCGCTGTGTAGTTCAGGACTTGAACGAGTTTTCTAATTCATTTACGACACCAGAGAATGAGACTTTAAATAAATTGGAAAATTAAAATTGAGTAACTAAAAAATGATTATATTTTCGGAACTGGCGATAATTAAACAGAATAAATATTTAACCACTCTAAGGAATACTTTGCATGGATGCGTAGCAATTTAATTGCGACATCAGCATCCCGAAACATTTTGTTGATTTAGAATCCACCATCTTGCTCATTTACAATTTTCTTATTATTGATTTTCGTCTCACCTTTTTATAGCTTAATTAAAAAAACCCAAAAAATAGGAATTCTCTCAGCCCTTTTCCCTGTCCGTCTAAACATTGTCCAACGAAATATTTTTAGTGAACTAGACTTCATGATTTCTGTGGTTCGACCCTACTCGCCACTTTTACAGTAGCCAGTCGGTTATAAAATTCGCAAATTTGCACACGTAGCGACCCGCGTGCCAAATTTATGGCGCCATTGCCGGGGAGCACGCGCACATCTAGCATTAAGAAGATTTCTAGTAGACCTTGCTTTAGGCACTGTTCGCCTAAATGGTGAACACTCGTAACTCTAATCCGTCAAAGAATGACCCACCCCTTGATCCACAACTTGAACATCAAAGAAAGGGCAAGGAGAAAATCGGTACCTCAGCCGCAAATGCAATGCATCCACTAGAGGAAAGTGTTGAAACTCACATTCCGACGCTTCCAAGTGGAAAGGTCCACCCACTTTTCCAAAACCATCTCGATAATCAAAGGCCTCGAACTACTATGAGACAGGAGTTGCGAACCAACACAGTCGGAGTCAGCTCAGGCATAACAAGACCCAGAATCCAAGAAACACACTTTGAATTGAAGCCGTCCACGATCAACTTGCTCCAACAACATGCACAATTTCATGGATTGAGCAGCGAAGACCCTTATATGCATGTGAACAGATTTCTTGAAGTCTTTGACACATTTAAATATAACGGAGTGACAGATGATGCGTTGATCCTGCGACTATTTCCGTTCTCATTGCAAGGGAAAGCAAAGGACTGGTTGGAAAGTCTCGACTCAGAAACAGTTTTCACTTGGGAAGTGCTGAGAAGGAAATTTCTTGATCGATATTACACAACAGCTCAATCTTTGAAAAACAAGAGAGACCTCGACTCCTTTTGTCAAAGTGAATACGAATCATTAGGAGAAGCTTGGGAAAGATTCAAGTCCATGTTAAGACATTGTCCTCATCATGGGATGAAGTTGGAAAACCAGTTGCAAGCTTTCTACTATGGAATTCAACCTGAGAGTAAGTCTGCAATCAACACAGCTACTGGAAATACATTCATGGAAATGGATCCTGAAGATCTATACATATTAATTCAAAACATGGCCGAACACAGTTTCCAGTGGCCAGAAGATTTTTCAAGAAGAAAGGCAGGAGTTCATCACGTTGATGCCCAGACATTCATGGCTGCACAATTTGAAGCTCTCAACAAGAGGATTGACAACTTGTCAATAAACCCACCTAAGCCAGTCCATGTTGTTCAAGCTGAACATTGTCCACACTGTGGTGGCCCTCATGATTATCCCATGTGTCCATATAACACATCTGAGACTAAGATGTCTGAAGCTAACTTTGTCAGCTACAACAAAGGAAATTATGGAAACAACTACAACACAAACTGGCAAGGAAATAACCAAAATCATGGTTGGAAGGAGCCATCAACTACTCAACCAATGAACTAGAATGCGGGTCCACCTGGATTTCCTGCTCAATCTTCCTTCAGACCCTCCATGCAATCGCAAGAGTAAGGATATCAACAGAAATACCGACCCCCATTTCAACAACAACAACAATATAAGGAGAAAAAGAAAATAAACTTGTCCCCTCCTACAATGCAAGGACAACAAGATTGGGGAGACACTATTTCTAAACTAATGATGTCCAATCAATCATGGTTTGAGTTACAAGAGATGGAAACTCAAAATTTGCAGACAACAACCCAAAATTTGCAAGCAACAACTCAAAATTTGCAGACGAACACCCAAAACCTGCAGGCTTCCATGCGTAACATTGAAAATCAAGTTTGTCAGATAGCCGCACAAATGCAGAACCGACAACAAGGAACTCTACCGAGAAGCACAAGAGTCAACCCAAGAGAAGAAGAAAAAGCCATCACATTGAGAAGTGGTACACAGTTACCAGAGCACCAAAGGCCTGATGTTCAACCAATAGATGAGACACCTATACCTTCCACTGAGAATGGTGACTCAACAAACAAAGCAATCCAACTTGAAACCAAAGAGGAGGAAGATCAAAACAAACTTGTAAAAAATGAAAAGGCAAGAAAGGAGAAGGAAAATGAGGCACTCAACAAAAGAGAGAAAGCCCACATACCACCTCCCCCATTTCTACAAAGACTGAAGCAAAGGAAGTTGGATGTTCAATTTTCAAAATTCATGGAGATGTTCAAAAAGCTTCAAATAAATATTCCTTTTGCGGAAGCCATCAAACAAATGACCCACTATGCCAAATTTCTCAAGGAACTTATGTCAAAAAGAAGAAAATTAGATGATGTGGGAATAGTCATAATGCACGTTGAATGTTCAGCGATCATACCCAGATCCATACCTCCAATACTAAGAGACCCTGGGAGTTTCACTATTCCTTGCAATATTGGAGGATGTCAATTCGGAAGAGATTTGTGCGACCTCGGAGCTAGTGTCAATCTCATACCGTCGGTAATCCTTGAAGAACTGGGCATCACTGAATTAAATCCAACGAGAGTCGCCTTGAAAATGGCTGACCGATCAGTGAAGCATCCTCGAGGGATTCTAGAGGACATACTTGTCAAGGATGATAAATATCACTTCCCTGCTGATTTCATTTTCCTCGATATGGAAGAATACAAGGACGTCCCACTCATTCTCGGGAGACCCTTCTTAGAAACATGCAGAGTGCTGGTTGATGTCCAAGAGGGAAAGTTAATTTTTCGAATTGGGGATGAGAACATAACATTTGATGTCCTAAAGGACATGGAAAAACAATCTGTAGCAGACTGTCATTTCATGGATATGATTGAAGAATGGGATGAGTTAGCAAGCGATGCACTGGATCTCACGGATTTGCACAAAGAAAATGAAGAGTTTGCTGAATCAATCGAGGTAGTGGAATTCATAAGGAATATAGTCGAGCCTTTAGATAGACATGAATTCACTTCACTTACTCCATCACTTGAAAAGCCTCCAACAATTGAGCTTAAACCCCTTCCATCAAACCTGAGATATAGTTACTTGGGAGATTTAAACACCTTACCAGTCATTATCAATGCCAATCTTTCGAGTGAACAAGGGAGCAAATTGCTCAATGTCCTGTCACAAAGGAAACTAGTAATAGGTTGGACGATTGCTGATCTAAAAGGTATAATTCCTGCCATCTGTACTCACAGAATACATATGGAAGATAATTCAAAACCTTGCAGGCAACCACAACGACGCTTGACACCTCCCATGAAAGAAGTAGTCAAGAAAGAAGTCATTAAACTTCTTGATGCTGGTTTAATATTTCCAATCTCTGATAGTCAATGGGTTAGCCCATTGCAAGTAGTACCTAAAAAGGGTGGAACCACAGTGGTTGAGAATGATAAAGGAGAATTGATAACCACAAGAACAGTGACTAGATGGAGAGTGTGCGTCTACTATTGGAAATTGAATGATCCCACCAGAAAGGATCACTTCCTATTTCCCTTTATTGATCAAATCCTTGAACGATTGGCAGGATGAGATTACTACTATTTTCTGGATGGATACTCGGGCTATAATCAAATAGCAGTGACACCAGAGGATCAAGAGAAAAGCACGTTCACTTGTCCATATGGTACATTTTCTTATAGGTGAATGCCTTTTGGAATGTGCAATGCTCCAACCACATTTCAACGATGCATGATGGCAATGTTCCATGACATGATTGAAGAGTTCTTGGAAATATTCATGGATGACTTCTCTGTGTATGGAGATTCTTTTGATGATTGTCTGGAACATTTGGATAAAGTTTTGGCAAGATGCGAAGAAAATAATATGGTTCTTAATCGGGAAAAGTCACACTTCATGGTACAAAGTGGAATAGTTTTAGGTCATCAAATTTCAAAGAAAGGAATTGAAGTCGATGCCGTAAAGATTAGTATCATCTCTGAGAAACCCATGTCATCTTCAGTACGTTCCATTCAAGGTTTTCTTGGGAATGTTGGATTCTATAGACACTTCATTAAGGATTTTTCTGTTATTTCCCGACCCCTTACGAACCTATTAGGAAAAGATGTCACATTCCACTTTGGCCCTGAATGTCATGAAGCATTTAAATTATTAAGGCAGCATTTGGTTGAAGCCCCGATAATGATTTCACCTGATTGGGAGCAACCATTCGAGTTAATGTGTGATGCTAGTAACTGGGCAGTTGGTGCTGCCTTGGGACAAAGAAAAGAAAAGATCTTTAGGCCAATCTACTATGCTAGTCGCACTTTGAATGAGGCTCAACATAACTACAAAACAACTGAAAAAGAGCTGCTAGCAGTTGTATTTTCCTTTGATAAATTTCGATCCCATCTGTTGTTCTCAAAAGTCACTGTCTATACGGATCACTCTGCACTTCGGTATCTGATGACAAAGAAAGATGCAAAACCCAGACTTATTCAATGGATACTGTTACTTCAAGAATTTGACATTGAAGTCAAGGAAAAAAAGGGAACAGAGAATGTCGTTGCTGATCATTTATCACGCCTCGACCATGACACCAGTGAAATAAATGTTGAACTAATCAATGAAACATTTCCTGATGAACAACTCTATGCCATTGAGACAATCACACCTTGGTATGCTGATTTCGTGAATTACTTAGCTTCAGGTGTGATACATCCAGATTTATCAAAGGAACAAAGGAAAAGATTTTTGAATGAAGCACGACATTACTATTGGGATGATCCTTTACTTTTCAAAGACTGTGCGGATGGAATGATAAGAAGATGCATCCCTGAAGAAGAAGTTGATAGTGTTTTGAACTTGTGCCATACTGGAGAAGCTGGGGGACACCATGGGATTCATCGAACAATCATAAAAGTGTTACAATGTGGTTTATACTGGCCGACCATGAATCATGATATTCGTGAATTCGTCATGAGATGTGACAAATGCCAAAGAACTGGGGGTATAAGCTGGAAGCGCGAAATGCCACAACACTCAATCATAGGAATTGAAAATTTTAACATATGGGGAATTGACTTCATGGGTCCTTTTCCTAAATCTTTTGGGAAATCCTATATCCATGTCTGTGTGGAATATGTGTCAAAATGGGTGGAAGCTGAAGCATTCTCGGAAAATACTGCTCGAGTCTTCATCAAATTTTTGAAGCAACACATTTTTACCCGGTTCGGAATTCCAAGGCACATCATCAGTGACCGTGGTAACCACTTCAATAATGCACTGTTTCAGAAGATAATGACTTGCCATGGATATCACCACTACATGAGCACCCCATACCATCCATAGACCAATGGCCAAGCTGAGGTTTCAAACAGAGAAATTAAGGGTATTTTGGAGAAAACTGTAAATACATCTAGGAAAGATTGGGTCACCAAACTTGATGATGCACTGTGGGCCTACAGAACTGCCTACTAGACACCCATTAGAATGTCCCCATATAGTTTGGTCTTTGGAAAAACCTTCCACTTACCTTTAGAATTGGAACATAAAGCTTATTGGGCTGTGAAGAAACTGAATTTTGATTTCAAAACTGCCTAAGAGAAGCGTTTTCTACAATTGAATTAACTAGATGAGATGAGGAGAGAAGCATATGACAATGCTTTGATTTGAAAAGAGAAAACTCGAGCCTGTCATGACAAAAGGATCCAACAAATAAATTTTTCAGAAGGCGACAAAGTTCTCCACTTCAACTCACGACTTCGAATCATGGCTGGAAAAGTCAAGCCAAAGTGGTCAGGTCCTTACATCGTCACAATTGTTTATCCACATGGTGCTGTCGAAATTTCTGATGGGAAGATGCCTCCATTCAAAGTAAATGGTCAACGCCTTAAACTTTACCACACTTCGGATAAAATAGGCATCATTGAAGAACTAAAATTGCAATGAGAAGTTATCCGTCTGGCTGAAGACGTTAAACTTAGCGCTGATCGGGAGGCAACCCGAATGCTTCTTCATTCTTTGATCTTTGTTTTCTTACTCTATCTCTATCTCTCTATCTATTTTGTGGATGCAGCTAAAAAAATGTCTAGCTCTTCTGATTCTTCTGTGGTCATCGATGCGCTTGTTCCGTCTTCCTCTGACTTAGTACGACGGATGACTCAGGAGCTGGCTGATATCGAGCGCCAGCTTGAGGAACTTTCACTAGAGATTCATGCTCAGCAGCCAGCACCACCACAAAGAGCACAGATTCCATTCCTTCCTCACCAGCTTCACGCTCACTATGCTCCGGAGGTGTTTAATCCCACCAAACATCCCCGTGAGATCGACGACACAACCACTAGTTATCGTAAGAGGTAGAGGAATTCTGAGCTAATGGACCAAGATGATTGAACATTGTCCATCCGTCTGGCTGAAGACGTAAAAAATAGCGCTTCCTGGGAGGCAACCCAAGTTCCAGTTTAATTTCCCCCCCCTTTCTTCTTTTACCTGTTCTAATTTGTTTGAGAAAATAAAACATGGCATGTGTGAAAATTCTTTTAGCAACTCCTGATATTTGTATGCACTTGTCACTCTCTTGCATCTCTGCTTCTATTTATATGATTCTTGGTGTTATCTTTATGATATGATGCGGGTATGTGTTGTCCATATGTAGATTTTACAGGTACATTATTTCTGGAACTTCATCAGATACAGGCAGCCTCTCCGCGTCTATCTGCACTTACACAGGGAAGTGTTTTAATTTTTTCCATATTTTATGCTTCCAAAAACACCATGTAAACTAACAAAAAAAAAACAAAAAAAACTAACACTCCTGTCATTCATGAACCCACATAAGAGTTGTTGTATTTTTATCGCAACCCAGTCGGGAACATACCACTTGTGTCCCTAGGCAGTTTGAGCACCTGATTCTTGTTCTGGATTTCTTTGATCCTTGATCTCATGACTTAGATGATTGATGATATTATTTCATGCTTCGAATGATTTTCAAAAACTTGAATATTTTTGAGACACTTATTTGCACTCATTCTCATCTGTGTTGTCCAACATTATATTTCCATACCCGTGAGGACTCTAAGACATTTCCCAATCATCTCTTATTTCTCTTTTTCTTGAGGGAATCTCAACCATGTTTGGTCTTCTAGAACTTTCCATGTTTTTCCATCAAAGAAATATGAATTTTAGAAAGTTGCACTAAAATGATCGAGGCATCTGTTTGATATTTTAGCCCCGTTGACCCACTGAGCCACCCAAACATTTTCTCCATTGTATAACCCTTAGAAGCCATACAGGAGCCTTTTAGGATGAGCCCAAGCCAATACCCTTCCCTACCAATTTCTTGAATTTTTGCATGATGATTTCAATCTAAGTGTGGGGGAGAGAGACTTACTCATGGAGAGGGTTCTTCGAGGGGCAGTGAGTCATTTGATGTACATGGATTGACATTATCCCATCCTGATCATATGACTTCTTTTTCATAGTAGCCACATTCATTTCTTATTATTTTGATATAGGAATATAGAATCTTTTTCAGTTCCAACAGTGAGTAAATTGGTGGTCATTACGCGGTAACCCTCGACTTTGGGGATATCTATTAAAGTGATGATCCATTACTCCAGGAACTAGAGAGTTTTCTATATGACCTACCTTCATTGAGATGTTACAGCGTATACGCTGCTTGTGTACCATTCTTTGGGATTATTGTCTGACACCTATTCCATGGGGTTTTTGAGTTGATACTCACCAGTTTTTCCTGACCATATTATTTGAGTGAGTTGTGTCTAAAAAAAAGAAAAAAAAAGAGCGAAACATTGGCTTATCATATGCTTGGGGACAAGCAATGTTTTAAGTGTGGGGGAGCGAGAGTTTGAGGGAGCCATTTGGATTTACTTATCATGCATTTATTTCAAGATTCAACCCTCTTTTTTACCAAAAAGATGTCAATTATTTTTTTAACCCACTGTCCCACAGCTTCAGAAGCATTTGAACCTCATTTAAAGTCCTTGAGATTAGTGATTTCTTTTGATTTCCACTAGTGGAGATATGAAATTCATGGAAAGCCTATGGTAAGCATGCATGTGTATGAGAATTGAGTAAAAATTTGATCATATATTTTGAGAGATGAGAGTGATGGAAAGGTAGGTCACATGATGAATGAGTGCACATACTTGTTTTGAAAAAATTCAAGTGAAAGAAAAATTATTTTTGAAACTGAAGTTTTAAATGAAGCATAATATATTATGAGGAAAGAGATAGACAAATTTTGAACTTGTAATTTTGATGTTTTGATCTGTCTGCGGCCACTTGTGTTTTCTTTCTGATTGTTTTGCACAGGAGTGCAAAAGTTTAAGTGTGGGGGATTTGATGTACATTGATTTTTACATGTATTTTTATTTTTTTTAACTTAGTTTTAATTAATTAGTTTAAACATTTTTAATATTTTTAGTTTATTTTTGTAGGTTTATAGTAATTTAGTTATTTTGGATAATTTTTTGTTAATTTATATATTGATATTAGTATTTTAGTATTTTTATTAGTTTATATTAATTTTATATATTAGTATTAGTTTCATTAACATTTCTCTTAATTATTTTTTTAAGTTAATTATAATTTCATATATTTAATTATATTATTATTATTTGATTAACATTTAACAATTTTTTTTAGAATTTTATTTTGAATTTTGAAATTTCCCCCCCCCCTTACTTCCCTCACCCACCGCCCCCCCTTGACCCGCTCTCCCCTCACCCCGTTCCCCTTTTTCCTCACCCGCCGACCCTTATCTTCTGCTCCCCATCTCTCCTGGCCGCCGGGCTTCACTCCCCATGCCGCCTCCATTCCCCCTTATCTCCCACTACTTCCGGCCATCCCGCTTCTTCCCCCCTTACCCACGCCGCCCCCTCCCTTACCCACGCCACCCCTCCCTTCTCCACCCGCGCACGCCCCACCTCCTCTCGGCCACCCTGCCGCGCCCCGCCTCCTCTCCGCCACCCTGCCATGCTGCACTCCCCTGCCACCAGCTGCCCCTCTCCTCTCACCCGCGACCTCCATCTCCGGCGCCCCCATCTCCCCCGCTGCTCCCCTGTCTTGCTCTCTTCCCCAGCCGCCGGCCTCCCCTCCAAAACCCTCGACCTCCCCTTATCTCCCCGGCCAGCCCCCGCTATCCCCATCCCCACTCCCCTCTCCACTCAGCCGTTCTCCTCACACTCTACCTCGTATTTGCAGCGCACCGGTCATCGCCATCCGAGGAGCCGACCCGCAGCCGCGCACCCGACCACCGACCGTTCGAGAAGCCACCATGGTCGCCGCAGCGGACCAACATCCACTACATCCCTCAACGTCTTTCGTTCTGATGGTCGCGAAACCGGCGCGTGACGTCATCACGTGCTATGGTGCAGTCAGACAGTGAAGCGCAAATTGCATGCGGCGTGAGTGAAGACCGACACGATCATTTTTGTTGGTAACACGGTTTTATTTTACATGGATTGTCCTATTATTACCGTGCTTGTGTTTTCAGTTGTGATGTCGGGGTGATTTTCTTAGTGTCGGGATGTTGGTTGACTAATTAAATTATTGCGCATGCCATGCAAGATATTGTTTGATGATTAATTGTCAATTAAATTTATTTTAATTGAATGTTTATCTCTTTAAATTATTTTTGCACTGAATTAATTGCTCAAATTGAAACTAGCCATTTTAATTATAAGTCTACGCGGCGGTCCGAGAAGGTAAACCGCGTTGACCGATGGTAGGTGCAAATTAGTGACACAACTTTGTGAGAAACGGGTTGTGTCATTTCGCCGTGTAGTTTAGGACTTGAACGAGTTTTCTAATTCATTTACGACACCAGAGAAATAGACTTTAAATAAATTGGAAAATTAAAATTGAGTATCTAAAAAATGCTTATATTTTCGGAACTGGCGATAATTAAATAGAATAAATATTTAATCACTCTAAGGAATACTTTGCATGGCTATGTAGCAATTTAATTGCGACATCAGCATCCCGAAACATTTTTTTGATTTAGAATCCACCATCTTGCTCATTTAAAATTTTCTTATTATTGATTTTCATCTCACCTTTTTATAGTTTAATTAAAAAAACCCAAAAATAGGAATTCTCTCACCCCTTTTCCTTTTCCTTCTAAACATTGTCCAACGAAATATTTTTAGTGAAATAGACTCTGTGCTTTATGTGGTTCGACCCTACTCACCACTTTTACAGTAGCCAGTCGGTTATAAAATTCGCAAATTTGCACGCGTAGCGACGCACGTGCCAAATTTCTGGCGCCGTTGCCGGGGAGCATGAGCACGTCTTGCATTAAGAAGATTTCTAGTAGACCTTGCTTTAGGCACTTTTCGCCTAAATGGTGAACACTCGTAACTCTGATCCGTCAAAGAACGATCCACCCCTTGATCCACAACTTGAACATCAAAGAAAGGGCAAGGAGAAAATCGGTACCTCAGCCGCAAACGCAATGCATCCACCAGAGGAAAGCGTTGAAACTCACATTCCGACGCTTCCTAGTGGACAAGTACACCCACTTTTCCAAAACCGTCTCGATAATCAAAGGCCTCGAACTACTATGAGACAGGAGTTGCGACCCAACACAGTCCGAGTCAGCTCAGGCATAACAAGACCCAGAATCCGAGCAACACACTTTGAATTGAAGCTATCCATGATCAACCTACTCCAACAACATGCACAATTTCATGGATTGAGCAGTGAAGACCCTTATATTCATGTGAACAGATTTCTTGAAGTCTGTGACACATTTAAATATAACGGAGTGACAGATGATGCGTTGATCCTGCGACTGTTTCTGTTCTCATTGCAAGGGAAAGCAAAGGACTGGTTGGAAAGTCTCGACTCAGAAACAGTTTTCACTTGGGAAGTGCTGAGAAGGAAATTTCTTGATCGATATTACACAACAGCTCAATCTCTGAAAAACAAGAGAGACCTCGACTCCTTTTTTCAAAGTGAATACGAATCATTAGGAGAAGCTTGGGAAATATTCAAGTCCATGTTAAGACGTTGTCCTCATCATGAGATGAAGTTGGCAAACCAGTTGCAAGCTTTCTAATATGGACTTCAACCTGAGAGTAAGTCTGCAATCAACACAACTACTGGAAATGCGTTCATGGAAATGGATCCTGAAGATCTATACATATTAATTAAAAACATGGCCGAACACAGTTTCCAGTGGCCAGAAGATTTTTCAAGAAGAAAGGCAGGAGTGCATCACGTTGATGCCCATACATTCATGGCCGCACAATTTGAAGCTCTCAACAAGAGGATTGAAAACTTGTCAATAAACCCACCTAAGCCAGTCCATGTTGTTCAAGATGAACATTGTCCACACTGTGGTGGCCCTCATGATTATCCCATGTGTCCATATAACACATCTGAGACTAAGATGTCTGAAGCTAACTTTGTCAGCTACAACAAAGGAAATTATGGAAACAACTGCAACACAAACTGGCAAGGAAATAACCAAAATCAAGGTTTTAAGGAGCCATCAACTACTCAAACAATGAACCAGAATGCGGGTCCACCTGGATTTCCTGCTCAATCTTCTTTCAGACCCGCCATGCAATCGCAAGAGCAAGGATATCAACAGAAATACGGACCCCCATTTCAACAACAACAACAATATAAGGAGCAAAAGCAAACAGACTTGTGCCCTCCTGCAATGCAAGGACAACAAGATTGGGGAGCAACTATTGCTAAACTAATGATGTCCAATCAATCAAGGTTTGAGTTACAAGAGATGGAAACTCAAAATTTGCAGACAACAACCCAAAATTTGCAAGCAACAACTCAAAATTTGCAGACGAACACCCAAAACCTGCAGGCTTCCATGCGTAACATTGAAAATAAAGTCAGTCAGATAGCTGCACAAATGCAGAACTGACAACAAAGAACTCTACCGGGAAGCACAAGAGTCAACCCAAGAGAAGAAGCAAAATCCATCACATTGAGAAGTGGTACACAATTACCAGAGCACCAAAGGCCTGATGTTCAACCAATAGATGAGACACCTATACCTTCCACTGAGAATGGCGACTCAACAAACAAAGTAATCCAACTTGAAACCAAAGAGGAGGAAGATCAAAACAAACTTGAAAAAAATGAAAAGGCAAGAAAGGAGAAGGAAAACAAGGCACTCAACGAAAGAGAGAAAGCCCACATACCACCTCCCCCATTTCCACAAAGACTGAAGCAAAGGAAGTTGGATGTTCAATTTTCAAAATTCATGGAGATGTTCAAAAAGATTCAAATAAATATTCCTTTTGTGGAAGCCATCACACAAATTCCCCACTATGCCAAATTTCTCAAGGAACATCTGTCAAAAAGAAGAAAATTTGATGATGTGGTAACAGTCATAATGCACGAGGAATGTTTAAAGATCATACCCAGATCCATACCTCCAAAACTAAGAGACCCAGGGAGTTTCACTATTCCTTGAAATATTGGAGGATGTCAATTCGGAAGAGCTTTGTGCGACCTCAGAGCTAGTGTCAATCTCATACCGTCTGGAATCCTTGAAGAACAGGGCATCACCAAATTAAAGCCAATGAGAGTCGCCTTGCAAATGGATGACCAATCAGTGAATCATCCTCGAGGGATTCTAGAGGACGTACTTGTCATGGTTGATCAATATTACTTCCCTGCTGATTTCATTGTCCTCGATATGGAAGAAGACAAGGACGTCCCACTCATTCTCGGGAGACCCTTCTTAGCAACATGCAGAGCGCTGGTTGATATTCAAGAGGGAAAGTTAATTTTTAGAATTGGGGATGAGAACATAACATTTGATGTCCTAAAGGCCATGTAAAAACCATCTGTAGTAGACTGTCATTTCCTGGATACGATTGAAGAATGGGATGAGTTAGCAAGCGATGCACTGGATCTCGCGGATTTGCACAAAGAAAATGAAGAGTTTGCTGAATAAATTGAGGTAGTGGAATTCATCAGGAATATAGTCGAGCCTTTAGATAGACATGAATTCACTTCACTTACTCCATCACTTGAAAAGCCTCCAACACTTGAGCTTAAACCCCTTCCATCAAACCTGAGATATAGTTACTTGGGAGATTTAAACACCTTACCAGTCATCATCAATGCCAATATTTCGAGTGAACAAGAGAGAAAATTGATCAATGTCCTATCATAAAGGAAACCAACAATAGGTTGGACGATTGCTGGTCTAAAAGGTATAAGTCCTGCCATATGTACTCACATAATACATATGGAAGATAATTCAAAACCTTGCAGGAAACCACAACGACGCTTGACACCTCCCATGCAAGAAGTAGTCAAGAAAGAAGTCATTAAACTTCTTGATGCGGGTTTAATATTTCCAATCTCTGATAGTCAATGGGTTAGCCCATTGCAAGTAGTACCTAAAAAGGAGGGAACCATAGTGGTTGAGAATGATAAAGGAGAATTGATAACCACAAGAATAGTGACGGGATGGAGAGTGTGTGTCGACTATCAGAAATTGAATGATGCCACCAGAAAGGATCACTTCCCATTGCCCTTTATTGATCAAATCCTTGAACGATTGGCAGGACGAGATTAATACTGTTTTCTGGATGGATACTCGGGCTATAATAAAATAGCAGTGACACCAGAGGATCAAGAGAAAAGAACGTTCACTTGTCCATATGGTACATTTTCTTATAGGCGAATGCCTTTTGGAATGTATAAATATCACACCTTTCACCATAAATATCACCCCTTTCACTTTTGATCAATAAAAGGAAATGGGAAGTGATATAGAGGCATTATCTTTATGGTGAAAGGTGTGATATTTGATCAATAAAGGGCAATGGGAAGTGATATTTGATCAATAGAGGCATTATATTTATGGTGAAAGGTGTGATATTTATACTTCCCATTTCCCTTTATTGATCAAATCCTTGAACGATTGTTCAACCACTAGTGGAACTGATCCATTGTTCAAACACTAATGGATCAGAAGACCCGCTAATAGAAGGTGGACACTACCTCATGAAGGAATCAACAAAATATTGATCCCTCTTTTTTTTGTTTGGAAGCACTACATGATTCATAGCTTGAGAAAGTTATGTGAGCATAGCTATAAGATTTTTCATTCCATCTCCCATAACATTTGGTTGCTCAGGAGGACAATAATTGCATTTCCCATCACATTAAGCATTAACGTGGTTCCTTCAGGTTCTGACCATTGACTAAAACCAAGAAGCATAATGTGAGAAACACTAATCATAATAGTAAAACCACATAATCGAGAATAAAATTTAAATTTAGGATACAATAGGTTTTATCCTAGATTATTCATGGTCATTTCTAAAATTCTAGGAGTATAACCTATACTTAGAAATTTCCTTAAGGTTCTTACTAAGGATTTCTCATCCTAGTTTCCAAAGGTTAACTATACCTTTCCTCTGATACCTACTAAAACGACCCATAATTAACATACATTGATATTACGTAAAAATTGAAGTATATTCATTACAAAATATAATAAATCCAAGACAGGACCATATAGGTATAGTGTCTTTAGAAACTGGGAAACATAAATAGCTGGTTCATAAAACATATACATTTTCTCCCACTTATTTCTTCATAACTAGACTCTTTTTTGACCAATCTTTCTTAATACCCTTCTTCACGACCTGAGAAAAATAACCATATGAAAGGGTGAGATCAAATGCTTAGTAAGGGTAAACAAGGGAAAGATCAATCATGTCATAATCATAGAACATAAGAACGTAACATTTGGAAGACTTATCCTATATATGATGGAGCGTGATATCATGTCATGGGATAAAAGTTCATAATAATTAATGAAAAAATTCAAAAAAGTCATAACATAAGACATGAAGGTTTGTGTAATACACATAAGAATATAAAATCATTTCATATTAGTCAAGGATCATTTCAAAGACCATTATAGTGGACAAAGTCCATTACTGAATCAGATTTACTTGTCGTTCCAACCATGTATTACTAAACCAGATTTACTTTTCATTCCAGTCATGTCTATCTCATGAGATATAAATCTTTACCCAATTAATTGGAGTGAGATATAGGTCCCACCCATCTTATAATGAAATCATTCTTAAGTCTTCCACAAAAACATAAATCATAGAATAACCTAAGGAATAAAATGGGTTTCTTAAACATCAATCCATCATAATCCATATAAAACAAATGGAATTAATAAATATAATTTCGTCATAAACACAACTCAAATCATAGTGATAATAGAGATATAAAGAAAACCCTATTTAAAGAATTTCATCTTAGATGGAAAATAATTTTGATAAAACACTTGAAATTAATTCTTGAGGATAATATAATTTTTTCTTCAAAAACATTTTCTTTTCTCAAAATGCCACACAATTGGAAAAGAAAATAATTTAATTTAAAATACTATTGAAATATTATAAAGGAATTTTTCTGTAAATAAGGCATTATAAAATTGTAAGAAGTGTTTGATACTCTATAAGTTAAAAAAACATTATTCTTGTACTTTTTCCAGAAAAATAAAAAACTACCTCATAACGAAAATGAAAAAAGATTCTTTTCATACCGTTTAATAAAAATTCACCAATGGGTAAACTAGTCTTTAAAAAATAGTATAAGAATAGAAATAATATTACATATTTAGGAAACATGGGCATGGATGATAAATATATGCCAGTAAATACTTACGTATAAACAATCTCAGATAATAATGAGATTGTAGAATTATCCCTTACCGTAGGTATGATATCCTTCATATGTATCTGAACCTCTTGTATAATGTTTTAAATAATTCTATTGACTTATTCCAGAATAATAGTTATTTTTATGATATCATATATGTTCATATTATCATATGTTCGTTAGTAACATTTCATTGTCACTCGTTATTCGGATATTAACTACTTTATGTTCTTATACAAGTTTTGTCGGATAAGTTCATGTTACACTTATTAGGTTATAGTTATATAATTTATATAATTATATTAGTATAATATCATATTATTCATTCCATTCGTGTATATAATCGTGGTTTAATGAAAATCATGTAGAATGAATCGCATCGCATCATGGAGATGGTAGGCCGTACGTATGGACGAGCGACAATATCATTCACACAATTGTTGAATAATATTGAAGTGGATGGTGTATAATATTTCAGAATTAGTATCATGTTATAATAATCACATATAGTTATTATTTCCCTCATTATACCCATCCAAGTAAGGTGGGGGTGAAAAACATATTACACCACAGCTTGGAGACGGTAAGCCATACATACGAACGCATGGTGATTTCATTTTTTTGTATGATGTATAGAAGGTGGAATATGGTTGTTTCATAATTATAATAACATATCAGTATATGATTGATAATTATGTTGTTACTTTATAATTAAACAACTAATAAAGTAGAATTAGAAGAAGAAAGATGTTTGAAAGAATCAGTATAAGAGATTACCTCTTCCTCGACGTACTTCCTCTAAATCTCTTCTTAGAGCACTAGAGTTGGTCTTTCAAGATGACCAGAACCTCTAGAATGTAAATAAGGAAGCGCAGGGGATGATTGAGCTTTAATGCTCAAAGTTAAGTGAATAGGTGAGGGATGAGGTGCGCTTTTATAATTGAGGGGCACTTTTGGAAACTCCATAAATAATAATTTATAATAAAATCAAACCCTACCCAAAACCTACAAAATGTTCCAATTTAGAATATAAGATGGGATAGGGTTGTAATATAATCAACCAATAAATTTTTTTCATGTATTTCTGTCAATTTAAACCTTATCTTTTTAATTAACACTTAGTTATTCTATAAAATTTTTAACTAGGGTAACAAATAATTCAATATTAAAAGGGTGAAATATTTACTTATTTGATGTAAAATAGACTAAATAAATACATTAGATTATTTTATACCATATCATAATTATTATATATTTTAAAAAAATGGTTACTTATTTTTAAATAATTTAATAAAACATTATTTTTATAGACAATCAATTGTATCAATTTTGACATTATTCAATTCATTGATTTTTATAAGTATTAATATAACAAGATAACTTAAAAAAAACCATTTTTTTATATTACTAGGAGGTCGAGGTCATCTAGAAAATTCATTATAAATGATAGTTATCCCAAATTTTATATACTTTAATATTTTTAATAACATTTATTTGTTATATCTATTAATAAAATAATCACTACATCAATTTTTTATAATTATTTAATATACTTATTTTTTGAATAAAAATTTATCTTAAAATACTGTGATGATGATTTATCTGTTAGATTTCAGTAGACTATTTTTAGTTGAATTTATCTTCTGGAAAATATAATATTTAAAATGTTATACTTATTAAATTATAAAGGTGAAAACATTAACATCACTTTAAATAAAATAATATAAGTTCCATAATCCCTGATATATGGCTCCAATGGTCGATAACTATACCCTTGGATGATTATGGTCGAGATAAACTCAACCAATAAGATTTGGTCAAGTGTTTGGATATTTTAATGGGTATTATTATTTTAATTAAAACTATATTATTGATTTTTCATCAATTAAATAATTTACTCATCATTAATTTATAAGCTATTATGGTATTTATTTATTTACTAAAAATTAAAAATAAATTAACATGATAAAAAAACATTTTATATTTCAAATGAAAATTTATAATCAAATTTTATTTTGTATAACCTTATATAAAAAATTATTTAGTTATTAAAATTTGAGTGAGTCATATTTAACTTTTCTTTAAATAAAATATATTAAATGTTCTAATCTCATCCAAGTAGATTAAGATGGATACCATTTAGACCCAAGTATGATCTATATTGAATCGTACTCGTAAAATTATAATAATTAAAGTGTTAGAGTAATTTTATAATAGGATTATTACCCTTAATTACCCGGTTTACCCTTTTACCATATTAATAAAAATTTCTGAAGTTAATAATAATAATGCCAAAAAATAAACTAAATATATTTACATAATTTGGAACCATTGATTCCAAATATTGAATCCATTTTTCAAAATTCAAATCACATAAGTTTCAGTAATTAATTTAAAATTAATCCCGTTGTCAGAAAGTGAGAATGAGTTTTAAAAGTTAAAACATTACAAAAGATTGAAATGTATTTACATATGAATTAAATGTAAAAGTAATTATAATGACATAAATTATATTTAATGATAAAAATATATTTTATTTATACTTTAAAACTATTCAATATTATAATTTAATGATATAAATTATTTTGATGAAAAAAGTTGCTTTCACATAAAATTTAGTGTATTTTTAGTATTCATCAAAACTTAAAAGTTATCAGAAATTCATCCAAAGTAAATTTTTATATCTCACTTCAAAAGAACATATTTATGTTTTCAAATAAATATTATTAATGTTTAAAAATATTAATTTAAATGGGGTTCTCCAATCAAAGGTGAAAAATTGCACTTTAAAAAAAATAGGTTTTTATACATCAAATAGGGTTTATTAATACATTATGACTAAAATATCAATTGGATGAATATAAAAAATATTTTATTAAGTATCTAAATATATATCTCATTAATTTAATTACTAATAGTAATTCAATCAAAAATACAAATATCAAATTGATTTATATTTTTCATAAATAAATGATAGTTAATGAATTCACAATGCATTTTCATAAGTTTCTTATACTTATTCCCGCTAACCTAATGGCTAGGATATAATGGTAATTTTATACTAAGGGAATCTCGTGGTTCGTTTAAACTCATTATTTCATGAAATAAATGCTACTAAAGAATTAAAATTATTTGAAAACGTATTCCCCTTCTATTCATACATTCTCCTGGGTTCTCCTTCCCACATTCTTGACATAAAAAATATTAAAATTTATTTCTTTTATGGTCGTTAACACAATAACTATCATAAACTCCCACATTCAACTTATTTACTCAAATATAAATTTTATTTCAAAGAAACTTTAAGGGAGAAGTGGGTAACCATAAAAGAGAAAATAAAGTTCACTACATATTGAAGGAACTCACAAATTTAGTAAATAAAGACTAAGATTTCTAGAATTATACTCCCAATATAATTCCCATTGAGATGAAATTACCTAGATATTCGGGTAATCATTGATAAGTTATTCAAAATGATTAGCCATTCTGTCCCATGTCTATATGAATTACTCCCAATTTATTTTACGTTAATTGAAACCACTATCCAAAATTCATTATTGTTTTTGGATCCATGCCATTTTCCTGTCATTGGTATCAACTCAAAGTCTTCTATCATAAATTCTATCAACCTCCTCTCTTGAATCTTTGATCCAGATGAATCCTTCTAGTAGTTATTCCTTATAATGAAGAATAAGCTCCACACACTCCCCTTTGTCTACTTCCAATTCTCTTGCTATACTATTATGTTATCCTTCAATCATTTATCCCTGGTCTAACACAATGGCTTCACTTATAATAACTCTATTAGCCGCTTACTCACCCACCTAATCCTGTACCTTGGTTCCATTAGGTGCCTCATTTTTCATGGTTAGAGATTGTTTTCCCCTATTACTAGAGACCTTATTGACCAATTAAACCATTGAGTATTACCCCATTTCTACTTCTTTCCCGATTCTCATAACCTTAAATGATGATATGGTAATTATAGTTTTTGTAGTGTTTGAATAATCATTGTGAGTTATTGATTCCCGCCCTTGTGGACTAGAAATATTTCAAGAATAATAATTACATTTTCCCCATCCTTTAGATAGACACTACCTTTATATAATCTTGAGAGTCCTATTCATATTCTGTTGTTGGATGGGATTCCACTTCTTTATCACTGAGATCATTATATTCCAAAGACCTTGAACCAACCTGTTTCTGATTCCATCTAGGAATGTAAGTTTTCCATCCTTTTAGATCTGCATTCTACTTTCCATCTACACTCAAGGTGAAGAAACTATTATGGATCTTAATTGCCTTTTATATTTTTCTATGATCATCCACCCCTGAATTTAGAGACAAAACAAGATGTAGATCAGTAGAACCATGTTTCTCCGCAAGTACCTTTGCATCAATAAGGGTTATAACACCACTAGTAGTAGTAGATTTCTTAGTCATATTTCCAATACCCATACTACTATTCTTGACTATATCAAAAAAGGAGGGGACCATGCTAGCATTGGATTTTCCCAAATCACCTATAGGAGGATTAGCTGGAATTGACTCAGTAGTTTGGTTGAGGGAAGCTGCCCCATGAGGGTGACCCCATCTAAGGGATGAATCACAATGACCCAGATCGCCACTTTTTCCCTCAAATATCTCCATAATCACCACCTCTTGTTCTGAGTCCCCGCTCAGTTTTAGTTCCACCGAATGGGGTGAATTTGGCTTGGTTCTCAGGGTATCCACTAGAAAATCCACTCAATCTTCTTTGGATTAGGCGAGACCTGCTCAATAAATGTGCACTTCTATAAGTCACAGCTCAAGTGAGAAAATAGTTCTGCAAATTTCATATCATTTGAAGATATTTCCACTTTCTATATGAAATTATCAGAAACTCCCCCATTACACCCTTCCTGGAAAATTGGATCATCTTTACTCTGCATCAGTTCTGACCCCCCTGTCAAACTACATGGCGGCAACAAAAGGGTAGGTTCCTAAGGCGCCGACACAATGCACAATAAGAAACCCAAGATTCGAATATCATTTCTTGTTTTCACCTCAATTCTTCCCCAACTACTATCCAAACCCACTCTATTGATGTCCTTGATACATAAACTTCCACCCATATCCACAGATTAATTGGGTGACTAAAAAAGAATGCCCTGTTATTGGAAAAGTTTATTTGGAATAATCAAAAGGATTCACCTTTCAATTCATATTTCATTTATTTTCTCATGAGGAAAATCATTCCATAGTCCATCACATTCACAATTAACATGAATCATCCTAGATCAAGGAATTTTATAAAACCAAAAAACATAGTGTGAGAAACAATAATCATAGTGAGATATCATGAAAATTAATTTCTAGAATTTCTAAATCATGAAAAATTATTTTCAATCTATGACACCTTAAGTTTAACCTAGGATATCCCTAGTTATTATATCTTCAAATAATTCATAATGGTTTAGAGAGAAAATGTAAATTAACAAAAGCATATCCCCTAAGAGTGTCAAACTAGAGGCCTAGTAAGGGAACACTCACCGTGCACTAGAATGATGGTCATGATATACTTGACCAACTCTTTTCAAGTTTATTACCCCTATATGCATCTATTGAAAAAAACACATCAATTTTTAGCATCCATAGAGATATGTATTTCTAAAAAACCACATAATCTATATCTTACAAAACATTTAGGATGTTATCCTATACATAGGCTTATCACCAGATTTTTCACTAAATTTCTATAATATTAATCTCTGAAGATTGAATAAACTCAGATCTAATTCCAATTATAGCCACCCATAATTTTCATATGTAAATATTACATCTTATTAGATGAATATTAAATATATAACATTACGATCCATTCCATAGTCATATAGGTTTAATGACTTTGGGATGTTGGATACAGAAACCAATTATTCATAAGAGATATAAATTATCTCACACTAAGTTGTTCATAAATAGAACCTTTCTTAGACATATCATAATTAAAGTATTTCTTCATAACCAAGGGAAATGAAACTTAATAAAGGGTGAGCTCAGATGCTCGGTAAGGGTAAAAAGGGAGATATCAATGATCACCTAGATATAAAATGAGCATAAGGCTATGATAACACGATATTAACATTTTAAAATCATGCCCTACATATCATAGATCATAATATTGAGTCATGGAATAAAGCATGGTAGTCCATAAGACATGAATCATTATAAAATCAAAGAACATGAACCTTGATAGAATAACATTGGCATAAGATCACTTTATAAAAGAGTGGCATAAGTGTGGAATAATAATAATCATAGAAATATTATTTCAAGGATGCCCACTAAGACATTCATAAAATGTTAGGCATGGGATAACCACTATATACCTACTTCGAACATGGAATTACCTCCTATGTACCCTCTTTCGAGATTGGGATAAACTCCCATGTACCACATTTTTCAGGATTGTGATAACCTCTCATTTACCCTTCGATCTCATAGAACATTATAATTTACCCAATTCATTGGATGGATATATAATTTTGGTCCCACCCATCACATAATCACAATAAATACATTTATGTTCCATAATATCATAATTCATTCATTATATATCATAACCCATGGAAAAGAAATGGGTTAAATAGACATGTAATAAATTCATCATAACATAAACCATCTAGAGAAATAATAAGGATGGTATCCTTGGATTATATCCCATAAGTAACATTAGGGGATGTTATCATTAAAAAAATTACATTAAAATATAAATTAGAATATTTCTTGAGGAAAATACTCTTATCATTTTGAAATAACTTATTTTAAAAAATTACAAAATATTAATTAAAATATTTTCTTTGAAAAGAACCTTGGAAACTTTTAAAAAAAGATTAAATGTATCGAGTGGTCATGATGATGGAAAATTCTGTTCATACCATGTATATAAAAACAAATATTCCTTTCACATTTTTGGTAAAAAAACTAAATTATTATAGTGGCCATATGAATCGTGTAAGGAAACTGGGAGGGGGTGAATTAGTGTACCAACTTTTTTACTATATTTTAATTTCTTTCAATTAACCCCTCTACTATTGAATCTCTTCCTTGGTTAAGAGGAATTGATCTGTTGTGTGCTATTGAAAATCACATATACATGAAATAATTATAATAAAAGAAACAATAAAACACAAATATTTTTATAAGGTTTGATATAAAAGGCCTGTTACTTACCGTGATCAATCTATGGTTGATTCACAGATTCTCCTATCACTATAATTTTCAGTGATTACAAACACCTAAAATTGGTGTACAATGTTCATGCAGGAACTAATTAATCTCCCTATGTGAATGTAATTATTTATACTGGTACAACTAGTCTTCAATTAAGTTGTTTATACTGGAACCACTACTTATTTTATGGTATTTATTGAACACACTGAACAAGATCTCACTACTACACTGGATGACCATGCATCAAATGGATAGTCTTGTTCCTCTGCTAAAGGTCTTCAACTGCTACTAATTCAATAAGATAATATGAATGTCGAACTTATATTATTAAATAAATGGAAGATGAAACTTAAAATTAAACTCTATGATTTATTAGAATGACCAAATGATGAATATATCAAATTACTGCAAGTTTAATTTTTCCTTGATATATCAATTGATTAGGAAGATAATCCTTCTAATAGTGAAGTTTCTATCCTCAATTCACTTAAAGCATGTGTTTCATGGAATTTGAAATAGTTATGTTATTCTATGTGTTATTTAATTTTTTTGTTTTGGGTATCTGAATTAATTTTTTTTTCACATATGCATGAAATCATGCATGAATCATTCGTTCTTATTTTAATAACTGAAATTCTTCATCCTTCATACTTTCTTCACAAATGCACACACACTGCCTATTTATGTGACAAGTGTGTGTTGCATGTAAATTATTCTTTCAAGGGTGTGTGAAACACACTTCCCACTTCTTCATCTTCTCGCTATCTTTGTACACACCTTTTATGCACCACATTGTACACTATTGTGTTTCTCAATGCATGTGCATGCATGTAATGACTTTATTGATTAAGTGTAGTGAAATGTCAATGTGTCCTTGTGTAAAAATGTTGGTATTCATGTAAGGGTTTCACACTACATTGGTTAATTTTTGGAACCAAGTTCTTAAGGATTCAAGATGAATTTGTAGTGTGCATAGGTTTTATTCCCATGGTATCCACATTTTCATAAGCTTAGGCCTTGTAGATCTCGGATCTTTGTGAAATCTCAGGAGATGCATTTGTGCTGTCCCAATTGCTTCATGAAACTTTGTCTTTATGAATCTCCTTTGAGAGTAATTTTTACTTTTCAAAGACCCTTAGTCATCCTCAATCTCCTTCATAAAATACTATTGTGATGAGGGATTACCTTTTTGAAATAAGTGTCTTCATAGATGCTCTGTTTTCTATGGAAAATAAGAGCTCTTAAATATAGGCAGCACATTATCGAGCATGGTTTATCACCTTTTCACTACTGGAAATGTGGGTTTTCCCAATAGATATGTACCAACGGTTTGAAGAAACCATTTCTATACTTTAAAAAAAGCCACATTTTCCAACAGTTTTCTCATACGGTTGGAAAATGTGTTAAAATAGTTAATCTTTCCGAACGGTTTGATAGAACTGCTGAGAAAGCTTCAGTTCCTATAACATATACCAATGGTTTATTAAAATCTTTAGTAAAGAGAGGTTTTCCCAATGGTTTTTAAAAAACCCTTGGGAATGTTTTCCACCAAATACCCAGCGCCCCAGATCCCAATACGCCCGACTAGAGACCTAATCGAGACCTGCTCCCGAAGTATTCTCGGCCTCAAAACAGCTTCCATCCAAAGATCCATCTTCAATCAAACAAAGTTTCATTTCTACACTTCAAATTAGTAAGTGTTACCTTAGTTTTAGTGTTCTTCCACTTTTTATTTTATGATTGATGTTTTGATTTAGGCTAAATTAGAATTAGTACTATTGGAGTATGGAACCCTTTGTTTTATGTTTTTTTGTTCTACACTTCATACATCCTAAATGGTCTGTTTAGTGGGGTTTGTTTAGTGTAGGGGTAAAGGGTTTGTTTTAGGTTTATGTTTAGTGGGGTAAAGGGTCTGTTTTATGTTTTTTATGTTTTTTTATGTTTGTTTTACGTTTTTTGTTTAGTGGGGTTTTATGTATTATGTTTAGTGGGGTTTTATGTTTATTGTATAGTGAAATGGATAATGCATGATATTTTGACTTTCTTAATGAATAAAATGATTTTAAATAAAAATACCCTAAGGGGGGCTACATGAGGGGTAGGGGGGATTTCTAGGTGTGGGGGGATGTCCAGGTGGTGGGTGGGTTGTACAGGGTTAGGGGGATACAGGGGGGGTAGTGGGGATATATGGGTGCGGGGGAGGGGGTATGGGATGCCCCAAGGAGGGGTGTGGGCTGTCCAGGGGGTCAGGGTGGGGTGTCCAGGTGGGGGAGGGGGTGTGGGGTGTCAAAGGAGGGGGTTGGGTTGTCCCAGTGGGGGGGGGGGGGGGGTGGCTGTCCAGGTGGGGGGGGATTTCCAGGTGCGGGGTGGGGGTGGGTTGTCCAGGTGGGGGGGAGGGGCTGTAGGGGAGGGGGTGTGGGCTGTCTAGGGAGGGGGTGGGCTGTCCTGGTGGGTGGGGGGCTATCCAGGTGGGGGAGTGGGTATGGGCTGTCCAAAGAGGGGGGTGTCCAATGGGGGGGGGGGGGTGTCCAGTGGGGGGTGTGGGATGTCCAAGGGGGTGGGGTGGGCTGTCGTAGACACCTCATACCCCCCTGGACACCCCCACCCCTAGAAAGCCCCCCCTAGAACCCCTGACCCCCCTGGAAAGCCCCTCCACCCTCGTGGACAGCCCACCCACCCCCTTGGACACCCTGTACCCCCTGTATAGCCCCCCACCCCCGTGGACAGCCTGCCCACCCCCTGGACACCCCATAATCCTTGGACAGCCCCACCACCCTCGTGGAAAGCCCGCCCACGCACCCCATACCCCCTGGAGAGCCCCCCACCCCTGGAAGTCCCCCCCACCCATACCCCCCCTGGACAGCCCCGCCACCCCCACCACCACATGGACAACCCACCCACCCCCCGGACACCTCGTACCCCTAGACAACCCCCTCCCCACTCCTTAGAAATCCCCCTGGACCCCCCCCCCCCCGACCCCCCTAGATAGCCCCCGCCACCCCCATGGACAACCCACCCACCCCCCTGGACACCTTGTACCCCCCTGGACACCCCCGCCACCCTCGCCACCCCCTGGACAGCCCGCCGACACCCTAGACCCCCTCCACCCCCCTGGACAGCCCCACCACCCCCGTAGATAGCCCACCTACCCCTTTGGACAGCTCGTACCCCCCTGGACAGCCCCCACCCTCATGGAAAGCCCGCCCACCCCACAGACACCCGCCCACCACCCCCCGGACACCCCTATCCCCCTGGACTCCCCCACCCCTAGAAATCCCCCCACACCCTTGACACCCCCGACCCCACTGGACAACCCCACCACCCCCGTGGATAGCCCACCCACCCCCAAGATATCCCACCCACCCCCCTGGACACCCCGTACCCCCCTGGACAGCCCCACTACCCCCATGGACAGCCCGCCCACCCCCTGGACACCCTGTACCCCCTGGACAACCCCACCCACCCCCTGGACACCCCGCTCACCCCCTTGAACATCTTTCCCACCCCCTAGACACCCCCTACCCCCTGAACACCCCTTGGACAGCCCGACCACCCCCGTGGACAGCCTGCCCACCTGGACACCCCGACCCCCCTAGACAACCCCCCACCCCCTAGACACCTCCGACCCCCCTTGACAGCCCCTCCACCCCCTGGACACCCTGCCCCCCTGGAAACTCCCTCCCCCTTGGTCAATGTATATGATCACTCAAATTATCTACTAAAATATAAAATTTATTCGATCTAAAATTTAGTCAACTCCTGAATAATTCTCCTCCACAGGTGTACATGATCTTGTACACTCATGTATAGTTCTTCAAAGATATTTTGTTATAAATATAGTATATTTTTGTCTTTTATATTATGATTCTCATATAGAGTAGTGTGTCAGTTATGGTTTCATATAAAGTGAACAATTCTCATTTACTTAAATATTTTTTCGATGAAACTTCAATCCTATTGAATTTCTTTTGACGAAATGAATTATTAAAATTATTTTTTACAGAATGGATAAAAGTTAGATGTATGAAACCTATCGGATCTTAAACGATTTTCAAAACAATTTGGAGAGATTTTTAGATTTTTCATTTCACAATGCTTTAGATAGTGGTCGCATACACTGCCCATATTCCAATTGTGTTGGAAGACCTTGGTTGATCCATGGAGAAGTCAGCTACCACATAACCAAATATGGTTTTCAAGAAAACTACTATGTGTTGTATCACAATTTGGAGAAAATGAAATCTCAAATTGCTGATGATTCAAATGAGAGGACTGGAGTGGAGAATTTGTTATATGACTGATTTCCATTTATTCATCATCATGAAAAAGAAAGGATTCCGACCCAAGAAGACTTTGATATGAGCACACATGATGTGTCTAATGAAAATGATGATGTTTTAAGTGTGAAAAAATTGAATGATGCTACCACAAATCTAGTATATCGACAGTGCGATAAAATGAAAAAGTTGGAATTTTAATCCGATTGTTTCATGGGAAAAATATGTACAGGATTTCTAATACAACAGTCGATTACATTCTTACCTACTTGAAGGATTTACTTCTAGATGATGCAGATATTCCCCCAAACCACTATATGGCATGGAAGTTAGTTGAGGAACATGGATTTTCAAGAACCAAAATTCATGCTTTCCTGAAAGATTGATGTTTATTCTGGGAGGAAACCGCTGAATGAAATGATTGTATAAAATGTGGCACATCACGCTGGAAGTCAAAATCTGATGGAACACCATCCCGCGTTCCATAGAAAGTAATGTGGCACTTTCCATTGATCCCCAGACTCCATAATCTTTTTATGTCTGATGAAATATCAATAAAAATGAGATGGAATAATACTGAGAGTAAGAAGACTAATAATGAGTTGGTTCACCCTACAATGGATTTTCATGGTAGAGATTTGATGCTCGATATCCTAATTTTACAGCTGATGTGCATAATGTGAGGCTGGGACTTTCATGCAATGGTTTTAATCCGTTTGGGCATATGCTTATCTCGCACAACACATGGCCTATTTTTATACACATTTATAATCTTCCCCCATGGTTGCGTATGAAAAAACCTTTCACTTTCATGAGTATACTCATATATGGACCTTCTAATCCTAACATTAATATTGACGTATACATGAAAACTTTAATAAAAGAGTTGAAACTTCTTGGGGATTTGGGTGTACACACATACGATGCATATTCGGAAGATATATTTCAGATGAATGTTGAGATTTTGTGGACGATCAATGATTTTTAGGCTTATGCAATGATGTATGGATGGAGAATGAAGGGAAAACTGTCATGTCCTGTTTGTATGAAGAATACACGATCCAGAAGACTGAAACATCACTGTAGTTTCAGTTTTATGGGACATCGACGATTCATGCCAATGGACCATCCATATAGAAATAATCGTTGAATATTTGATAATACCATAGAGACTGATGATCCACCTCAGCATATGTCTAGAACTAATGTTCTTAATGAATTGAATCATTTCAGTTTTTTCATTCGGGAAGGGTCAAATGAAATCTGGAAAGAGAAAGAATGTTTCCACTGTAACCTGTTACAATTTGAGGAAGAGGAGTATCTTTTCTGATTTTCCTTATTAGTCAACCAATTTGTTACATAATTGCTTAGAAGTAATGCACTTTGAGAAGAATATATGTGAAATGTTGATTTAGATACTTCTAAATGGTAAGGGAAAGAAAAAAGATGATTTAAGGTCTCGGCGTGACTTGGTTGATTGGGGCATCAGACCAAATTGCATCTTATGCATATCAGTGAAAATAAATGGAAAGTTCCATGTGCTTCTTATGTGATGAAACCTATGAAAAAAACAATTTCTGGAAGTATTAGAGACTATTAGAGTTCCTGATGGCTATTTATGAAACATATCTAAACGGGTCAAAAGAAGAGAGTTGAAGATAAAATCTTTGAAGACTCATGATTATCACATTCTTTTACATGAGTTGATTCCAATGGAAATCCATAATCTTTTGTCCAATAATGTAAGGGTGACTGTTATTCAGTTGTGCAATTTGTTTAGAGACCTTTGTGCTAAGAATTTTCCAAGTCGTTCTTGCAAAAAATGTTGACAGATTCCTCATTAATTTTGTGTGAGTTGGAGAAAATATTTCATCCATCATTTTTCACATGCATGCTGCATCTGACTGTCCATATTCCCACTAAAATACTTCTCGAAGGACCTGTTTCTTTTCTTTGGATGTATCCAACAGAAAGAAATATGTACACATTAAAGTCTTATATCCGAAACATGAATCATCCCGAAGGTTCTATCATGAATGGTTACTTGGCTCAAGAATGTATGGATTTTTGCTCAATGTATTTGTCTGATCTTACTAAAAGATTGAACAGTCCAATGAGAAATGAAGAAGAATAGTATGAGAAAATTGAACCCAATTTTCTAACACTTCCTCAAACAGAAGGAATTCCTGGATCATATACATTGAATACATTAAGCCTTGAAGAGCGGAAGATGGAACATTGCACAGTTTTGATCAACTGTGATTTTTTCGATGACTACATCAGGTAAATAAATTGAATATGTATGTCTTACATATATATCTGCTAAACTATTCATATTTTTTATCTACAGGGAACATAAAATAATGATAAACAGAAATCATCGTTATTTATCTTTGAGAAGGAGGGAGACTTTGTATAGAAAAGAGTTTTCTGCTTGGTTAAAATTGAAGGTAAAAATATTACTATTTAAAATAATTAAATCAATATTTAATTAAGTTTAATATTCATTTATATTGAAGGTAGTGAGTATTCCTGCTGACTCTGTCTCTGAGGAAATAAGAGCTTTGGATTTTGGTCCTAATACAATGGTTCGTTACTATAAATAAATTGTTATCAATGGATACAAATTTATTGTCATTGAACGAGAAAAGAACATGATAACACAACATGATGGTGTTATGGTTACTTCCACAACAGATTGTTATGCCAGTGAATCATATAGTAGACCACGATTTGAAAATGTGGGTCATTATGGATTTGTTGAAAAAATAATAATGTTGGATTATTAATCTCATGGAAGAGTCACGATGATGATATTCCATTGGTTTGATTTGATGATGAGACATGGCACATTTATTGATGATTGTGGATTTTGATTAATTAATATGACTCGCACTCTTGCTACCGATGAACCATAAGTATTAGAATCAATGGATAAACAAGTTTTTTATTTCAATGACCAAATTAGACCAGAATTTGGTGTCATAGTTGAAGTAATTCCAAGACATATTTTTGATGATGGTAATGATGGAATTGACACCATTCCTACTGCCATTAGAACCAATCCATTTATTTCTTTGGATGACTACAATAGCTCAATTTTCAGAGTTGAATGTGAACCTAAAGTTGTGGTGGGAAATATATAAAATCATCCATTCATGTTCTCAATTCTTTTGGTTTACCTCGAGTTGGGTTGTTAATGATGGTTCTATTCAAATTGATTTAGTATTGAAACCTACATCATCTACCTGAGCTAAAGAAATTACCTTTTCCTTAATTTTTACAATTGCTTTTCCCTCTCATTTATTTTGTTTTTTGGGTTACACATTAGTTATCCATTTCTATTTACTTCCATATTGGTTTTCAAATTAAAGAAATGAAACCAATTGAAGAGATGCGATGGAAACATATGATGGAAAACAATCGTATCATGATTGAGCTAGGAATTCCACCACTAGTTCCTGCAGTGAGTATTTTATTTCAAATATATTTATTTAAATTATATATAATGTCATGTGATTAATTTTTTTAAAACAATTTTTCAGGATCCATCTACTAGACGACAATTATTTGATGAGCAGCCAAGTAGTGGTCCCAACTCTTGGGGTGTTTGTATGAGGGGGGTGGTATGGGATCTAGATGATCTGGTTAGTGTACCCGATTAGACCCTACCACTCCCACTGACATACCATCCATCCCACATTCTGATCCCGGTGTGCCGTTAGGGACACATGAGATATTTAGGCCTCCCATGTTTTCACCACCCTTTACATATGACCCTCATCACCTGTCTGTACCATATCCGATGATGATTCCCACTCCCCATCCAGAATTTGTCCATCCATCCCTGTTATATTCTTTTACTACTACTTCGATCTTTCCGGGCTTTTATATTCCATCTTCTTTGACTCTTTCTCCGCCAGAGTCTATCCCTGGAGAGCACACATTGGGACTCACTCCATCTGTATAGGGTTTTCCTTCAGTTTCTGCAGATCCAACGGCTCCCATTGATCAGACTACCGCATGTATACTTATACAACCCTAAAAAATTGTTACACCCTTATTTATTTTCATTATAACATGTATTGATAATATTTTTTTTCTTTAATAATAGATACATCTACTGATATGAGGAAGGGGAGGGGGAGTACATGAATGCATGCAGTGTGGAACCGCCGCATGTAGTTGATGGTGGACTAAAATGAAGATACTCAGATGATTGAAAAATCAGGGCAGCAATGTCAGAGTTTTTTGACGACTCTTTCCAAATACTCCGACATCATTCCTGTCAGCCCGCTCTCATGGAGACAACTGCCAAATGAAGGCAAGGATAAATCCTGGGCAGAGATATGGGTAAAAAATCAGTCATATTTAATGCAATATATTAATTTTTTTATTTATATGAATTAATATTTTGGTTTCAGCTACATTTTAATTTCCCGATGGTGAGGGTGCACGGCCAGCATGTCTAAAGAATTTAAGTAAGCTTTGGAGAGCTTATAAGAATGAGTTGTACATTGGCTGGCGTGATAGAGTGGGCACATAGTTGGAGGTGGTCCTTGTCATGGATGATTGTCCATTAGAACAGTATTAACAGATGATTACTCATTGGTGGACTAGCCAATTTACGATATTATTCAAATTAGAATTATTTAAATGAAAATTATCATGTTTTTTGTTAATACTAATTATTGAATTTTATTTAGGATGCATCTGGAAGAAATAAAAAAACCATTGATGCTAAGAAATAAGTCCATGGATTGAGATGTACTATGATTCCAGATCATGAGAGACAACTGGTATGACGGTTTATAATCTTTCTTTACGACTTGAACTTTCTATTTCTTCCTCCATAATTTATTCGATTGCTAAATTTGTTATATAATTTTAGTTATGAAATTACTATTTTTTTGGGTATCCTATTTTTAATTATGGTTTCCAACATTAAATTTCATTTTAGAGGCATAAATTGAATATAGAAGGACATGTGCCTTGAGAAAAACTATTTTTCTCAAGTAGAAATAAGAAATATGGAAGTGCGGTTAATGAACCGACTCAGCAGCAGATTGTAAGTTTTACATTGTAGATTTAAAATTTTAATCTCTATTTTGTAACTTAATAATCTATTTATATTTGTAAAAGGATACTTTAGAGGCCCTTGATGCCCAGGAACCTGATAATTTTGGGCCAAACGATCACTTACATCAGGTGTTGGGAGATGAGCACCCTGGTAGAGTACGCTGCCGGCCTGGGAAGAGTATAGTTCCGACGAGGTATTGGCCCTCCTCAGGTATGAGTTGTAGTGCCACCGAGTTGCAGCAGGTTAAGGAACATGAAGAACAGGCTGAAGAAAGGGCCACAGAGATGGCAGCACAGTCTGTTATGGCAAACACTGCATTTATGAAACTGATGGAATCTTTACGTCCAAAACATCCACCAGAGGCCAACACACCTTGTGAGGAATATATGTCATCGATGCATTCTATATATAGTGCACCAGGTGGTAGTTCTAGTGGTGTTTGTGACGATGGCGAGGAGGAGGCCGAGGCAGAGGAGGAGGGAGATTAGGAGGTCGAGGATGAGTGCGAGGGTGAGGAGGAGGGAGGGGACGATGATGGGGACAATGATAAGGATGAGGGTGAGGGTGAAGATGATGGTGATGATAGTGATGGTGATGAGGGACAGATTGATCCATTAAATTTTTGACTGATATTACTGACCTTTGATGTTTATTGATTTGTTGTTCCTGAATATTTGTGTGATTAGGTAGGTCACATTATATTTATTTTTTTTATCTAAAAATAATAAAACTTGATTTTATGATTTGCTGTGAAATCCCCCTATTTTAATGAAATTTTATTTTTTTAGTGGAATTTAGAAAATTGGTGGTCTGATTAAAAGTTGATATAATGAAATTATTTTTTCATCCTTGAAAGAATTTGATTAGAAAATATGTAAATATCATTACATGAACCCGGGACAGCCCCCCAGATAGCCCCACAGATAGCTTCCCAGACAGACCCCCCCCTCCCTGGACCCCAGACAACCCCACAAACAGACCCCCGAACATCCCCCCCACCATCCTCCTTGGACCCCGGACAACCCCCTAGAGAGACCCCCACCATCCTCCCTGGACCCCGCACAGCCCCCCACACTCCTCCCTGGACCCCAGACAGCCCCTCAGACAACCCCCCAGACAGCCTCCCCACCCTCCTGCCTAGACCCCAGACTACCCCCCGGATAGCCCCCCCATCCTCCTCCCTGGACCCTGGACATCCCCCCGGACAACCCCCTATACATACCCAAATAGAGACCCCCGGACAGCCCCCACCCACCTTCCTGGACCCCGGACATCCCCCTACCCTCCTCCCTGGACCCCGAACAGCCCCCAGACAGCCTCCGCACCCTCCTTCCGGGACCCTAGACAGCCCCCCTGGACAGCCCCCCGGACATCCCCCCAGCCTCCTCCCTGGAGCCCGTACAACCCCCACACCATCCTCCCTGGACCCCAGACAGCCCCCCCGGACAGCCCTCCCGAACAGCCCTCCCGGAAAGCCCCCCAGACAGCCCCCAGGATAGCCTCCCCTCCCTCCTTCCTAGACCCCAGAAAACCCCCTGGACAGCCCCCCAGACAGCCCCCACCCTCTTTCCTAGACCTTGAACATCCCCCACCCTCCGCCCTGGACCCCGGACAACCCCCCCACCCTCTTCCCTGGACCCCAGACAACCCCCCAGACAGCCCCCCCCAACCCTCCACCCTAGACCCCGGACAACCCCCCAGACAGCCTCCCACCATCCTCCCTGGACCCCGGACAGCCCCCCGGACAACCCCTCCCCACCCTCCTCCCTAGACCCCGGATCCCAATCTAAGATCTCTTCAAGATTCCCCCTAAATCCCAATAGAAAAGAGGGTTTTAGAGCTTTGGAAGATGATGGGGGAAGAGTGAAAACCCTAATTGAAAAGTGGAAGCAAGGAGAGTATTATACTCAACGGGATATTCAATCCACACTTGATGGAACTCAAAATTCCCAAGTGACGTATACGAGTCAACCCCGCCTCAAACTGAGGCACGGTGTGGCCAGTACCACTCAAAGTGTCTCACTTTTATTTGAAATCGACAGCATTTTAAATGAAAACAACAACTGACAAATATAAAACGGACCAAATGGATTCGGATTGTGTTGATACTTTATCACAAAGATCCATGGGTCATTTGTGATGTGTACGTGTCAACTCTACCTCAATCCAAGGTAAAGTGTGGTCGGTACCACTCAAAGTGTTTCACTTTTATTTGAAATGGACAACATTTTATCTGAAAAAAAATTTGGGATAAGGAAAACTAACCAAACACATTCAGATTCTATTTATACATTAGTAAAATGGTCCATGGGTCATTTTTAACGTGTACGAGTCAACCCCGCCTCAATCCGAGGCATGGTGTGGCCGGTATCACTCAAAGTGTCTCACTTTTATTTGAAATGGACAACATTTTAAGTTAAAACAACAACTAGCATACAGAAAACTGACCAAACACATTCGGATTCTATTTACATTTTAGGAAAAGGATCCATGGGTAATTTTTGACGTGTATGAATCAACCCTTCCTTAATCCGAGGCACGGTGTGGTCGGTACCACTCAATATGTCTCACTTTTATTTGAAATGGACACCATTTTAAGTGAAAACAACAACTGCTATATGGAAAACCGACCAAACACATTCAGATTGTGTTTATACTTTAAAATAAAGATCCATGGGTCATTTTTGATGTGTAAAAGTCAACCCCGCCTCAATCTGAGGCACGATGTGTCCGGTACCACTCAAAGTGTCTCTCTTTTATTTGCAATGGACAACATTTTAAGTGAAAACAACAACTGACATATGGAAAACTGACCAAACGCATTTGAATTGTGTTGGTACTTTAGAACAAGGATCCATGGGGTCATTTTTGATGTGTAAGAGTCAACCCCACCTCAATCCGAGGCACGGTGTGGTCGTTACCACTCTAAGTGTCTCACTTTTATTTGAAATGGACAACATTTTAAGTGAGAACAACAACTCACATACAAAAAACCGACCAAACACATTCATATTCTATTTATACTTTAGGAAAAGGATCCATGGGTCATTTGTGACATGTACGAGTCAACATCGCCTCAATCTGAGGCATGGTGTGGCCAGTATCACTCGAAGTGTCTCACTTTCATTTTAAATGGACAACATTTTAAGTGAAAACAACAACTGGCATACGAAAAACTGAACAAAAGCATTCATATTGTGTTGATACTTTATCAAAATGATCCACGTGTCATTTTTGACGTGTATGAGTCAACCCCTCCTCAATTCGAGGCATGGTGTGGCTGGTACCACTCAAATTGTCTCACTTTTATTTGAAAGGGACAACATTTTAAGTGAAAACAACAACTGGCATATAGAAAACCAACCAAACGCATTAATATTCTGATGATACTTTAGTAAAATGATATATCAGTCATTTGTGATGTGTACGAGTCAACCTCACCTCAATTAGAGGCACAGTGTGGCCGGTACCACTCAATGTGTCTCAGTTTTATTTGAAATGGACAAAATATTAAGTGAAAACAACAACTGGAATAAAAAAAACCAACCAAATGCATTCGGATTGTGTTGATACATTAGCACAATGATCCATGGGTCCTTTTTGATGTTTACAAGTCAATCAAGTCTCATTTCGAGGAATAGTGTGGCCGGTACCACTCAAAGTGTCTCAGTTTTATTTGAAATTGACAACATTTTAAGTGAAAACAACAACTGGCATATGGAAAGCCGACCAAACTCATTAATATTCTATTTATACTTTATTAAAATGATCCATGGGTCATTTTTGATGTGTAAGAGTCAACCACGCCTGAATCTGAGGCACAGTGTGTCTGGTACCACTCAAATTGTCTCACTTTTATTAGAAATGGACAACATTTTAAGTGAAAACAACAACTGGCATACAGAAAACCAACCAAACACATTTGGATTGTGTTGACACTTAACAAAAAATGATCCATGGGTCATTTTTGACATGTACGAGTCAGCCCCACCTCAATCCGAGGCATGGTGTGGCCGGTACCACTCAAAGTGTCTCACTTTTATTTGAAATGGACAACAATTTAAGTGAAAACAAAAACTGGCATATGGAAAACTCACCAAATGCATTCGTATTCTGTTGATACTTTAGGACAAGGATCCATGGGTCATTTGTGATGTGTACGAGTCAACCCTGCCTCTATCCGAGGAACGGTGTGGCTGGTACCACTCAAAGTGTCTTTCTTTTGTTTAAAATGGATACTCTTTTAAGTAAAAACAACTGGCATACAGAAATCCGACCAAACATATTCGAATTGTGTTGATAATTTAGAACAACGATCCATGGGTTATTTTTGACGTGTAATAGTAAACCCCTAATCAATATGAGGTATGGTGTGGATGGTACCACTCAAAGTGTCTCACTTTTATTTGATATGGACAACATTTTAGGCGAAAACAACAACTGGCATATAGAAAACCATCCAAACGCATTCAGATTGTATTGATACTTTAGAAAAACGATCCATGGGTCATATGTGACGTGTACGAGTCAACCCCACCTCAATACAAGGCACGGTGTGGCCGGTATCACTTGAAGTTTCTATCTTCTATTTAAAATGGACAACATTTTAAGTGAAAACAACTGGCATATAGAAAACTGAACAAATGTATTTGAATTTTGTTGATACTATAACAAAAGTATCTATGGTCCAGCCTCATACAATCCACTTCTCATGTGAGGAACTTCTACCCCTATTCTAAAACACATGACATTTAATATGCCAAGGACAACTACATTCCCTAAGTCACACAAGCTCATTGATAAACACCCATTATCATCATCACTAATTTCAAAGACACCGGCCCCAAACCATGGGACATTATATTTGTGTTTGGTTGAAGTCATTTATCCATTTTCTTATTTTGGGGTTATTAGCTTCTAATTTCTAAATTCAATCATGTATGTGTTATACAAAATGCAATTTTGTAAGTATTCTTAATTCTGTATAACACATATAATTACGTATTCAGTTTTTTATGTATTTTATTCATAATTGATAATTAAATTATGTATGTATTCAATTTAGTATTCAATTATGAATTGAATTTCGGATTGCACATGTAATTGTCATCTCAATTCTGAATTGAATTCAAAATCAATTATGTATGTTTATATTTACCTTATGAATTATGTTTTAATTATTTATGTGTATAGTTGTAGGGTACATTATGTGTTAAATATATAATAATTAACTGTATATATGTATGTGTTATAGTTGGTTATTGCAGGTAATTGGAGTTGGGAACCTGGAAATGCAGAAAGGGCAGCCTGCAGCAGGCTGCAACCTAAATTATAGCGAAGCCTATTCCAAAAGTTGTAAACCGTTGGGATAAGGTTGTGAATGTGTTTTATACCAACGGTTCTAAATAACCGTTGGTAAAAACACTTTCCCAATGGTTTACAAACCATTGGGATATAGTGAAATTTCCATCCTTTTACCAACAGTTTGTGTAAACCATTGGTAAAGGCTATACAAAACTATATTCCAACGGTCTCAAACCATTGGAATGGTATGTTTACCAATGGTGTTAAACCATTGTTGAAAATATATACCAACGATTTGAAATAACCGTTGATATAATGGAAATTTCCTAACAAATACCAACGGTTTTCCAGAAACTGTTGGCATATGTGTTTCCCTACGGCTTACTTCCCTACGGTTAGGATAACCATTGGTATAATTTATACCCATAGTTATCCAGCCTTTACCAACGGTTTGGAAGTGTTGGTAAAGGCTTGATTTCCAGTAGTGTTTATAGATGATGATAAAAGTGTCTTGCACCACCTCAGATCCTATTTTAAATTCGCGTCATAGCTCCTTAAAATCATTGATAATTATGACGTGTCATGACATATCTTCAAATTCCCGAGTCATTCAGGGTAATTAAAATGTATGATGAGTTTTGTGGAATCTCAGATTCACAAGTTCATATTGCTTCTTTATGATGGAATCCTCACATGCATGTGATGAGGATCACATGCTCCTCACTGTGGGAACTCAAATAGATCTATGTATATCGACAACCTTGAAACGTTATTTTAATTGGTTGAAGCATGTTATTCGATTTATTCTCTTGCATGAAAGATGAATATTGCATGAATGATGATCTTGAGATGATATAATGAACCTCATTTTATTAGCATTCCCCTGGGAGATTGCTGTAATCTCGATCTTAGATGGATAGTGTTCCTTTGGGAGGTATATGGTAATGAGGTTTATGAAATATACATGATATATTTGAATAAAACGACACAGGAGATCAGATGGATGAGATCTCCCACATCAGACAACTCATGTTATTTCCGACTCATTAAAGGATGGAGAAGAGTTCGTGCTTAGAATGTGACCCTCGTTGAATTGTTGATGTATCTAGGGTGAGGTATATCAATTAACCATGATAACCAACCGCCAAAAATCTACTCCCCATATTGGTACCACCCAATACCATTCTTCCTTCCTCTATGTCACCATACACAGTGTCACCACCACTCTTATACCTTATACATGGCCGCATGTGGGATTTTACTCACCTATTTCCACCTATGGGTAGGCCTTGGATGGACTCCCTTGGCATAGTCAACCTCTATGTCCCACATGTACTGAGGTCAAGCCAGGCTAAGGCTTTCTTGTGGGCTGGCCTATTTCTTAAGTAAGGTATACCTTGAAAACATAGAAATAATATAAGTATTATTAAATTCCAAGCTAAAGACAAGTGAAACAAATAACCAAATTCCAAGCCCACAAAAAACCTCTTCAAATATTCTTCATAAAAGGTATATATATATCATAGAAATCATAAATATAACGACCCAAGTATTTATAGAATAATATTTTTTTATTTCTATTAATAATTATGAATAAGATATTAATTTTAAGTAAACGGGGATGCTTTTTTGATAGCGTACTCAACTCACAACAATATATTTCTTTGAAATCCTATGTTTCACACAATGTTGAGTTATACCAAAAAATAATATAATATTATTATTATTTTAAATGGTAGTTAATGCCCAGTAGTTGTGTTAGAGGGAATGAATAGAAATAACTAAAATATAATTATACTTGTTTTTTAAATGTATTTACATTTATTCAATAAATTTTAGATTCTTAAAATAAGAAATAATCTGATTTTAAGCATGAAATATTCTAATATTCTTTAAAAGTTCATTTTACCACCTTTTGAGGGAGAACCCTTTTTAAATCTTTTTTTTTAATTTTATATATTATATTTGAAAAAATAAAATTATTATTTAGAATCGGGACATCAAAATTTACTTTGGATGAAAATTTTGGTATTTTTCTGATAAATTTCATTTTTTAATGAATAATGAAAAATACTGCATTTTAATTCAAAACTGCATTTTAATCTAATTTATTTATATGGTTATATTATCTATATAATTGGTTTTAAAGTGTAAATAGATTATATTTTTACTATTTAATCCAATTTTGGTCATTATAAGTTACATCACCTTGAAATTGGACATAAATAAAAGTCAATCTTTTGATAGGTATTATTTCTTAAAAACACGTTTGTTGGTTTTGACAACGAGAATTATTTTTAAATTAATTTCTGCCACTTATGTGTTTTGAATTTGGAAAAATGGATTCCATATTTATAATCAAGAGTTATAAATTGTGTAAACAGATAATTTTTATTTTTAGACATTATGAATATTTACTTCAGTAAATATTTTATTTACCATGGTTAAAGGGTAAATCAGGTAAATAAGGCTGAAAAATAATATTATAATAATATTAAATTACCCTTAAACTTGTCCCAACCCTATTGTATGAGGTATTTAAAACCAATGGAATCCTTGGGTAGATTTTTGGACCCCATGGAGCCACTCGAGATTAATAATGACACTTTATATTAATTAATTTAAAGTAAAGACAAAAGTAACATAAACATATATCTTTTAGTAAAACAATTTTTATATGGAGTTATATAAGTGATCTCTTAGACTATAAATGTTAATTTTAAAGGTAAAGCTATTTTATACATAATTTTATTTTATTTAAAATTTTTAGACATTAAATAAATAAATTTAATTATTACACAATGGTGATGTAGTAATTGCTTCATTAGTAAAGGATTCAAATAAATGATATTATAAATAATAAAATAAATTTATTTTGAAACTTTTTATGTAATCCACGAATTTTAGATATGAGGATTACTTGTTATATTTTAATTAATGTAGGTTTTTATAAATAATCAAGTTGTTTTGGATTTTTTAAAAAGTCATGATATGAATAGTATAAAAATTGACATAACTGAGTTTTTAAATCAATTAATAATTTATTAAATGATAAAATAGTCCTAAAAATATAATATTAAAAAAAATGACATATATAATGTTAAAAATGTCATTAATGATAAATTTTGGGTCTCTTGGAATTTTATATTAAATATATTAACCATATAGTATGAATATATAAGAGGACATGGTAAAGGTTAAATAAGTTAACAAAGGGTTAAATAAAAACGATAAAGATTTAAAAAATATCCAAAACCTATCCAATTCTTATTGGATGATTTTATTTAGACTTATATTCACATTAAATTATAATTAAATAATTTTTTTACCTTTTGAAACTGAAAATAATTTTATAATAAAATAATACTTTCAAACTTTCCAAAAGAGCCCCTCCTCCTCTTTATAAAAATCCATCACCTCTAACCCTTACTCACACCTCTCAAGCCCCCTTGTATCGTCCAAAATCTGCCCAAATAAGCTCCCAAAATCTCTATATTACAACTATAATCCTTAAATTAGGAAAAATACACTTCAATAAATCATTTTGGTTAAAACCAAAGGGAGGTACCCGATTTAAAGGTAACGTCTTCCCTCAAGTTCTCTTCTTTTATTTTACTTCTTCACTACCTATGATCTTATTCTTATTTTCTTACATAAAAACACCAGTATCTGAAATATTCTAGGTTCTTTATGATAATGATTCAAACTAAACTTACACACACCTCCATCTAGTGGATTTTGAACATACTGTTTCTGTGGATGTCGAACTGCTGCCTCACGAAATGATGATTGTTCAATTATCTCCTACCACCACACATGGTGGCCATTATGATGGAACTATAATTATATATGATATTTATGATATTTATTTTATCTCTATTCTTATGTATTTTTAATTTACAACATAACATTATTCTTTCTATAACGCGTAAATACGATAATTTTATTCGGGGAAGTGCGGACTACCACCCCCTCAAAGTGATATGAATCGTTCATGCTATACATGGAATGTATCAAGGATGGAATTTATGAACTTATGTAAAATATATAACATATATATATTATACTGAAATTATAATATACCAATGTATCATTTAGTTGTCATTCTTTAAAAATGAAAAAGAAATGAAAGTAGTGTTCATGCATACGTACGACTTACCGTCTCCATGAACGGTGCATTTAATTTTTTATGTCCAAATGTTATGGAATATTATAAATACATATATTCTGGATATATATGATATATATGATATATAAATCAGTAATATAATTCTGGAGATAATTTAATTTTGACCACTTGGACAATTTTTAATTATTACAAGTTCATTTTTTTACTCAAGTTTCGAACATTGACAAAATGTCTGATATGAACTCAAATAATTAATAATTTTTATAGAAAGGTAATAAGTGATATAAATGGAATAATAAGCTTGAAAATGTTTCTTAAGAAATTATAAATTAACATAATTTTATTATTCAGTAAGAACAGGGAACATACGTGACGAGTCGAACCAAGGTAAGGGGTTTTCATATCACTTTTTATTCCCATGAGATTCATGCTATATTTGACACTATTTCCTTTTTTATGGTGTATGTACTTAAAATGATTGAATTACTTGTTAAATATAATTTAATTTATGGGTATTTTAATCTTAATTGTATGATCCATCTTTCATGGGGTGTATGTTCCATAAGTTACCAAATCAGTAAGGGAACCTTTCACCCTCCTCTTTTAGTCAAAGACTTCTTTTATGTTATGTATTTTAATTTATATTATCTTATATTGGGATATGTTCTTATATATCTTTATTGTTGTAAATTTTATGTCCAAGTGATGAGATCACCTTTTCTTTCTCATCAACTCTTTTTCTGAAATTTTAAGTGACGCCATTAGGCTGCTGAATTTTTGTAAGGGAACTTCTTAACCCAATTTCAATTATTTGGGTTAAACTTATAAATCTTGATTATGTCGTTATATATATATATTTGAATGACCTATTATTGTTTTACACTTAATATCCAATTATATTGGGTGTATTTATATTCATCACACATATTATTTCATTGATTTATCATTAATCTAATGGTACAATCTTTGTAAGGGATTTCGTCTCAATTTACATTCCATTGAGACTTATTTATTGTTATGCACCAATTAATTTTTAAATGGTGTATATAATTCCCTTTGAAATATTATATCATGAATATCCTTTTTCTAATGATATTATATATTTTTTTTATTCATTAATTATGTTTAGTCAAGTGTTACGAGACTCTTTAACTAAAACATTGTTTTAAAAGCTTTAAATATTTATTATTCTAAATATTTCTCATTAATGTCTAGGTTTTAAAAATGGTTTTAAGGTTTATTTATATGGACATTAATTTTTTAAAATTTTAATTCCTTTAAAATATTCAAAGTGGTATGGGACACTTTGATTCAAAAATATCTTTATTAAATGTTTTAAATGGTTTTGAAAATGGATTGATAAATCATTGATTATGTCAATATCTTAAAATGATATAATGTGATTGTAATGTGGAAATTTTTTCTTTCCATTATTATTTTTATGTGTTATTATTATGGTTCTTGGGTATTGTTTACGTATATGGGTGGTTCCATGAAAAACCTAGGGCGGGTGAGCTCGAGATAAATATCTAATGCATTGGGTAACGTGACGGAGGTAAACGTTAATGTTTCCCCTAAGATATTTTAGGGAATATACTATGATGGGTATTCTAACATAAATCCCTATGTAGCTATGAAATCTACAATGTAATTATGTTTTAGATTCCACAAGTTACATTTATGATTTATGATTTCTATGTGTTATTCCAAAATCTTATGATTTCATGAGGTATGTTAAAGAGCTTATGCTTAGTATGTATTGATAGACTAATGTTTTATTTCTTTATTTTATAACCCTTACTGAGCTTTTTATGCTCATTCCTTGTTTTTGAAATGTTTTTCACATTGTATAAGGAAGCTTAAGAGAAAGGAATAATTCATGACGATTTATGTCAAGAAAAGAACTCTTGTTTTATTTAAGAGTTTTTATTTTATGAAAAAAATGGAAAATGAGTAGAAGTGTCTACTTTGTAATTTTTGAGGTGTAATGTAATAGTTATGTCCTAATTATATAAATATCTAAACCTAAAAATATCCTAAATGTAAATTCTTGACTTAAATCAAGATTATGTAATGTTTATGGCCGAGTCCTTATAGCTGGTATTATAGGTTGGTTTAGAAAAATTTAGGGATTAAGAGTTTTTGTTAAAATCATGGTTAGTCCCTATTCCTATTATTTTAGTTAAATACTTGTTTTAAAACTTTTTAAGAACAAGGAAAGTCATTTAAAAATGGAAGGAGGAGGATATCAAACAACATTCCTATCTCTTCCTGATGACATTCTTGCAATAATTATTGCAAAGTAATGTTCAGATGATTGTGAAACTTTTTTTAGCATACAAATCACTTGCTAGAATTTGTTTGAGATATCAAAAACCTCCACTATACCTTGATATCATCGTGGATCATGGGATATATTTTATCAAATCCTATTTTCACTATATTCTCATATTTTCAAGAAAGGTAAATATTATCAAGGAATTTTCAAATATTTTACCTTATCACAAGATTTTGAAGCATATTATGATTTTGAAAAAGGTGCTTAAGAAGGATGCCCTTGAACAACCTGTATTATTTTATTCTAAAATATAGTCTTTCAGAACATACTTATGTTATTTTAAAAGTGCCATTTATTTAAAGTTTCAACTCAAATTTGGTCTGACTATTTTATACAAATCATGTTTTATCAGATGTTTTGAAATTATATGTCATACATGATTATTTTCCAAAACTATTTTTCTACGAACACCCATATGACACAAGTTGTGCAAGGTGTATTTGGATGAAAGAAGAAAATGTTTTTTAAGGATATCTAAATCACTTTTGCAATGCATGGACCTTCTACCTATATAAACAAGATGATGATGAAACTATGTGGACACCATGATCAAGGTATGATGTTATTTATTTTGGGAATAGTTTTATTTTATCTTATGGAGGTGAAAAAATGACAATATATAAGATGTTGAGGTCATAATATATTGGGATGAAAATGGAAGGTATAAGAAATCCTTTTAGGTTAAAACATGTTAGGGTTATTTTTGAGTTTTATAAAAAGGACAACCCATAATATGGGTGATAACCTGTCGCATCCGACAAGGCCATGATAATCGAACCCACAACCGAAGGGTGACAAAGTTACATCACCTACCACTGTCCTACATGAAGTCCCTGGTTAGTATGACTTATTATTTTTAGTTAAATGATTTTATGGATCAAGAATAAGTTGATTTTGGTAACTTATGTTTTATCAAATGGATATACTTAATATTGGAAAAATTATTTGGTAATTAAATGATAAATGTTATTTTAGAAGATGTTTGCTCTTTTGGAACATTATATGATTAGGGGAAATAGAATACTATGGGATATCATTTGTGTAGTAATGGTTGATGTTTTATTTTGGAAGAATCTATGTTTTATTGTGGACATATAACAATATGGGTTATTTATGGAAATGATTAACCTATCATAGAGAACATGTGATTGGCTAATTAAACTTCAGTATGAGAATTTAAGAGTAGTCGATGTTATTTGGAGATAAATGTTAAGATTTATCATGGAAGACTATGTGATCAAACTCTTCTGAGTTTTGGGTTTCAATCTTAATTTGGATTATATTGAATAATTTTAAGGAAAATAGTGTATTGAATGGAATTTCATGAACTTTGGGTACTTTTTGTTGAATTTTTGAGATTAAGAGTAGTATTTCTTTTTATAAAGTATTATCCTTTTTGGGGATTATCTGATCTTGTACTAACCATTTTTTGTTTTAGTTAATGTCTAAAGACATTGGAAATATATAGTTCTTCTTTTTTGTATTATGTTATTATCTATAAGTTGATTCTAGCGCTTTAGGTGTGACCATGTCGTCATGAATAATCATTGTTTGGAGAAAAGATGAGTTTTTGGAAGAAATTTATTAGGGGATGAAACTCTACTTGAAAGGTAAGAATATTTCCAAATGTTCTTAGTCAATCTCATAAATAAATTTCTCAACTTTATGAAAGGTAAATTAACACAAAAACTTTGTCTATTAACTTTTCCTACTCGGAAATCAAAGACCTTTTAACCCATCAAAATTTTATGGTTTTCATATTGTTAACTTTATCCTAATCATGTTTTCTATCACTCTCCATCAAAACTTGACACTTATTTTCTCTTTCATATCCATGTTTTCTTACATGGAATCCTCATAGGGGTTTTCTCGAGTGACCTTTGTACATATCTTTATTTCTTTTAAAGCTATAGTTTTATTGACTCTTTTTCCAATGTGGGACTTTCAATGAATCTTCTGAGCCTAATTTTAAAATTGCGAGGACATAATTATCAAAAGGGTGGAATGATTTAATGACCCAAGTATTTATAGAATAATAATTTTCTTTATTTATATTAATACTTATGAATAAGATATTAATTTTAAGTAAAAGGGGATTCTTTTTTTGATTGTGTACTCAACTTGAAACAATGGGTTTCTTTGAAATCTTATGTTTCACACAATGTTGAGTTATACCGAAAAATAATATAACAATATTATTATTTTAAATGGCAGTTAACGCTTAGCCGTTGTATTAAAAGGAATGAACATAACTAACTAAAATATGATTATACGTATTTGTTAAATGTCTTTACATTTATCCAATAAATTTTAGAGTCTAAAAATAAGAAAGAATCTTATTTAAAGCATTGAATACTCTTATATTCTTTAAAATGTCATTTTACTTCCTTTTGATGGAGAACCCTTTTTAAATATAATTTTTGTCACTTTTATATGTTATATTTTACAAAATAAAATTATTCTTTAGAATCAGGACATCAAAATTTATTTTTGATGAAATTTTTGGAATTTTTCTGATAAAGTTCATTTTTTAATGAATAGTGCAAAATACTGCATTTTAATTCAAAACTGCTTTTTAATCTAATCTATTTATATAGTTAGATTATATATTTAATTTGTTTTAAAGTATAATTATCTTATATTTTTACCATTTAATCCAATTTAGGTCATTATAAGTTACTTCACTTTGAAATTGGACATAAACAAAGGTCAGTCTTTTGATAGGTATTATTTCTTTCAAACATGTTTTTTGGTTTTGACAATGGGAATTAATTTTAAATTAATTTCGACCAATTATTTTTTTTGAATTTGAAAAAATGGATTCCATATTTTTAATCAGGAGGTCCAAATTGTTTAAATAGGTAAATTTTATTTTTAGACATTATGAATATTTACTTCAGTAAATATTTTATTTACCATGGTTAAAGGGTAAATCGGGTAAATTAGGGTGAAAAATAATATTATAATAATATTAAATTACCCTTACACTTGTTCTAACCCTATTGTATGAGTTATTTACACAAAGGTCATCCTTGGGTTTATTTTGGGACCCCATGGGGCCACTTGGGAGTGATAATGACACATTATATTAATTTTTTTAAAGTAAAGACAAAAGTAACATAAACATATATCTTTTAGTAAAAGAATTTTTATATGTAGTTATATAAGTGATCTCTTCGACTAAAAATATTAATTTGAAAGGTAAACATATTTTATACATCGTGGTATTTTATTTATAATTTTTAGACATTAAATAAATAAATTTAATTATGACACAATGGTGATTCAATAATTTCTTCATTAATAATGTATTCAAATAAATGATTTTATAAATAATAAAATAAATTTATTTTGAAACTTTTTATGGAATAAACGAATTTTAGAGATTATGATGACTTGTTATATTTTAATTAATGAATGTTTTTATAAATAATAATGTTTTTTTGGATTTTTTAAAAAGTCGCGATATGAATAGTATAAAAATTGACATAATTGAGTTTTTAAATCAATTAATATTTTATTAAATGATAAAATAGTCATAAAAATATAATAATCGGCCAAATGAAATATATAATGTTAAAAATTAAATTAATGATCCATTTTGGGTCTCTTGGGATTTTATATAAATATATTAACCATATATTATTAATATATAAGAGGACATGGTAAAGGTTAAATAAATTAAAAAAAGGTTAAATAAAAAAGGTAAGGATTAAAAAAATATCCAAAACCTATACAATTATTATTTGATGATTTTATTTCTACTTATATGCACCTTATCTTCTAATTAAATAAGTTTTGGACCTTTTGAAACCGAAAATCATTTTATAATAAAATAATACTTTCAAACATTCCAAAAGAGCCCCCCTTATAAAAATCCATCACCTCTAACCCTTACTCACACCTATCAATCCACCTTGGATCATCCAAAATCTATCCCAAATAATCTATCAACATCTTTATATTCCTCCTAGAAGCCTTACCTTAGGCATAAGGTACTTAAAGAAGTCCTTTTGGTTCAAACCAAAGGGAGTTACCCGATTTAAAGGTAACTTCTTCCCTCAAGTTCCCTTCTTTTATTTTACTTATTCACTCCCTATGATATTTTTATTCTTTGTTTACATAAAAACACAAGTATCTTAAATATACTAGGTTTTTTTTATGATAATTATTCAAACTACACTTACACACACCTCTATCTAATGGATTTTGAACATACTATTTCTGTGGACAGCGAACTACTACCTCACGAAACGATGATGTTTCAATTATCTCCTACCGCCTCACATGGTGACCATTATGATGTAACTTTAATTATATATGATATTTAGGATATTTATTTTATCTCTATTATTATGTATTTTTAATTTACATCATACCTTTATTCTTTTTATAACGCGTAAATATGATAATTTCATTTGAGGAAGTGCGGACTACCGCCCCTCAAAGTGATATGAATCATTCACTCTATACATGGAATGCATAAAGGATGAAATTTATGAACTTATTTAACATATATAAAATATATATATATTATAATGTACTTATAATATACCTATTTATCATATAGTTTTCATTCCTTTAAAAATGAAAAAGAAATGAAAGTAGCGTTCATGCATACGTATGACTTACCATCTCCATGAACGGTGGATTTAATTTCTTATGTCCAAATGTTATTTATTATTCTAAATATATATATTCTAGATATATATGATATATATGATATCTAAATCATGAATATAATTCTCTAGATAATGTACTTTTGACCACATGGACAATTTGTAATTATAACAAGTTCATTTTTTTACTCATGTTCTGAACATCGACAAAATGTCTGATATGAACTCAAATAATTAATAATTGTTATATCAAGGTAATAAGTCATATAAAAGGAATAATAAAATTTAAAAATTTTCTTAATCATGTAAAAATTATCTTAATTTTATTATTCAATAAGAAAAAGGAACATACGTGACGAGTCAGACCAAGGTAAGGGGTTTTCATCTCACTTTTTATTCCCGTGAGATTCATGCTATATTTTCCACTATTTCCTTTTTTGTGGTGTATGTACTGACCATGATTGTATTATTTGTGTAATATAATTTAATTTATGGGTATTTACATCTTAATTTTATAATCCTTCTTTCATGGGCTGTATGTTTCATAAGTTACCAAATCGATAAGGGAACCTTTCACCCTCTTCTTTTAGTCAAAGACTTCTTTTATGTTATTTATATTAATTTCCATTATCTTATGTTGGGATATGTTTTTATATATCCTCATTTATGTAAATTTTATGTCTAAGTTATGAGATACCCTTTTCTCTATCATCAACTCTTTTTTTGATATTTTAAGTGACGCCGTTTGGATGCTGAATTTTTTGTAAGGGAACATCTTAATCCAATTTCAATTATTTGGGTTAAACTTATAATTCTTGATCATTTTGTGCTATAAATATGTGTGAATGACCTATGATTATTTTACACTTAATATCCACTTATATTGGGTGTATTTATATTCTTCACACGTAATTATTTCATTGATTTATCCTTAATCTAATGGTACGATCTTTGTAAGGGATTTCGTCTCAATTTACATTCCATTGAGACTTATTTCTTGGTATGAACCAATTAACTTTTATATGGTGTATATACTGACCTTTTAAATATTATATCATGAATATCCTTTTTCTCATGATATTATATGTTTTTTATTCTTTAATTATGTTTAGTAAAATGTTTATCAAGTGTTACGATACTCTTTAACTAAAATATCATTTTAAAAGCTTTAAAGATTTATTCTTCTAAATATTTCTCATTAATGTCTAGGTTTTCAAAATGGTTTTAAGTATTTATTTATATGGACATTAATTTTTTAAAATTTTAATTCCTTTAAAATTTTCAAAGTGGTATGGGACACTTTGATTCAAAAATCTCTATATTAAATTTTTTAAATGGTTTTGAAAACGGTTTGATAAAGCATTGATTATGTCAATATCTTGAAATGATATATTGTGAATGCAATGTGGAAATGTTTTCTTACCTTTATGATTGTTTTATGTGTTATGATTATGGTTCTTGGAAAATTTTTACATATATGGGTGAATCTGTGATAAACCTAGGGTGGGTGAGCCCGAGATAAATATCCAATGCATCGGGTAACGCGACGAAGGAAAAAATTAATGTTTCTCCTAAGAGATTTAAGGGAATATACTATGATGGATATTCCAACTTAACTCCCTACATAGATGTGAAAGACACAATGAAAGTATTTTATGGATACCATAAGTTACATTTATGATTTATGATTTCTACATGTTATTTGAAAATCTTATGATTTCATGAGGTATGTTAAAGAGCGTATGCTTGGTATGTATTGATAGACTAATGTTTTCTTTATTTATTTTATAACCCTTATTGAGATTTTTATGCTCATCCCATGTTTTTGAAATTTTTTTCTTAGGGTATAAGTAAGGGTAAGAGAAAGGAATAATTCAGGAAGATTCATGTCAAGAAAAGAACTCTTGTTTTATTTAAGACTTTTTATTTTATGAAAAAAATAGAAACTGAATAGAAGTGTATGCTCTGTAATTTTTGTGATGTAATATAATATTAATTTCATAATTCTCTAAAACTCTATATCTAAAAATATCCTCAATGTAAATTCTTTACTTAACTCAAGATTATGTAATTTTTAGGGTCGTGTCCTTATAATAAATCCCCTTCTTCCCTTCATAAAAATTGATGATTTTCGTGGTCTTCAAATATCTTCTTCAATAAATCATCCACTTTCTTTTCTTATTCAATGCTATTTTATTCAAATAATATTTCATGGACTTTAAAAAATACTAACTGAATATTTAAATCATTATATTCACTATATACACTCTCCTTAAACAAAATGTATGAATTAATTTTTGCATAGAAACAGTCAAAAATATTTACTCATGAAAATTAATATTTTCATGGTCCTGATCTAATTAGAAACACCTCATGAAACAATTTACATATTTCATAGACTTCACTTCTTACATAAAATGTTATAACAATGTGAAATCTTAAAATACCTTTTGAACGTAGCTTTGGAATTGTGAACAGTCCAACAATCATCTAATTTAACATTATGGAATACTAATCAAGTGTGACATCCAATGATATGAATCCGTAACAATTCACTAGGCATCATCACCACTCAATGATAATTGTGTTACCCAATGAAAATCAATTAGTCAATAAAATTTCTACAAGAATCATCACTAACTGTCTTCTTGAATATTTTTCGAACACTTTTCATATGTCTCATTCAATTATTAATCACTAATCATAGAGGACATCATTATATATTGACTTTTTTTACTCCTTACATATTGAAAAAAATATAACAATACTCATAAACCATCCACTTGGGATTTTCAATCTCTCCATTTGGATTTTTTGTCAATACCATTTCCTTAAATTTAATTCTCCTTCTCCCCCTTATTGACAATAAATGCAAAGGGTTAATGTAAGGGTTCTCTTCTACCCTTCAAGACATTCAAACAATAACTTATCCTCTTTATGAAAGAAGGATGGTACCACATGGTTCTCTTGGAAAAAGGCCTTTGGTTGGTCTACCCTAAGACTATGTGGGTTAACCCCGTGTATAAAAGAAGATAGATACAACCAAGGTTTTCTATACAATCTATTAATAACCATGCATGTGATATCATTCACATATCGGTTTCTCAAATAGGATGGATTGTATAAAATAGATTTATCAAGGAATATATTCTCATTAAATCTCCAGTAATCAAATAAAAAAATTTCAAGTTTAAGAATATTTTACCCCCCCTTTTGAAGAGTTTACTTATCAACCAACACTCTCCCTTGATGCACACATTTTATATAATCAAGATAATGGAAATAAGTGTAATTGGGTTACCTATATTTTAATATTCTATTGAGATGACATGATCTTACAGATATTCATGAAACAAGTCTTGATATCTTCTCCTTTAGGTTTTATCCCCCTAAAGGGGTGAAATACCTTCCATTTCACATGGTGGAAAATTTAATTATATAGTCTTCAAGATATTCATTTTAATATTTCACCATCGTGGAACAATTTATGTTTCTATCAGATCTTTAATAATCATTCCAACTTGTTTTTTTCCACTCTGTTAACTCACATCTCATGTTGAGATAAACTTCACCTTAAATTACCTAAAATGTAATAAAAAATACTACATAATAAAAAGGTAATAAGGTGGAACACTTTTTAGCTTCTTAATAGGAGCAAAAGGGCTAAGAATTTCCTCTCAACCCAAAGAATCCATTCCATGTGGAATTAAAGTGTTTGATACTCTTCATGATTCTATCTAATTTAAATTTGATATTTTGATATTTCTTTGACCAAATGGGAACTTTAATTTCACTCACCTTTATATTTTTTGGATTTATCATCCTTGCTTCTTTTAATAATGAAGTAGCTTCCCCTGGTGCTTGTTTTTCTATCATCAACTTCTCATTTTGGATGGTAAAATAGTTATTCAATTATTCTCATTATGTCCAACCTAATTGAACCTTCTACACATTTTTTGTGAGCATCATTATTTGTCATGTGTTGAAAAACTCTGATGAAATTTGATATCTTCATGTTGAACAAACTATTTTTCTTTTCCTTTTCTTTAGTAAGTGTTTAATCCTCATATTTTTGCATTTCTCTAGTACCTTTCAATTGATCTGGGTAGATGATTAAACACTCCTTCTAAACATAATCTATCTTGTAATTTCCACATGTATTATTTAATGTTTTTTAGTTACTAATGTTAGGTAACATATCAAAATATTCTTTAGGAATGTATTTAATCAATCCTATCTTATTGTTTCTCTACTGGATTGATTTACTTCTTGATTTCAGCTTTCTTCTATTAATTTCCATGGTCTGTTTGCAATGGTCCATGGTATGGACTCTATTTCTATAGTAGAAGTATATTTTCATGGTTGATATGAAATTATTGAAATCCATATTATCTTTCTTCTTGTGAGTAGCTTGTTTCATAGTTTCCTTGACTTCTTTATTCTGAATATTCCTCAAGGAAGACTTTTATACTTTTTTTTATTTTCATATCAATTTGTTGTGGAATTTTGTTCTCATCAACATATGCGTGGTGAATTGTTGGAATATTCTAGAACTCATCATAACTATGACCAATTATCTTGAAATAATCACTGAAGTCATCAAGATAACAAAATTTATTATTAATAGATAAATTCTTCTTCATTTATGTATTTTACTTCATTTTTGAAGGTTTCTTCATTTCTTCACACCTACTCTCCCTGAAATAAATTCTTTAATGTTATTCCAACAATAAATGTCCTGATTCCCAAATTTATAACAATGCCCATAATATCTGAAAAAAATTCTTCTTTTACTTTTAATACCAATCTAACAAGATTTAGAGCCTAGCTGTTTCTAGATTTTCCTTTCCTTATTTGAAAAAAATTTTTGGGAGTTATCTTTATTTATTATACCAGTATCCTCCCATAAGGTTTTGGTGGATTTATCATAAATTTTATCAACCCACATCTTCCTATATTTTATCATTGAACCTACACTAGCAGATGAGACTGTATTTGTAGAAACAGAAATAATTGGGTTATGGGATAACTTCTTCCAATGATTTTATAAAAGGTTGATCAAGAGATGATATTATTTTCTTCATTATTACAAAATATGAGTCTCTTTAGAGACCCAATTCACACAATCATTATGTGTGGAAACATCCCTTCTTGTATTTTTACTATCTTCATATGTTTGGGTTGAATAATTCATCTTCTCACCAACATATGAAGTTCTAGAATATGAATCCTTTAAATTTCTCAATTAATGCTCTAGTTTAAGACACTTCATGATAAAGGAAAACCTATAACTTTCAACTAATATAAACCTAAATTACCAATCACATATTAGTTTAATAATCTGATCTTAATGTTATTTACTAACATCAATCATAGAGTTCTCTAGCTCTTTGATTCTTCTAGATTTAACTTCCAATTGGGATTTCTTAACACCAATATAGATTTATGGTGTTCTACCAAAGAATGGATCTTCTGTATATACTCATCAATAAATTTTTTTGTTTCTTTAACTAACATATCATGATCCTTAACCTTACATGCTTTTTCATCAATTTGAGCATCTCTAACATTTATGGAATCATTGAACAATGTTTGAAGTGCATGGATTACTTCTCCAAAAACATGTTTTCTCACATTTATTTCATAATAATTCCATTTAAATTATTCTTAAAATATTGAAATATTTTTATTGAAATGTTTCATAGATTATTATTTTTCTTCAATAAGGTCTATGATAATATTACACCTTTTGAATTTATTTTCAAGTGCATCCTCTTATTTGTTGATTTCTTCTTCAAGATGTGATATTTAATAAAAAAGATCCTTGAATGAGTAAAGTATATATGAAATCAATTAATTTGGAACATTTTTCATATATATTTTAAATTGAGAGTATAATTCTTCAACAATTTTTACAGATTCAACTTCCACATACTCTCCACAACATGAACTAGTTTCCCCATAAGAATTATTGTATACTGATTTGACAAAAGGGAATTGATCTTTCTCTTCTTTCTTTGAGATTTTCCTCAATATCTTTGCTTCCATATTTTTCATGTTTTTTAGAGGCTTATACAAAACCTTCATATTTTCTTTGAAAGCAGTGGAGATTAAATTTACCACTAAGGTGATTTAGATTCAGCTGCAAATATGAACTTCATGTAAACCATGTAAAAATAACTAGGAATAAAAATCTGATCCAATAAGAGGTATAGCTACACTCTGGTACAATTTGTAGAGCCCATATAGATAATGCAAGGACATTGAGGGGTGGGGGGGGGTGAATCTGTGTACCCAATTTTTTACCATATTTTAATTTCATTCAGTTAACCACTATACTCTTGAAACTCTTCCACTTTAAAGAGGAATGGATCTGTTGTGTGATATTAACAATCACATAAACATGAAATGAAGATAATAAAGGAAAAAACATCACAAAAATATTTTTACAATGCTTGGTATAACGAACTACTCCTTGTCATGAACAACCTATGGTTGATTAACAGATTCTCTTGTCACTATAATTTGTAGTGATTGCAAACACCTGGAATTGGTGTACAATTTTAATGAAGGAACTGATTAATATTACTGATTGAATGATGTTAGCTATACTAGTACCACTAGTCTTCAACGGTTTTGTTTTTAATATCACCACTAGTTATTTTAATATATTCAATGAACAGACTAAAAAAGATCTCACTACTACACTGGATGAATCTACATCAAATGGATAATATTTTTCTTCTACTGAAGGTCTTCAACAGCTACTGAATCAATGAGATAATATGTGTGTCATCCTTTCCCTCTTTAATAAATATAAGATGAAACTTCAACTTCAACTCTTTGCTTTCTTAGAAATACCAACTGATTAATATATCAATGTAATACAAGTTAACTTCTTTCTTGGTATAATGATCGGCCATATACTGCTTATTTCAGTGAAGTTACCAACCTCAATTCAATTCATGCATGTGATGTATGAAATCCAAAATAGTTATGTTATTTTATGTATTATTTAATTCTTTATTTTGGGTATCTCAATTAATCAAAGTATTCATGTATTCATGGAAGCATGCATGCATCATTCTTTCTTCTTCGAATAAATCAAATTATTCTTCCTAATTACTTTCTTTATGGATGCACACACACTGCCTGTTTCTATTACATGCATGTGTTTCATGTAAATACATCATAAAATGATGTGTGAAACACACTTCCCACTTATTCTTCTTCTCGCTGTATTTTTACACACCTCATATGCACCACACTATCTACTATTGTGTTTCTCAATGCATGTTCATGAATGTACTGGATATATTGAGTAATTTTAGTGAAACATTAATGTTTCCTTGCATAAATAAGTCAGTATCTATGTAAGGGCATCAAGATACCTTAATTTATTAAAAAAACCAGGTTATTCATGAATCAAGACAGTTTTTTATATGCACAAGTCTTATTCCCGTGGTACCCACCATCGTGTAAGCTTAGTATTTTTAGATACCAGATCATCACGAAATCTAGGGAGACACATCCATGCTGTCCCTATTGCTTCACAAAACTTTGTCTTAGAGAAGCTCATTTGAGAGTGATTTTCACTTTTTGAAGGCCCATGGGATTCCTCCCCACATTTTTTGAAAAACTATCATGAGGATGGATTCCCTTATCAAAATAAGTGGCTTCACGAATGCTCTATTTTCCATAGAATATGAGAGCTCTAAAATATCTATAGCACTTTCTCAGGCTCAGTTTCATTCCTTTTATAGATGATGAGAAAATCATTTTTCACTACCTAAAATCCCATTTTAAGCCCTTTTGTTTCTCATTAAATGATCTAATAATTAGTTCATTTCAAGGTACATCTTCAAATGTTTGAGTCATTCAGAGTAATTACATGTATGTGGAGTTTTATGGAATCTCAGGTTTGTGAGTTCACATTTCTCCTTTGCGATGCAACCCTCATGTGCATATGATGAGGATCACATGCTCCTCACTATGGAAGCTCGAATTGAACTATCTTTATCAATGGCCTCAAAAAATTGTTTTCATCAGCTGAAGCATGTTATTATATTCATTCGCAAGCATGCAAGATAGATATTGCATGCATGATGATATCAGGATGATAAAATGAACCTCATTATGTTAGTATCATCGTGGTAGATGATTGAAATCTTGATCTCGGATGGAAAGTGCACCATCAAGGGGTAGAATATGAAATGTTTTATGAAATATGAGAGAAATATTTTAATAAATCAATGTGGGATATCAGATGGTTGAGATCTCCCAGATCAAACACTACTAGATATATTAGCTTTTGCGGCTGGGGAAACGGGCGACCGCCATTGGCGGCCGCTAATGCGGGCGAAAAAATAGCGGGATTTTTCCCACCCCTGCCGCTGTCTTCCCCAAAAACCACCGCTGCAACTGGTGCAGTCTCCCCCGCCGGTGTCCAGCCAGCATCGGTCGCCCCCATCGCCACCTCCACGGCCTCGCGTCACTTCTACCACACTCACTGCTGAACCCCACGCCCCCCGATATTCGACCGCCAAACTGATACCCTCGATGGCGCACCTGCCCCTCCCTCCGGCAACCGGAAATCCTCCATGTCCGGCGACCAAGAGCTTCGAAGGTTCCTCTTCATACCCCCAGTCCCCCGACGTCCGGCTCGCACCACATACCATTTCCAGGGAACGCGATACCTGCAATATTTTATATAAGCTTTAGCGACCGCCATTGGCGGTCGCTGTTGGTCTTTACCGACGGAGCAACAGCGACCGCCAAAAGCGGTCTCTAGGCGGTCGGTAAAGGCCTTTAGCGACCGCTTTTGGCGGTCGCTAAAGAGCTGTATTGTAGTAGTGAAACAACTCATGTTATTTCTGACTCATTAAAGGTGGAAGAACAATTTACGCTCATCGCACATCCAAAATCAAATTGGAAATGTATCTAGGGTGCGGTATATCAATTGAACACGATCATAAGTATCGAAAAATCTTATCCCCCTCTCAGTACCACCCTATACTATTCTTCCTTCATCCTCACATGGTGGCACCACCACTCTTGTGCCTTATATATAGGTTGATGTGGGCTTCTTCCCACCTCTTTTCTCCTGTGGGTAGGATGAGGAAATGATTCCTTAGTGTGGTTGGCCTCTATATCACACATGTGCTGAGGTTGAGATTTTATAAGGCTTTCTTGTGGGGTGGCCTATTTTTTACGTAAGGTAAAATTGATTAATTAGAAATAATCTAAGTCATATAAACAAAATTCCAAGCTAAAACCAAATAAAACAAATCACAAAATTCTAAACCCACAAAAAACCCACTTTAAATATTCTTCACGTATAATATATATATATTTTACATGTAAATCAAAAATCCCCATCTTATCTTCATGAATATTGATGATTTTTATGGTCTACAAATATCTTCTTCAATAAATAATCCTCATGAATTTATTCTTCAATGTTATTTTATACAAAAAATATTTCATAGACTTCAATAACTATGAATGGAATATTCAAATCAACATCTTCACTCCATACACTCTCCTTATACAAAATGTATAAATATATTGTTTAATGGAAACCTTAAAATATATTTCCTCATGAAAATTAATATTTTCATTGTATTGATCCAATTATAAAGCCCTAATTAAATAATTTACATGTTTCATGGCATTTAATTCTTTCTTCAAATGTTATAACAATGTGCAATATTCAAACTACTCTTGTACATAGATTTAGAATTGTGAATAGTCCAATGGTGGTATGATTTAACAACATGGATAATTTCTCAACTATGACATCCAATGATATGAATCCATAGAAATTCTTCATACATCATCACCAATCATGATTACTTTTCTTACCAAAGGACAATCAATGATTCCATATCAATTATTCAGGCATCATCACCATCAGAATTGTTGTATATTTATCAAATTCTTTTTCATATTTCTAATTACATGATTAATAACTAATAATATAGGACTTAATAATACATTTATTTTTGATTCCTTATTATATATTGACAATAAATACAATAATACTCATCAACCATCCACATTGGATTTTCATGTACCTTGTTTGGAAAATGATAAGAAGATTCCATTTAAACAATTTTTTAAAAGTAAATCATCGGTAAAAATGGTGTTAAAAAATCATAGTATAATAGAAAACATTTTTTTGAAAACATTTTTTCAAAACATGTACTTGAAAGAAAATGGATTTTCAACTAAAGAGATAAATAAAGTTGGTTTTCCTTAAAACAATTCATTCAATACGGTGGGTTCTTAATGTGATGAAAATGAAACTAAAACATTTAATCTAAAAAAATATACATATTAGAATAAAATTAATTATTTTCATAATATTTATATCATAAAATTAAATCATTTGAAACTTAATCATAAAAAATCCTAATAAACAATGATATTGTAAAATAAATCCACTACCACTTTTGTAACTTTTGAAACCCAATCTCAATGAAAGAATAACTTGAATCGAAACATTAAATTTCATGAAAATAAGTTTAATCATTATATAACCTGTAAAATGGGATGTATATACACCTAATAAACATAAATAGTTCTATAACATCAAACATGTCTCAGTGGAACAATATTGAGATAATGAACCCTTACCCCTTTGTTAATATCTGAATCAAAACATTGTGAAATATAGAAACATAAATGGATATATATATCCCCATAATTTTCATTATAATAATTATAAAATAAATTAATTGGTATTATATAAACTAAATAAAAGAAACAAGTTGTAAATATGTCATGTGTCTCATAAAAATAAAAGTGAGGTAAAAATCCCTTACCACTTTAGAAATTGTTGAGTCATAATTCCCATGAATGAATAGATTCAAATAAAACATTAAATATAATTATAATGATTATATTAATGATATAATATGTATAAAGGTATGTATATATACCTCATAAAGGAACATAGTTTCATAACATAACATGTGTTCCAAAGAAGAGAGTTTGAGATGACAAACCCTTACCTCATGTTTGACATGATTCAAAGGTGATCTAAACTACTATATAATAAATTTAAATTTATTATAAATATATAAAAAAGTCATTTAAATACTTATAATATCATATATTATCCACTTATAAAATTCTAACACCAATGTATTAATAATTTCTTACTAAAATCATCATTTCTGAGTGTTAATTGTTTCATTTTTCATGAGAATTCTAATTCGGTGGTTCTGGTCTTTATACATTGATTATAGTTCCATAATTTATATAATTTTAATCATGATATAAATATCATATATATTAATTATTTATATATTTATATTCATTCATAAAATTTAGATATAGAAAACTAAATTACATCGTTCATTGAAATGGTAGGTCGTGTGTACACATGAATATTATTTTCACTTTTCAACAGATGGAAATAAAGGAAGGTAAATAATAATTAAAATTTAAAAAAATTATTATACCATATATATATCATATTTATTCATTAAATAAATCCTTATTACCATTTATATAAACCAAAAATAGAAAAATAATCACAACGCTTCATGGAGGTGATAGTCCACACATACGCACGAAGAACATTATCGTTTTCCAAAGGATTGGAAGGTCAAAAGGTAGATATGATATTATAATTAAAGAATCAAAATAATTTCATAAATATATTTTATAAAAATTAAACCCATAATAACACCCATCCTATAAATATCTTGATAAAAATGAATTGCATCGCTACGTGGAGGTGGAAGTCCACACGTACGCATGAGTGATAATTTCACTTCCCATTTGATAAAAAATAGGGTAGATAATGGTGGTTTCATGATGATAATAACATTTTAGTATGTTTAGGATACTTGATTTATTATTTTATGATGAATACCATATATTTAGAGGACGTAGAAGAAGAAAAAAATTGAATGTGTTCTAGTAAGGTGATTACCTCTTGTTAGGGAGACATCATTTAGATCATTTCTTAAGGACCCATGGAATGGTCTTTTAATAATCCAATCACATCTAATTTAAGGATAGAGAAGTTTATAAGGTAATTTTATAGGTTTGGGTCAATATATATGGCCCAATGTAGTGTAAATAAAATAGATAAAGGGGTTTCCTTTTACAAGGGAGGGAAAATACACACTTGGAATTACAAAAAATATTAAAATATAACTAATTAATTTTCAATAAAAATGATTTTAAATGTCCATATATTCAAATATGAATAGAATAAATTCGAAATATAATCATCCAATTAAATTTATTTTGGTTTTGGTGTCATTTTAAATCTTAACTTTTAGTTTAACCCCTAAGATAACCAATTTTAATCTTAACTGTTGTAATGAATTTTTTAATATTAAAGGTTTTCAATTTTACATATAAGTTAAAAATTTAATAATAAGTGACCTTGGGATGAAATTTTAAACACTTTAAACTTATAATTTTCCTCTTGAAATTAATTTTTTTTTAAAAATTAATAAAATATTTTTATCATAAAATTCTTTTAATGCCATTTTAAGAACTATTCACCTAATTTGACTTTCAACACAACATGAGAGTAATAGAATTAGAATATGAAAATTTATAACATCTATATCATGTTATATTTATCTAAAAAAATAATTTAAAACATAAATTAACCTATATAGTATTATTTTTAATATTTTAAAAATCATTTATTTTATTTTTTGTTAATTGAATAAATATATTGTCAAAGTTGCGTAAGAATTTAGGGAAATTATTCAAAAAATAAAAATTATAAATAAATTAACATGATAAATAATTAATTATTCTTTGAAATAAATATTTAGAACCTGAATTATCCTATTTTTATCCTTATGTAATAATTTTAGAGATATTAAATTCAGGAGTAACATTTTGGAATTTTCATTACATAATATAATATAAACTTGATTATCTAGGGAAAATGGGTCCAAAATGCCATATATTCAAATTATGAATTAATATGGTCTAATTTATTCCATAAAATGTAATAAAATAAAGTTTTAGGTTTATTTTGAGGCCTTAACTCATGGTTTTAACCCTGTTTTACCCATTTTACCTTTGTTGAGGTGACAAATATTTACTAGGGTTACTATTCATAATGAGAAAAAAATAAAAGGGACATATTTACCAAATTTTAATGTCCATATTCAAGCTATGGTATCTATTTTTAAATATTAAATCTATATAAGTGTAATAAATAAATTATAATATAAATTCATAAAACACAATGAAAAACAGTTTTTAGAAAAATGTGTTTTTAAGCATAAAAATTAACTTATATCCAAATCATAAATATTTATAATTAGAATGGATTTAATTATATTATTATAAATAAAATGGATACTATTTTACTTTAATAAAAAATTAAAAATATAATAATACTTTTAAATTGCTTTATTTAATGATAGTATTTGAAAAATCTGTATCTTTCACTATTCCCTGAAAAATCAATAATTTCAGAAAAGTATCAAAAGTTTACCATAAATGAATTCTAATAAGATGATTTTAAAAATTATGTTTATTTTATAAAATAAAATTTCAAAAATTGGTATGAATTAATTATAATTTACATGCACAAAACGCAATAAAAATAATTTTTGATTAAAATTAATTTTTGAAGCATAAAATGACTTAACTAAAAATTGAGTGCTTATTTCCTAAGAATTAATAAATAAATTTGTATTGAGTGTGACCATTATAAATATAGTTCATAATTTTTTTAATCATATCCATCCCCACAAATTCAATGGCTATTTTTTAATGATCACATTTAATTAATAATATTTTTATAATATATCTCAATTTGATAAAAGTTTGATTTTGTGTGTTAAGAAAGATATCAAGATTATTATTATTTAGAAAAATTAGAGAGTTTTAACAAAACATGTGCTATATTCACCATACATACATTTTTTACACCATATATATGAAACTACTTAATCCATAATGAGTTTTCAACATCTTCTATAAATTATTTCACACGTTTTATCCTTATAAACATGTCACATGTACTAATTTTCTTCATAACCTGGGGAAAGGGAAACATGAGAAGGGGTGAGATAAAACACTCAGTAAGGGAAATCATACAACTAAAGAAATCATGGAATAAATATACGTTAGGAATAAGTAGACAACATGAATTCATAATTGACTTGAAACTGAGAGCTTGTTATATCCATGATAATAAATGAAAACATAGATATATATAATACTGATCTCATACTGATGGAATGCATAATGTCAGACATAAAAAATATGCTTTAAATGCCTTTTTACAGGACAATATCATGTTATGGGGAGAGGTATACCCCAAAACCTAACTTGTTTTGTCTCATGATACTTATTGATGCATCAAGGGGATATATTATTCCACCCCACCAATAACCAGATTAAGTCCAATTAATTCACCATAAGAGTCAACAATACTTTTCATACTATTAACTAAATAATTACTTACTGAATAAAACATTTTTATCCATATAATTAATGATATGTAATTTTAATACATGATCATCCTAAGTTAGAACTAAATAATCATTAAGAATATCAATACTTTTCTCCATGGAAATAAAAGGGATAATTGGATCAGAACCAATCATGAGAAATAAGGTGTATAGTCAAAATTTCAAATAATCATCCATATTGTAATAATAAAATATAGTATAAGGAATCATACTTAAAAATCATATAATATTGAATTTTAATTCAAGAATTCATTTTCTTATATTTAAAGATCTTTTCAAATTTATAGTTTTAGAGAATTAGTTCATTACTCAAACATAAAAAACCATATAATAAAAAGTTAACACTTCTGATAAATATCCATTTTTCCACTGTATAAAACATTTAAATCGAAACATGATTTCTTTTCATGAAAAAATATTCCTGAATTTCAACTTTACCTCTTCATTTCCCTTACCTACCCTTAAATATAATGGAAAACTTTTTAAAAAAATGGGATGATAAAAAAAGACAGATAAGGGAAATAAAAAGAAGAAAATAGTTACTCTAGTGAAAAACATGAAAACCCATAAAATCATTTTCTTAAAAAAATAACTTTTTTCCCAAAAATGGAATCATCCTTCTTTAAAAAAGATCATTTATATTACCTTTTAAAAAAAATTATTTCCATTAACACTCATTATAAATCATAAATAATTCATGTAGTTTCCTTGGGAAATCATCTCATATAAATTTTACATAAACCTTATAAACCCATTATAAAATTATAATAAACACATGGACAACTTCTGATATATTTTTGGAGAACATAGTGAAGACCCAATTCATTGGAACAATATCTGGGTTCACCCATCATATAATCTATAATAGGACCACCTAACACTATCTAGGTGAATCCATTGTAAACAATATCCAAGTAAAATATAATGAATAATTTTTTTTAAGTTTTTAGATTTTCATCATAAAACCCTTAGAAAAACACTTTTGAACCCATATGAAAAACCTTTTTGGAAATCAAAAAAACCCTTTCTTTTAATAAACCATTTCAATACCAAAATACCCATTAAAAGGTAAAGATTATTTTTATTTTAATAAAACATGAAATCCTAAAAAGGAATCTTGAAATCAAATAACATTTGTGGTGGAAGGAAAATTTATTGTCACCTTATATGTTAAAAATAGGACATTCCTTTTGTTGTTTCTTAAAATGTTCTGTATAAAATGTTTAAAACTATTCCTTTTGATTTTTTTTTAAATAAAGTAAAAAGAGATATAAAATTTAATTTATAAATCTTTTATGTCCATATAAATACTTTCATAAAATAATTTTAAAATATGGACACGGAAGAGAAAGAGTTAAAAGGAAAATTTTAAATGATATATTTTTTAAAAGAAAGTCCATTACAACTTTAACAACATTTGAATCATAAGACACATGACATGATAAAATTAAATAAAACTTTAGATATCACCAGAATAGATAAATTCATGATATAACATATCAAATGGGATTTATATAAACCTCATAAAAGAATATAGGTTCATAACATCAAAATATTCCTCAACAAAAGGAAATTAAGACGAAGTCCTATACCTTGAGTCTGACTCATCATGTTCGTTCTTTATTTTACAAAATAATAAATATAGGTTAATTATTTATATGATTAATAACCTTTTTAAATTTTATTGTTACTTTAATTTCACTTATTACCTTGTTATATATGATTACGTAATCAATTAAGTTTACATTATATTTTTTTATGATATTTGGATTATGTGTCAAAAATGACATTGGTAGGTTGACTATTGTAAAAGTGGTCATTATTTAAAGGTATCCAGAATAAATATCATTTAAAAAAACATGTTTTTTAACCAAAAAAAAATTATAGTAAAATCCATTATAAATTTGATTCAAAAGTAATTAAATATAAATAAATAATAATTATTTTATTTCAAATCATATTCAAAACAAATCGTTAATTTTAAATTACTTAATTTATTACAAAGAAAATACCTTTTTTTCAAAAATCGTTATTTTTCACTATTCACTTAAAAATCAATATTTTATGAATAATACAAAAAACTCATCATAATTATATTTTGATATTATAATTTAAAAAGAGATTTTATTTTTTTTTCAGATTAAAATTATAAAATTTAGAAATTAAACTTTTAAATAAAACCTTATAATAAAATAGTTTAGTTAAAGCTATTTCCTTTTTTATTTAAAAATTACTAAATATTTTTATAATGAATATAATTATATTAATAGACATAAAATGATTTATTCTACCTTTTCCTAATTTTTACATTCTTTCCCTCTTTTATAAATTGCATACTCATAATTTTATTCACTTATTAAACAAGTGGGGATATATTTCCCTCGTAACATTTTCAGATTCTCATGTTACCACTTCAACTATATGGTCTTTCTATAAATCCTTAACCTGGTGAATCAACTTATTCCAAAAAACATTCTATATATGTTCAAGAATATTAACTTGATGTTCCTCATAAATAATATTCTATTTTGACTAATCTACTCTAGAGATCAAAACATGATTTGAATCTAGAAAATATTTCCTTAACATTGAAACATGAAATACAATGTGTACCTGATATAAACTTAGGGGAAAAGACACTAGGTAGAAAACTGATCCAGGTTTCTCTATGATTTCATATGGTCAAATTAACAATGTACTTAACTTTCCCTTTTTACAAAAACATATAATTTTTTTCAGAGATACTTTGAGAAATACATGATCACCTACCTTGAAAGAAATATATTTTTTCCAATTATCTGTATAAATTTTCTCCCTTCTCTGAGCCATCCCCATATGTTGCTGAATCAAATGCACCTTATCATCCATTTCCTCTACTAAATCTGGTCCCATAACCCTTCTTTCTCCTACTTCATCCCAAAAAACTATTTTTCGAAGCAACTATTCACATAATAAATCAACTGGTTCCACCTATATGTTGGAATGAAAAATATTTTTATAAAAAAACTCAACCAAAAAAATATATTGATCCAAAATTCATTGGTAATCCATTTAACAAGAATTAATCATATCTTCCATGTGTTGAATCTTCCTCTCAAAGTGACCATCATTTTAATGATGAAATGTTGTGATGAAATTTAATTCAGCACCTAATGACATCTAAAGTCCTTTAAAAAAATAGATGTGAAACTGAGATCACGGTATGATACAATGGAGAGAGGCACTCCATATAACCTAACTATCTCCTGAAATAATGTAAATAAATATGATTTAAAGAAATTTTATCTTTAATGATAAGTAAATGTGTATATTTAGTTGATCGATAAACAATAGCATAAATTTCATTGTTATCTTGATAAGTATTTGGTAATCCCACCACAAAATCCATTGATATATTTTCCCATTTCCAATCCATCAATGTAAAAGGTTGAAGCATTACCTTTGGTAATATTCATTCCACTTTAAATTGGTGACAAGTTAAATAATTTATGGTAAATTTATCAATAACTCTTTTCATTCTATACCACCAGCAATACTCTTGAAGGTCTATGTACATCTTAGTGATGCCCTGATGAATGGAAAATAGATAACTATGATCTCAATCCAATAAGTATTTCTTCAACTGGGAAGCACAAAGCACACATAATCCTCTTCCAAATAGTAAAACACCTTCTTTATCAATATCAAAATCTTGAAACATACCATTCATAACAGATTCTACCTTTTCATACAATGATTGAACCCCCTTTTGAGATTACTTAATTATTTCTGAAAAATATGTCTACATTGAAAACTGAAAAAATTAGAGTATTTCCCTATATCCACAACTTCTAGGAAAAAGTTTATTAAATCATTAACCAAAGGGGAACATTCCAAACATTACATGGTTAGTGTAGCATTATTTTTTTCACTCAAAGAATTAGACAATTTTTTTTGATATTTTAGGATGGTAATGAATTGTGCGATCATATTATTTGATTAGTTCTGGACATCTTATCAATCTAATGTTCAATTATTTCTGAGTGAATATATACTTTAAACATTTACAATCTATATATATTTCACAATTTACTCCATAAATATTATTCCTATAAATTTTTAAATCAAAAGCCACATAAGCTAAATTCTAGATCAAGTATTGGGTAATTTAACTCATGAGGTCTATAATGACATTAAGCATAAGAAATTATCTTATCATAATGAATTTGGAAACAACCAGGTTCTTTTAAAGAATCGTCATTGTATATGATAATTTTTCCATTTCTATAAGGAAAATAAAAAATTAGGGTAGTCAACAATCTTCTTTTTAGATCATAAAAAGAATCGTCACATTATTTTATCCAGATGAATTTAACTCTTTTTCAAGTTAACTTAGTTAGTGGGCTATAAAAACAAGCAATACTTTCAACAAACTATCTATAATTACCTACTAATCTAAGAAAACTATGAATATCTATGATATTTTTGGGTCTTGGCTATTCTTCAACAACTTTTTTTAGTAGGGTCAATGGTTATTCCATATTTAGAAACAATATGTCCAAGGAAATAAATTTGTTAAAACCAAAATTCCCAATTACTAAATTTCCCACATATTTTCTTTTCTTTTAAGGTTTTAAAATCAATCCTTTGGTGTCTTTAATATTCCTCCCAACATTTAGAATACAAAATAGTTTCATTAATAAACACAACCAATTTGTTTTCCAAGAAACATTAAAAAATCTATTCATAAGGCCTATAAATATAGAAGGTGTATTGGACAACCAAATGGTAATAACTAAAAACTCATAATGCCCATATCTAGTCTAAAACAATGTATTAATAATGTCTTCTTAATTCACTTTCAACTAATGGAACCCCGACCACTGGACAACCGTTGAAAAATATTGAGGTCCTTGGAGCTGATCAAACAAATCATAAATAAGTGGAAAACGATCCTTATTATTAATAGTGAAGTTATTCAAGGATATATAATCAATGAAAATTCTCATTGAAAAATATTTCTTTTTAATAAAAAAATAGAAGCACCCTATAGAAAAGTATTAGTGTGAACAAAACCTTTATCTAAAAAATCCTTCAATTGATTTTTAAATTCTATAAGTTCTACTTGAGCCATTAAATAAGGGTGCTAAAGATAGGCTTAGAATCAAGCACTAAGTCAATAGTAAAATAAACCTCTAGATCATGAATAACATAAGGGAAATCATCAGGAAATACATCCATGTATTCATTTACTACTAGAAAATAACTAATTTGAAAAGTTTATTTATTTTCAGTAATATGAGATAGGTATCTTTCAATTCCACCTCTAATAAATTTCTCATATTTTGGGTAAGTTAACAAATTCATAGAATAATTGAACATAAAATTTTTATCTCTACAATATTTCTTAGCATGGTAAACTAAAATCCAATCCATATCAAGAATGATATCAAACTCTACAATGCCTAGTTCAATAATATTTATAGGAAAGACCATCCTACTAATAACAACAAGAAGAATCCTATAAATATTGGTTTCTTTAATATTTCTAATTGGAGTATGCACCAAAAAATTTATCTTCTTTTAATGTGATGATATTCCAATTTTACTTGAAAGTTTCTTAGAAATAAAATATTGTCAAGATCTAGAGTCAAACAGGGTATTGGAAAAATTAAACAAACTAGTAACATATATGTCACCACTTTATTTTATGGCCCTACATCAATCGTAGTAGTAGAAGAAGTTTTTTACACACCCTTTTTATTTTGATCTTGTTGGTTTCCACCTTGAGTAATAAAATTTGGACACTTTTTGTCATAATTCAACAACTCATTGTAATTAAATCATTTTACCATTAGATTTTAATTGCTTGTTTGACCATTTTACTTACAATCATGAGCCATATGGAAAAACATACAACATCAGAAGAAATTATCAGTCTTCATAAGGAATTCCCCATGATTCTTTTTACCACACTTCATATAATATGGGGACCTGATTTTTTTACCTCCAGACTTCTTTGATGAATGCTTCCCCATTGCCTACCAAATGGACCAGTTCTTCTTCTTGTTTTCATGGAATACATGATTGTAAGAAAACTCTATTTATACATTCTCATCACATCAATCAAGTTTCTCATAGCTTATTAATTCATGAGAATACAATTATATTTGATATATTAGATTTAGTCCTGGGTAAAACCAATTAATATTACTATCAAGATCCTAGAAAAAACATGGAATATACCTTGCCAATCGAGTGATGTTTTCTTCATATACAACCGTTTAATCTTCCTCATTTTTTCCCAATTAAAAGAATTTTTTTCCATCCCAATTTTAAAATCATTAGGAAAATATTTCTTAAGGAAAATAATCTTAAATTTTTTCCATTTTAAGGCATCAATCTCTTCCAATTGTTTGATATTCATAATCACTGACCACTACTGGTTAGGTTCACCTTCAAAATGGTAAATAGAAACTATTACCTTTTTAGATTATGAACATCCCATGAATTCAAATATATTTTCAAGAGCATTGATCCATACTTCAGCTACCATACAGTTATATGATCCACTGAATGATGGGTATGTCACCTCAAGAAATACTCCACTATAGACATGTTCATTTATGATAGACTGGGTTCCTATCTAGTATGGATACCACCAACATTTATAGGTTATTTAAAATAATCCATCAATAAAAAAAATATTCTATTCCAATTATAACCATCTCAGGATGCTGATTTGGAAGGATATTTTCCTCTTAATTCCTTCTTATTACAGATTTCCTATTTCCCTATTTCCTCTATGGAAAACCATTCTGGATGGACATAGTTTAGATGGAACAACATGGTAATATTAAAATGTTATATCATCTCAAATTAACCATAATGTAAAATATTTTGAGGGATTGTTATTAACATTATCCAAACCTATAATGTTATCTAAACCATACTCTAATACCAACTATACAGAACTATCCTTAAACATTACATAATATTGAGTTTTACATTAAGAAGTCACTATCTTACATTTGAGGATATTTTTAGGTTTATAGTTTTATAGAATTAGTTCATTACTCATATATAAGAAAACCATATAATATAAAGTGGAATATTCTAATCAATATCCTTCATTACACCATATAAAACTTTCAAATCAAGACATGGTTTCTTTTGATGAACAAATCTTTATGACTTTCAACTTGACCTCTTCTTTTCCCTTACCTATCCTTAAATCCAATGATTTTTTTAAAACATGGGATGAGAACAAAAATATATGTAAGGGACAAAAAAATAAGAAAAATTTTGTTTAGTGAAAATCATTAAAACCCATGAAAACCCTTTTCCTAAAAACATTACTTTTTACCCATAAAAGTATATATCTTTATTTTAAAAAGATAATATATATTACCTTTCTAAAACAATTTATTTCCATGAAAACTCATTATAAAACATAGAAAATTCATGTAGGTGCCTTAGGAAATCATATCATAGAACCCTTATAGAACCCCTATATAACCTTTACAAATTCAAATAACCACATGACCAACTTCCTATATAATTCACAAGAGAACATAATCATTACCCAATTCATTGGAGCATTATCTTGGTGCACCAATCATATAATATATAATGATATCACCCAATTATATATATTTGTACCCATCATAAATAATGTTTAAGGACCATATCATGAATAAAAAATTTTATACATGAAAAATTTCATCATAAAACCCTTTGAAAAACACTTTTAAACCCATATGAAAAACATTTTTGTATATCAAAATAACCTTTTATTTTAAAAAACCATTTTAAATTCCAAAATACCAAAAAAATAGAAAGAGGGTTTTTTATTTAATAAAACATGAAATCTTAAAAAGGAATATAAAAATCAAATAATAGTCCTGATGATAGGAAATTTTTTTTTTCACCATATATGTTAAAAATATGACATTCCTTTTTTTTGATTTCTAAAAAAATTCTGTATAAAACATGTAAACAGATTCATTTTGAAAACCTTTGAAATAATGAAAATATATATATATATATATATATAATGTAATTTATAAATATTTTATTTCTATATAAAAACATTAATAAAATCATTTTTAAAACATGGACATGGAATTGAAATACTTGGAAGGAAAACTTTAAAAGAGGATTAAAAAAAATGAAAGTCCTTTACCACTTTAACAACAATTGAATCATAAGCCCCATGAAAGGTTGAAATTAAAGAAAAATTTATATATAATAATAATAGAAAAATTAATGATATAACATATCTAATGGGTTGTATATACACCTCATAAAATAATATATGTGCATAACATCATAATAAGCCTCAACGGAAGAAAATTGAGATGAATTTTGTTAGATTGAGTTTGAATCATCACCGACCTTCTTTATCTTGTTGAATAATAAATTTATGTTAATTATTCAATTTCTTAATAACATTTTTCAATTTTATTATTACTTTTAGTTCAATTATTACCATGTTATATATGATTACGTTAGATGTTTCAATGATATTTGGTTTATGTGTCAAAAATGACTTTGCTAGGTTGATTATGGTCAAAGAGGTCATTATTTGAACATATCTAGAATAATAATCATTAGAAAATTAGCTTATTTATAAATAATTTATACATTTAAGACCAATCATGAAATAAGGTTTTTATAAATGAAGTTTGTTATGATCATGGAGATGGTAGGTCATACGTACGCATGAGTAACGTTTCAATTTTTCAACGATCCTTATTGAAAAGAGTTAAGAAATATTCTATATTTATATAATGATAATGATATGATGTGAAATATTATTTCTTTAAATATACTTATATATATCATACATGTGGTGTGGTGATGAAAATACTCACATCTCTTCGTGAAGGTGGTAATCCACACGTACACGAACGAAATCATCATTTTTAGTGAGTGAAATGGAAAGAAATAAAATGATATATTATATCTAAAAAATGACAAATATTTCAAGAATATTATAATTATTTCATTTATATCACATATATTTATTAAATTTATCCTTATTACGTTCCATGTAAAGTGTTATAGTGAAAACCGAATCATATCGCTTCGTGAGGCGGCAACCCGTCATACATACGAGAGATGTTATCATATCACCTATGAAATTGATTGTAAAAAGGTATATATGATATAATGATTCCATAGGCATAATTATGTTATTAATATCATATATATACTTTATATACTTTATTATATCCAACCGTGATAGGTGTTGATGGAAAATGTGTCACAACAGTTCGTGAGGTGGTTGTCCGCCGTATACACAAGCAACATCATCGTTTCCCATTTGAGGGAAGAGAAGATGGATATAGGTATTGTCAATAACATATTAACATCTCATTATTTGTGATATAATATTTTTATTATATAAGATTAAATTAATAATTTTTTAGGAGGTGGAAGAATAAATAAAACAAAAAAGCATGTTTAATAATTTTACCTCTTCTCGGACCAACTCTTTAGGATCATACCAAAAGTATTAATAGAATGGATTTCTGAACAAACCAAGGATTAAATAATGATGGTATTTATGTTTTTAAGTTATTTGGTAGGTAATTTCTAAAAAAATGGTTTTATGGTGTGAAGAATAGAGGAGAGGGGTGACCTTTTTAAGTGAGGTGAGTGGCACACCCGTAATATTTGAAAAGAAAAAGGTGTACCCATATTTTTCACATGACACAAGGGTAAAAAATGGAGTGTTATGAATAATTATACTTTATAATGTTTAAATATTTCCATAAAATATGTTTTGGACAAGTTTTTAGGTCATTTTAACCATTATCATTTTTATTTAACTACCTTAACCATGGTAATTAATTTTTACTGTTTTCACTATTCATTTTGGTCAAAAATTAAGTTGAAATTATTATATAAGATAAATTATTATGATTAAAAATATTTAATCCATTTTAAAAAATTCTATTCATATAAATGAAAAAATTAAATTTAAAACAAAACCCACAGACGTGATGAAAAAGCTCGTTTTCATGAAGTGTCTTTTTCTAGAAAAAGATGATTTTATATTATCTCTACGGTTAATAATATTCATTTTATGAATATAAATTAATATTAATTGATATATAATATTTATATATTTTTTAAAATATTTCTCATTATGGATTATATTAATTAATTAAAAATAAGAAACATCATGCACTTTAAAATAATTTTTAGAAAAAAACCCCATTTTTAAACCAAAAAACAAACTGATAAAAAAATCCAATATAAAGTTGATTCAAATGTAATTTAGTGGATTAAATATTAATAAAAAATACTTATGTTATTGAAAATCATATTTAAAACATATTTCTAATTTTAAAATACTTAATTTATTGAAAAGAAAAGACCTTTTTACAACAATTGGTATATTTTACTATTCAATGAAAAATCAATATTTTCAGAAAAATCCCAAAATTTAACCCTTATAATAATTTCATATGATGATCTAAAAAATTATATTCATTTTTTAAAATTCAAATTCTATAATTTGGAAATTAAACTTTAAATAAACCCTTATAATAAAAGAGTTTAGTTAAAACTATTTCCATTTTGATTTAAAAATTACTTAATATTTTCATAATGAATAGAACTATATTAATATAAATTAAAGTGATTTATTTTATATTTAACTAGGTTTTTACATACAACATGATAATAATTCTCCCCATTTTAATAAAATAACAATATTCTTAGGTGAAAATCATCCAATTTAAATTATGAAAAATGTGATGTTCACGTCATATAGAGAAATGAGTATACATCTTATTAAATACTAGAATAACATAATCATAATCCTTTTAGATAAAGAATTAATATGATTAAAAAAAATAACCCTTTTCAAATAATGTAAATATAGGAGGGTGTTCACATAAATGAGAAACACTCTTGCAAAAGGAATGCATCAAATAGTATCACAAAAGAAGGGATCAAGAATTGATTTTTTTGATACCTCGAGTTCAATACCCCATATGATAATATATATATTTATATATATATATGATGATAAATCATGAAACATAAACCCTTAGGGTAAATAATTTTTAAAATATTAAGAGATATGCAAATGAAAACTTAAAATAAATTTTAGTAAGAATTTTTAACGTTGATATAAAATATAAATTTACATGTCGCTTTCAAATGAAAATATTGAAAAGGTGATGTGAATTTTTTTAAAACCTTTAATTTTAAAAATAATCTCTAATAATTGAGCCTTGAAATGACATAATGTCACAAACTAGGATGGTTCGCCATCCGACCTGGCACTCGACCTGCTCCATGGCATGGCCTGAAGGGCATTCCTGATCCCCACGGGCTGGCATAAGTGCCCGAGTATCAAAACTTACACATGGGAATGATTTACCCAAAAAAGAGACTTAAAAATAACTAACAACTTTAATGGAATGAAATTGATTTTATACAACCAAACAGACCCTTAACATAATTCATATTTAAAGCTCTACAATTGGAACCAAAAACCCAAGAGAGACGAAAACAAAGGAAACCTAAAACTCTAAGAAGACTACAATGAAAGAAAAATAACACATCTATCCACACCCTCATGCAACATGAGGAGCCACCTCCTCAAACCACCATTGTCAGACCTACACGGGAAAACCATCGACAACCCAAACCACTGTCACTAAGCTCAATGCTTTAACTTGGAATACAAACGAAACATAATCTACATACACCCAAAGGTGTATGCAGGGTGTGATCCAAAATCTCAGTAGGACGTCACCCAATAAAAAATGTTCCATGCATAATTATTAAATGACAAATACATTTGAAATTTTAATTAAGGAAAAGAAGTAAAAGTTTGAACAGTTTTAAATAAAACAGGATTAAAGAAAATAGTTTCAAATGGAACAACTTAAATTAAAACACACACACCCTTACTTCTTAAAATAACCAATGTGTCACACTGATGAGCGTAAAGTAACCAATGAGCACTAATATAGGAGACGCCTCATGGGTGTTAGCTATCTTGGGTCCTTAGATCTTCTTTTCTCGGTGAAGTGTGGATTAGAAACCACGAACCTCAAAAAATGTGTCTTAGAAACCATGACCCTCAGAAAACGTTGCTTATAAACCACGACCCTCAGTCATTCTTATGTTTTGTTAGTGTTGCAATCGTCAGTCCTGCTAGTGAAACCGGGTCGAGTCACCTTAGGAACACTAACCCACTAGTCTAGTCCACCCACATAGCTACCCGAGCTTCCCGCTTTGTGCTCAAACAAGTTTCAAGTTCATGTCACATGTCACACATATACATAAAATCCAAACAGGGTACTTACACACATGGAATCACCATTTTCACACTCAAACCCTCTTTTAAAACCATACACACACCAAAAGTGTTTTCAAAACTCAGTCTGCATAGGTTACGTACTCAGTTAAACCATATGCACAATTTAAAAAGACTTTTATCATTAAAAAAGCCACCACTTACACACATAAATTCCATTTTGAAATATAAAACACACGGAAACATTTTTCAAACATGTTTCACATTATTTTCATAATTTAATACACCATTTAAAAAAAATTATAAAGCAGTAGTAAAAGAGAGTTACATGGACACACTAAAGTAACCATTTATAAATTCAAACACATTCCAACATCACACTCACTCAAATAAAATTTTAAAGTGTGACCTGCACCATACAAATAATTTGATGGAAAACCTTACATTATATGTAAGACACCTTTGCACAAATCACATAGTTTAATAAGCCAAAAATAAAAGATTACAAAACAATTTAAAAGAAATCACTTGGCGTTACCAACTAAACCCACACAAAACCTTCTTTGAAAACCAGAAGCGCACGACGCGATGTCAAAAATATAATTCGCACCACTTGCATAGATTAAAAATCTACCTACACAATTTAAAAATCAACAACAACTAACTAAATATGAGTTTTAATTAGAAACAACACACATAAATTAGACATGCTACTAAACAGTTCAATGCATATCAAACATCAATGAAAACCAACTTCTCACAATGAAAATTAACTAAATGATGTTCTAAACAAATTAAACTTGCAAATTAATTTATGAAATAATGATTATACATGGAACCACCTACCTCGATCTGAAAACCCTGAAAATTGGTGTGGAATCTTCAAATTCTAGCGTGAAACCTCAATTGCACGCCGTTTGCACCAGAAGGAACCTACCCAAACTAAAACTCATGAATTCAAACCAATAACATAAAAATAGAACCCAAAAAACATGGAATCCCACCCCAAAACCCTATGTAGAGAGGGAAAACTCACCCAAAGTGGAATACAGTTGTGACGGAAAGGAAGAAGGGTGGGGCAAAGGCTTCAGAAGCAGGAAGATGGGGGATGTGTAGACGCCAATAGCCCGGCCAGGCAGCGCAGTAAAGGAGAATGGTAAGGGAGTCTAGGAGATGATATGGTGTGTTGTCAGAACGAAAAAGGTCACGACCAAGGGGCTGTGCGTGGGTAACAGGGGTGTGGGGTGGTTGTCCATCGAGGTGAAGAGTGCATGTCCAAGCGGGGAAAGCAGGGCGTCGACCGGATGGAAGGAAGACGTCGAACGGTAGAGTTGCAGCGCGACAGAGGTGGGGCTGGATGGGAGGTCGAAGCATGGCGTGATGGAACCGGGCAGGGGGATGTGTTGCGGTGCGATGCGACGGGTCCGGGAGGTGGCGAGCAGGCTGGCCGGGGAGGAGGGTCTCCAGAAGGGAACCAAGGGAGCTTGAAAAATGAGAGGAAGGGGATGGGGTGGTTCGAACCAGGTGGGTGGGGGGGTATGATGGGGAAGAAGAGTTGGGGGTAGGGGGAGGTGGCCTTTAGCGGGCAGGTCAGGGGGTGTTGGGTTGCTCCGTGAGGGAGAGATGGGTAGGCGGTGCGAGCAGGAAGATATGGCGGCGCTATAGGAGCTCGGCCAGGAAGGTTGATGCACACCAGGTGGGAGGCCAGATGGAGAGTTAGGCGGTGCATCATGGGGGAGGCACAACACAGTGCGTGAGAGGGGATGGGAAGAGGGATGCGGCAGGTTCAGAGAGAGAGAGAATTGGAGGGGGTCGAAACCCTAGCCAAAAGAAAGGGGGAAAAGTAAGAAAAAATAAAAAATAAATAAATAAAAGTTAATAATAACAAAAATTCTAATAGTTATAATAACAATAATAGTTATTATTTTTATGAGGTTAATAATAAAAATAACTTAAAAAATTCATCTCCTTAACACATATAATAATAATAAAATTAATGATATTGATAATTTTATAATAACAATAATAATAAAAATGATAATAACTTGATAAAATATTAACGATAATAAAAATAATATTCTTAAATAATAAAAATAGTATTATTATTATCAAAACCATTATTACTTCATTTTATTAATTAATTAATTATTTAATCGTGCACCAGGAAGGTCGCAAGGTGAGTTAGTGAAGCCGCGCGACTTTAATCATGTCCTGCCCATGTGTTGAGTGTTGACGAACCCCAAAACCATAATTTACCAGCAAAAACACAAGATATCAACCAGACTCTGCCTGCACCTCATTAAAATATTTCGAAGACAAATAAAATAAAATAATATAAAAGACATTAATTTTTTGATATTAACAATAATAATTATTATTACAATATTAATAACGTAATTAATTTTTATATTCTTAAGATTATTAATAATTATAATATTTTCAAGTGACATTAATATTATTAATATTATTAAAACCATTATTAATACATCTTACTTCATTAGTTGACCATCAGGTAGGGCATGCGGTGAACCGGGCGAGGTCGCGCGGTGACCCAGGTGAGGCCGCGCAACTTCGACTGTTGTGCGCTGGGCGCAATCAAGGCCAAAACATGCATTTAAAAAAACTCAAAATTTTAAGTCAGGCTTCAACCCAGACTACCCGACTCAAAAAAAATTAATAAAAGATATAATTCAAAGACGTTGGGTGTGACATATAATATTTATGTTATATAAATGAGTAAAATAAGAGAAAATATATGAAAGTGAAAGGAAATCACCTTTTATTATTTTCAAAATACCATACTCACGTTGTAATAAGTGTAATAAAACATTAATTTGTATTAAATTTTTTAATTTTTTGAAATAGTACAATACAATAACATAAAATATTTAGGTGGGAGAACCTAATCATAGCAGAAATAAGTTTATGACAAAACAATATAACTTGAGTAAAAGAGTCCTAAGTTATCTATATTCCTTACGAGAAACATATATCAAGAAGTGATAAATATTTTTCAAATAGTTCATGTTATAGGAAGGTATATCTATAAAAAAATAAAAAAATAGTACACAATAAAATAAAAATGGCATCATATACCCATATTATTAGAAATAAGTTCAGAAGAATGACTATAACTCAATGAATGAAAGTTGATTTACCAAAAAGCCATACTACTGTGTAAACAAATGAATTAATAGAAAATTGAATAATGGAACATGAATTGGGTAGTAAATCACATGAAATAAAAAGAGTATGATAATAATATATCAATGTTAATTTAATGCACCATACAAAAAATACATGGTACACAAAATGTATTATGTCTCAAAGAATCAGAATTGAGACCAAGGAAACCCTTACGACTTTAGAAACATTCGAATCAAAACCACATGAAAGGGAGTGATTGTATTTGAACATAAAATAAAATGATTAAAATATAATTCATGATGTGATATCTCAAAAACATTGTATATATGTTACACAAATTAAATTAGGTTCATGATAAAAACATATCTTAAGGAGGGGAATTACAGAGGAAACCCTTACCCCGACCCTGATTCATTCTGCACTTGTACCAAACGTACTAAATAATTAAATTATATTCATTAAATACATAATCAATAACATTATTCATAATTATAACCATTTATAATAATAATTTATAATTATTCTATACTTATATATTATAGTTTTTTACCTATTTTCGACACTGGATGTAATTAATCTTTATTGCTTTGAACTAGTTTTGTAAAAACAGTGTTGGTATCAATTATTGTTACAAATTTCAGCATTAAAAGATAATTAAAGTTAATATAATATATGTTCCATGATAGTAATAGTGGTTATAATTTATATTTGTACTATTTTTGGTTATATACCATGAATATGAAATCAGGGATGATCATGTTTTAGTGATTCTTAACGAATGAAAGGTGTTTTCTTAATTAATGATTTAAATGTTTTTATAACCATAAAAAACCATAAAAAAGTTTTTTACATATTTATATCATATTATACCCATAAATTAGTTCACATAGTCATTCATGTTATAAAAGAAAAGTATTATTCAAGTAAGTGGTCAAACCGACCCAAATATGTACCTACCTTGATTAAAGGATGATTAGAGGGATTTATTTTTAATATCATTGTAACAGAATAATAATAATAATATTTTGTGATTATTAGTGTGATATATAATAATTTTAAATTATTATAATGATAATATAATTTTTATACATCCATTACTTAGAAATAAGATATCATTTTTCTCTTAGTTTTCTCGTTTTAAACGATTAAATTATTATACTTGTCTGTTGATCATATCATTAATAGGTTCTATAATTTTCAATTATAGAACCTTTATGATATCATAAAAATAATATTTATCCTTTAATATCATCACCATGACCATCCATGTAAGTTAGTGATGAGAATAAAAATTAAAATCAATCGTTGTACAGTGGCTGTAGTACACACATACTTATAACTGACCATTTGATTTCCCATAAAATGGTAAAAAGGAGTAATATGGTTTAATATTTCAAAATAATAAAAATTAAATACATATAATAATTATTTATTAAATCACCCTTTTATACCATCCTCATAAGGTGGTGAGAAACCACTTTTATATGTGGCAAAAATGTCATTTTTGTAATTATTTAAACTTAATATAAAGGAAGATAATGTTAAACATTTCAAGTGGATAAAAAATTGATAAATAATTCATATTGGAAGATATATAATTGAAAAAAACTCTTAAACTAAATTATAGACATGTTTCAAACATGTTTGAGGTATTTTACTCTTATATTATTTACTTTTACCATTTTAGATTATATTGTGGTAACTAGTTTTTACTTATGGTAACTTAACATTTATGTGACAACCCCCTTCCCAAAAAGTGTACCCATCCTAGGTCAACAATGTGAGAAGGGAGATAATGACCTGTGAGTCCCACCTCCAATAGGCCCCGGGTTGGCGACTAGCACCAAGGGTATAATAAACACCCAAATGGGAGGCATTTCCCTCTTAAGAGAACACATGAGAAATAGAGAGACAAGAAAGACACCAACTATCTCCAAGTGATAATGCAATATAAAAGAAATCCCAAGTACACATATTTCATGTCATGAAAAACTACTACAACTGAAAGGGGAAAAACTGCAAATACCCAAATAAAGTAAAAACAACAGCAACCACAAATCCCAAATAGCTCATGCAACCCCAAGCTAGTAGAAACCAGCCTGATCTCCAACCTACTCCAAGTGACCAGAAAAACAGTATATATATACATAGGGTGAGTATAACTGTATACTCAGTTGGATCCTCCCCAAAGCCTCTCGTGCAAAAGGAAAGAAATCATGCTAAAGCACAGTGAATAACAAGTGAAACTAACTTGCCACCTAAATGGGTATACTAAGTTCCCAGCCTCACCATGGAAACTCTCACCAAGTAAATCATACAAGATTATATAATATAATAAATAATATCAAGGGTACCCCATGGATACTTACCCACTGGTTTTCCGCTTTGCCCCAATGTCGCACATCTTAAGCATCTCTCTCAAAAAAGGCTTGCCCGTAGACACCTGGGCGAAGCACCACAACATGCACCTCATGCAAAAAAACACCACGTCCATGTAAGAAAAGTAAACAGGTAGTTTCTGGGAGCCACCACAACTTTCATAACATGTATCATACGTCGGGTATTAACCCTAAAGCCATTATAGCCCATACATTGAGTAAGAATCCTCAATCCATCACAACCTATACATGTTACACCTATAGTAGTCTATATGAAATTATATCCATAATATATGTGTGTGAATAACCACAAGCCATTACTACCCTCTACACATATATATTGGGGAAAACTAACCACTGTGCCTACCAGCACAAGTAACTACCAAGACAAGAGAGCGGGGCCAAAGGGGGTAGTCATCCATCCATCCTCCCATCATAATATTGGCGAAAACACCCCCAGGGCTTAGAATCCTTGAGGTGTCAGTTGCCCTTACTGATGGGGTGGAGTAGCATATAGAAACACAAAAAGTACAGAATATACTATTGCTCACAACTGCACAATGAGCATAATCTATTCTTAGACTCAACTGCAGCTAACATCTCTCGGACTCCCGACTGACACTTCTAAGACTATGTATCCTATAAGAACACAACCATTTAAAGAGATTTATTACATTACTCCATTCCCTTTTTTAGTTTCACTTTACGTTAATCAATTATTTAAACATTACTTAACCATTAATAATTTCCACATTATATTTCATTATAATCACACCCAAAGTTCACTGTTCTCTTAAATTAAAACCTCAAAATTTCTCCCCAGCAAGCTCCAACCCCATGGGTTAACGTCATTTATTCAATTAATTTATTTACAACATTACTTTCCCATATTCCCAAGCATTCTAAAAACATTATATGCTACTAATCACAAGGGAGATTAACATGGTGAGTAGATGAACTACCCGTCAAGTCTTTTCCACCTATAGAAAGAGCGTAGATCCATCCTCCCTTGAGAATCTAAACACAGAAAGCACATGGCATACCCCACACGTCTTTTCCCCTTTCTGAAGAATGGTAAGCAAGACCAGCTTCCTTGAGGAGTGGCGAATGTAAAGTAGATAAAAAACCAAAGAAAAAATAAGCATCCAGACATTCACATCCATCCCATTTCATCATCCTCGGTGTCCTCCTCAACACCAACATGAATAAACCAATGCATATCTCCACTCAAGGTGTCAACTGCAGCAACAACCAATAGGCCTCCATGCCCCCACATATCACAACAGCTATCCGGGATCACATCACAACACAAGCAGTAGGAAAAAAACATTATACCAATTGGGATCTTGGACCTTAAATAAAAAAGAGGGTAACTCAGAACCCTACAAGAAGTTATCTTTTATCAAGAAACCAGTTCTTTAATCCATCTTGGATTAACCAATTTATTATTCATAGGTTCCAAATTTGGGAAACCTAACCAGTAAGCTATCACAAATAAATGAACATGATTACTATACCAATTTGATTAAAATAAAATTAAAATAAGAAGAACCATATTTATTTACATGCCTATTTATCTTTAGCCAAACAATTATAGATTAATTCCGGCTTTACGTTCTTTACTAATTTCAATAAAAAATGAAAATCAAAACAAAGCAAGAATAGATATCACACTATCTTGAAAAACAAGATGCAATAACATACGATGGATATCAATTTATTTATCCGGTTCAATTATTTATTATGTCAATTCTATTGTGATCTAGTGGTTAAACATGCTAACTATACAGTTGCACATAAAATAAAAGAGAAGCAATGAATTCCCTACCTCAAATGGTTCTTGACGTTATTTATATGAGAAGGATCCACAAAATAAGTTACAATCTCCTCCCCCCTTGACAACTGTATCCACCCGAGGATGCAGAGACACCACCACACCGGTCAACACCCATGAAAATCCCATTAGGAAAATGGGGATAACATTCCATAAAAAGGACAAGGAGAAATAAGGATATGAACATGAAATAATGACGATAGATCATACATTATATCGAAGATTGATCAATATTCCATGGTTGCATCAAAACAAAGAAGAACCAATCCTTGGAGGAAAGATTAATTTTTAAACTCCTACAGAATGTATTGAAAGGTTCAAGTGTCTCACAAATGAAAATAAGGTGGAAGAATTAGGGAGGAAGATATCTTGTCCCTTTAGAAGATTTAACGTAGGAGAGGTTTAAGATACGCAGGATTTTCCATTAAAAGTGGATCACATTAAACCATGATGTTTGACCATGTAAAAACACCCCGAGCCATAGGAATAATTAATATAGGAGTTATGGCCTTTGAATCGGCCATAGAGTCCTTAAAATGAGGCTTTAAATTCATTTTACGTCAAAGGAAACATCAAAGGGGTGAAATTGTAGGAAGCTGGAAACACTGTTTATTAACACGAAATTTGGAAATGGAAAGAGGTCACCGTTGGAACCTCACCATTTTAGAAACACTGTTCATGAACTCAAAATTTGAAAAAGGAAAGAGGTCACCGTTAGAACCTCACCGTTCTGGAAACACTGTTCATGAATTCAAAATTTGGCAATGGAAATAGAGGTTACTGATGGACCTCACAGTTCTAGAAACACTGTTCATGAACTCAAAATTTGGAAAAGGAGATAGAGGTTACCAATAGAACCTCACCGTTCTGGAAACAGTGTTCATGAACTCAAAATTTAGAAAAGGAAATAGAGGTTACTGATGGACCTCACCGTTCTGGAAACACTATTCACGAACTCAAAATTTGGCAAAGGAAATAGTGGTTACCGATGGACCACACAGTTCTGAAAACACCATTCATGTACTCAAAATTTGGAAAAGGAAATAGAGGTTACCGATGGACCTCACCATTCTGAAAACACTGTTAAGGAACTCAAAATTTGGCAGAGGAAATAGAAGTTACCCATGGACCTCACCATTCTGGAAACACTGTTCACGAACTGAAAATTTGGAAAAGGAAATAGAGGTTACCGATGGATCTCACCGTTCTGGAAACTGTGTTCATGAACTCAAAATTTGGCAAAGGAAATAGAGGTTACTGATGGACCTCACCATTCTGGAAACACTCTTCATGAACACAAAATTTGGAAATGGAAAGAGGTCATCATTGAAACCTCACCGTTATGGAAACACTATTCATGAACTCAAAATTTGGCCAAGGAAAGAGGTCACCGTTGAAACCTCACCGATAGAAATGTTCACAAAAGGTTACCGTTGCATTGTTCATATAAGGATATTGATGAAACTGTTCGCATAAGGTTACTATTGCACTATTCACCTAAGGCTACCGATGACACTGTTCACATAAGGTTACAGTTGCACAGTTCACATAAGGCTACCGATGACATTGTTCACATAAGGTTACCATTTCACTGTTCACCTAAGGATACTGATGACATTGTTCCCCTAAGGCTACCATTGCACAGTTCACCTAAGGCTACTGATGACACTGTTCACATAAGGCTACCGTTGTACAGTTCACCTAAGGCTACCGATGACACTGTTCACCTAAGGATACAGTTGCATTGTTCACAGAATGGGAAATTTGGAAAAGTGTTGGGGATAAGTCACCTTGACCTCCTGGAACACCTTAGACACCAGATTTTCACAAAGGAATGGACCAGAGAGGTCTGGGCTATTACATCAGATACCACTCAAAACATTATAGTCCTCGAGAATTTAAAACCAACCTAAAAGGAAACATAAAAAAAGTCTGAACAACCACCCATCGAGATACCTCTCAAAAGAGAGCAAGCCACATGAATCAACCAAATAAAGCCATCTCATAAACATGGAAGGTCTATAACCACAAAGGGGACATCATTACATGAAAAGAGTTAAACATCAAACACATTTGGGTACTGAGCACGTATCTGTTACCCACATTCCCAGGTACTCTCCTCCACACCACCGTGTCGCCACAAGACATGAACCAAGGGGATAGAACGCCCATGAGATAACTTCTATTTACAGTCTTGGATCTCCACAGGCTGCTCCTCGAAGGTCTCATCATCACCAACATTGATCTCTCCCCAATAGATGAGGTGCAAGTTGTCATAAAGATAACGACGAAGCTTTGATACAAGGAAAACATCATGTAGCTGGATCATCTGTGGGGGAAGTGCTACTCGATATTCCACGACTACAACACAAGCTAACACCTTGAAAGGCCCAAAAAAACGGGGAGAGAGCTTACTCCCACAACCAATCCTTCGTTGCCCACGATGGGGATTCACCTTCAGAAACACATGATCCCCAACATCAAACTCGAAGGGTCTCCTCCTTTGATCAACATATGATTTATGACGATATTGCACTGTCTTCATCCTCTCACAAATCACCTGAACCACCTCTGTTGTATTCTTCACTAGTTCTGGTCTAAGAATTGCAGACTCTCCGACCCCAGTCCAGCATAACTGAGAAAGGAAAGTCCGACCATACAAGGCTTCAAATGGTTCCATACCGATCGTGGAGTGAAAAATTATTGTTTTAAGCGAACTCCACCAAGGGAAAGTGCCTCATCCACGAACCTCCAAAATTTAGGACACAAGATCATAACATGTCTTCAAGAGTCTGGGTGGTTTGCTATGTCTGACCATCTGTTTGAGGATGAAAAGCAGTGCTAAGGCATAATTAAGAACCAAAAGCATGCTGGAGACCTCTCTACACCCTAGAGGTAAAATGAGGATCTTGATCGGAAATGATCGCCCTCAGGACTCCGTAGATTCTCACCACCTCCTCCAGATACTGTCTCAACAAAACTTCCACTAAGCTCGAATCCTTGATCACTATGAAGTGGGCCGATTTTGTTAAACGATCCACTACCACCCAAATTGCATTATGTCCTCCCAGAGCTCGAGGTAAACCAATAAAAAATTCCATTGAGATGTCCTCCCACTTCCACTGAGGAACATATAATGGATGAAGCAGAACACCAGGAACACGGTGTTCGACCTTTACCTTCTGGAAGACCAAACATCGAGACACAAACACCGCAACTACACGCTTTAGCCCAGGCCACAAAAAATGACTCCTAAAGGCTCGGTACATCTTTTTCACGCCAGGATGCACCACTAAAGGTGAACTATATAACACTTTGAGAATTGTATCATGCATCTCCAAAGGAAAAAAATCCTTCTATGATACAACACTCAATGTTTTTCATCCTTAGTCCAACCATTAGAGGCCTCACCACAAACAACTCGGTCTCTCTAGACCTTCGCCTCAAGATCCCCCAACTAGGACTCTTCCACCTGCTGCACCAGAGATGACTGCACCGTCCTCTAAAAAAGGCAACCTATACCCCCTAATTCTCCTATATAAAGATGTAATGTTGTCAGTTCTTCCATTACTCTCCAAGAATCACTGGATTCATGCACATCATCACTACGTTACTTTCGACTCATCCCATCATCTACAACATTACCCTTTCCCGGTGTATATGATATATTGAAGTATTAGTCTGGTAAGAACTCCATCCACCAACACATTCTCATGTTTAAGTCATGTTGGGAGAAAACATTCCTCATGCTCTTATGATCGGTGAAAACCACAAAGTTCCCACCAATGAGGTAATGTCTCCACAACTTCAGATCAAATAACACGGCTTCCAGCTCAAGATTTTGGGTTGCATAGTTACGTTCATGGGGACGTAAATTTCGAGACCCATAATAAAAAACTGATCCTTGTTTCATCATAACACAACCTAAACCCATATTCAAAGCATCGCAGAAAACATCAAAACTGAACTCCCTCTGCTAGAAGACAAAGAACTTGAGCACTTAATAACTTCTTTTTTAGATACTCGAAAGCTTCCTAACACTAATCAGTTGATATGAACGCTTGATCCTTCCTAGTCCAAGATATCAGAGGAGTTGAAACTCGAGATAAATCGACTATGAACCTACTGTAGTAGCCTACGAGACCAAGGAAGCTTATCACCTCTAACACTATCTTGGGGGCTGCCCAAGACACAACTGCTTCTATCTTCGATGGATCGACAACTACTCCCTACTGGGACACAACATGACCCAAGAAATGGACTTCTCAAGCCCAAAACTCACACTTTGACAACATCCCAAACAACTAATGTTGACGAAGAACTCCCAAAATGGCGTGTAGATGCTCCACATGCTCCTCCTAAGACATGGAGTACAAAAGGATGTCATCGATGAAAACCACCACGAACTTGTCCAGGAACTCACAGAACACATTTTTCATCAATCACATGAACACAGCTGAAACATTTTTCACGCCGAACAACATTACAACGAACTCATAATGCCCATGACGACAATTGAAAGAATTCAACAGGACATCCTCATCCTTCACACGCCCCACAATCCATTTTTATTTTTATTTTTAGGAAGTCACATTTTGGAGAAGTGAGAACCATACATAATTTCCACATATCACCGGCACTACCCCACTTGGATAAAACATACAACATACCAAATCAAAATTCAAAATCCAACACACCCTGATCTATGTACCGCCAATACTGCCTTCCAAAACCCGCAACATTCAAAATTCAAAAATCAGCACCCAACTCTCCATGCGACTGCCTCAAGACTCTCATTACCATCCTTGTCCATCACTGCATCATCATTGACACCTGTCCATGTCATCTTCACAAGAAATTTCCAACTTTACCACTGGTATCAGCACCTTCATCGTCATGCCATTATTTTCCAACAGAAAAAAGAACTCGACCACATCATCAGAGAAGAAGCCACCGGCCACAGACCACAAACTAGGGGACACAAAAACCTTACAAAGATTATGAACAAAACGAACCTCAGATCAAGCATCCGCATGTAGCACATGCTGATGCAACCACCGATATCATCCCTAAGACACAAAAATGCCGGTGACCACCTGACTAATTCGAACAAGCATCGGAACCCTCCACAAAAAAATTAACTTCAAGACACACATCACCGAACCCCAAGACCTTTTTCCAAGAAACACTCGTCTCGTCCCTGGAAAAGCATTAAATCAACATAAAAAATTCACTTTTTGAGAGAACAACAGTTCCAATCCATCATCACCATTGAGGAATCCATCTCTTTTTCCACCTTCGTACAGAACCTCATCATCCTCTCTGTTGTCACAGACATCGCACCACCAAGATCGATTCCACAAACAACACAATTATCCTACCATCTTGACGTTGTCGCTGTTTTCATCCTCAAATCATCAATAAAATGGATGCCGACCTCAACCACCAACATCAACCACCAATATCCAACAACCAAAAATGAAACGACCACCATCGAGACAAAACCAGAGAGGGAAGGAACAAAATCAGGAATGAAACCTGAAAAGGGTCTGGGAAAAGAGAAAACTGGGGATAAAACCTTGAACGAACCCGGGGGTGAAACCCAAAGGGGAAGATCCAAAACCACCATACAGATTTCCCGAAAACTCGGAATATCTATCGCTCTATATCCGACCTGTAGAGGAGCAATGGAATCTGAGGTCAGAGTTTGGTTGAGGCGGTGTGGGAAGAAGATGACCAAGAAAAAAGATCCGACACTAGAAGCTCCTTGAAGCCCATTTTCTGCCAAACCACAGAACCCAAATCCTCTTGATTACCACCATTCTAGATCCAACTAGTAGAGTAATAGAGATATCTAAGGCTAGAGCAGGGTTAGGGCATCTGAGGGAACCTAGAGCACTAGCGCCAGAAGGGAGAAAACAAAGAAAAGAGCTCCAAAGAGCAAACCTAGAAGAGGATGGGGGGAAAAGACCTGGGGAGAGAAAGGGGAAGCAATGGAGGAGGTGAAACCCTAGGCTATGGAGATAAAGGCACCAGGGCACCGAAGGCCATGGGAGAACGGAGCCAACAGACACCACTTGCTCTCCATCTACATCGAAGAACACAACTTGCCTCCTGAAGAAATCCACGATAGCATGTAATGAAGACAACCAATCAATTCCTAGGATGACATCATATTGTTGTATTCATAAACATAGGAAATCTCCCTAAGAGAGGTGACACCCCAACACTAGATCACAGTCTCTACATACTTCAAACAAGTCAGCTCGGCCTCCAACTGGCATTTTCAATACCAAGGGCACTAGAAGCCTCTCTACCTCAAGTCCCAAAGTATGGAGAAGGGTAGGTGACATGAATTAGTGTGTCGCTCCTGAATCAAACAAGGCATAAAAAAAGGTAGAAAACAAGAAAAGGGTACCTCAAACAACGTCTAGCTCATCGGGAGATGACAACGCTAAAGCATGAAGCTGACCATGACCTCCTCCACGACCTCTCTGACCCTGATGACGACCACCACCATGGATGTAATCTCATCTATATGGACGAGGAGCATCACAGGGCTACCCTCTACCTGCCCCAGCTACTCTCTACTGATATAAAGCTGGTGCAACCTACTACTGCTGCCTCGGCTGGAACTGCCTCAACGGAGGAACCTGGAGCGGAGCACCTGGTGCATGATGACTACTCTAAATGGTCTGACGCTCTCTCGGCTGATGACCTTGACCACCATAAGAAAAACCAGTTCTTGATCCCTTAGTTTAGGCCTGAGAGGTTCTGCCCCCAGAGAAACGGGATGCTGAGGGCTGGGACCTACCCCTGGATGAGCGGAAACTCTTCTACCCAAAAAACTGAGAATCCCAAACCATAACTCTTCTTCTTGAGGAATCATGATGACTCCCCTCTCGTAATGATCCAGTTCTGGCCAATTTCCTCTCGAAGACCTCTGCCCTCTATAGAACCTCAAGATATGTCTTCAGTATAAATGGGGTGACCTAGTGCTGGATCTCTGGATGCAAAGCCTCTTCAAATTGTCTCACCCTGGCCTCCTCATCTGGAAACAGGTTCGAAGCATATCGCAAAAGGTTCTTGAAACGGATTCCAAACTCTCACACGCTGGAGATCCCCTGTCGAAGGGTATGAAGCTTCTCATGGCTGGACGCCTTTGCGGTCGAAGAAAGAAAAGCAACTTTAAACTTGTCTCAGAACTCCTCCCATGAGATCGCTGACTCCTCATGATCCCCAAGGAACAAGAACCTCCACTTCCTTACTTCTCCATGTAGAATCATCACAACCAAGGACACACAATGCTCGTTATGATCATGGATCGAACTGAAGCCTATCTTGACCTCCTCCAACCAGTCTTTAATGACTGCATTTGAAACAGAGCCCTCATACTTCTACAAACTTTGTCACTGAAACTCTCAGAGTGTTCTCCTACAAGTTTCGTCATCGTCAACCTCTACCTGATGACGATCTACTGTCATAGCCTGCTGGACATCATCTATGAGATCCCGATGAGAATGTCAATGTGGATCCATACCTCCAAAATTACAAATAGTTTGAGCTCATAAACCTGGAATATGGAAGACTCGACATTAATTAATTAATTATTTTATTTTATTCATTTTAGGTTAACCTATCCCAAGGTCTACCCATTCAAACACATGCACAAAGAAGAATGATGTATGATCCTTTCCTAGTTCTCTACCCTGCAACCAGTATCACCTTGTTTAGTAGCCATTGTAAACTTAAAGGTTCGCGCATCAGATCATAGGGGTCCTTAAACTCCTATGTCTCAGTCGGTCTATAGTGTTTACATTACTTGATAAACATGAATGACATCGTTTCCCTACCAACCCATGAAACCTCGCATGTGAGTAACACCAAAATCCATCCTATCCCTCAACCAGACCTCTGATACCACTCTATCAAGAACCCTCCCCACAAAGTGTACCCCTCCTAGGTCAGAAATGTGGGAAGGGAGATAATGACCCCCGATTCCTACCTTCAGTAGGCCCTGGGTTGGAGACTATCACCGAGGGTAAAATAAACACAAATATGGGAGGCATTACCCTCTTAAGAGAACACATTCCAAAGTGAGAGATAAGAGAGACACCAACCATCTAAATTTTATAATACAATATAAAATAAATCCCAAGTACACATATGTCATGTCATAAAAAAATACTACAACTGAAAGGGGAAAAAATTAAAATACCCAAAGAAAGTAAAAACAACAGCAACCATGAATCCAAAACAGCTCCTACAACCCCAAGCTAGTAGAAACCATCCCGATCTCCAAACTTCTCCAAGTGACCTGAAAAATAGTTTATATATACATAGGGTGAGTATAACATTATACTTAGTAGGATCCTCCCCCAAGCCTCTCATGCAAAAGTAAAGAAACCATGCTAAACCATAGTGAACAATAAGTGAAACTAACTCATCACCTAAATAGGTATTCTATGTTCCCAGCATCACCATGGAAACTCTCACCAAGTAACACATAAAAGATTATAGAATATAATAAAGAATATAAAGGGTACCCTACTACTTCTTCCCCACTGGTTTTCTGCTTTTCCCCAACGCCGCACACCCTAAGCATCTCTCTCCAAAAAGACTTGACCGCAGACACCTTGGAGAAGCACCATAACATGCACCGTGTGAAACAAAACCACCAAATACATGTATGAAAAGTAACTGGGTAGTTCCTTAGAGCCACCATAGCTCTCATGACTTGTATCATATGTCGGGTATTAAACCTCAATCCATTATATCTTATACATCGAGTAAGGATCCTCAAGCATCATAACCTATACACGTTACACCTATAGTATTCCATAGGAAATTATATCAGGAATATATGTGTATGAATAACCACAATCCATTACAGCACTCTACACACATATATTGTGGAAAACTAACCTCTGTGCCTACCAGCACAAGTAACTACCAAGAGAAGAGAGCAGGGCCAAAGGTGGTAGTCATACATCCATCCTCCCATTGGAATGTTGGGGAAAACACCCCCCATGGATTAGAATCCCAGGGGTGTCAGTTTCCTTTACGGATGGGGTGGAGTAGCGTATAGACACACAAAAATTAAACAATATACTATAGCTCACAACCACACTATGGGCATAACCTAGTCTTAGACTCAACTGTAGCTAATGTCTCTCAGACTCCAGACTGCCACTTCTAAGACTAGGTATCCTATAAGCACATAACCACTTAAAGAGATTTATTACATTAATCCATTCCCTTTTTATTAGTTTCACTTTACGTTAATTAATTCTTTAAACATTAATTAACCATTACCAATTTCTACATTATATTTCATTAGAATCACACCCAAAGTTCATTGTTTCTTTAAATTACAACCTCATCATTACTCCCCAGCATCCTCCAACCCCATGGGTTAGCATCAATTATTCAATTATTTATTTACAGCATTATTTTCCCATATTCCCAGACATTCTAGAAAAACATTCTATGATACTAAACACAAGGGGGCTCAACACGGTGAGTGGATGAACTATCCGTCGAGTCTTTTCCACCTATAGCAAGAGATTAGACCCATCCTCCCTTAATAAGCTAAACATGGAAAACACATGGCATACCCCACACATCTTCACCCCTTTCGGAAGAAGGCTAATAAAGACCGACAACCTTGAGCAGTGGGGAATGTAAATCAGATAAACAACCAAAGAAACAGTATGCATCCAAACATTCACATCCATCCCATTTCATCATCCCCAGTGTCCTCCCCGACGCCCACATGCATAAACCGATGCATCTCGCCACTCCATATGTCAACTTCTACCACAACCAATAGGCCTTCATGCCCCCACATATCACGACAACAATCCAGGATGACGTCACAACACAAGTAGCAAGAAAAAAACCATCAAAACAATTGGGCTCTTTTCCCTTAAACAAGCAAGAGGGTAACTCAGAACCCTACAAGAAAGTATCTTTTATTAAATAACTAGATCTTTAATCCCTCCTAGATTAACTGATTTATTATTCATCAGTTCCAAATTCAGGAAACCTAACCAGTAAGCTATCACAAATAATTGAACATGCTTACTGGACCAATTTGATTAACATCAAATTACATCAAGAAGAACCAGATTTACTTACATGCCTCTTTATCTTTAGCCAAACAATTATCTATTCATTCTGACTTTACGTTATTTACCAATTTCCATCAAGAACGAAAAGCTAAACAAAGAAATCATAGATATCACACTATCTGGAAAAATAGGAGGAAATAAAAAATGATGGATATCAATTTATTTATCAGGTTCAAATATTTATTATGTCAATTCCATTGTGATCCAGAGGCTAAAACATGATAACTCTACAGTTGCACATAAAATAAAATAGAAGAAATGAATCCCCTACCTCAAATGGTTCTTGATGTTCTTTATATGAGAATGATCCACACACCGGGTTACGATCACCTCCCCCCTTGACAACTATATCCACCCGAGGATGCAGAGACACCACTACACCAGTCAACACCCAAGAAAAGCCCATCAGAAACATGGGGATAGAATTCCATAAAAAGGTAAAGGAGAAAGAAGGAGATGAAATTGAAATAATGATGATAGATCACATTTTATATCAAAGATTGATCGATATTGCTTGGTTGCATCAAAACATAGTGGAACCAATATTAAGAGGAAAGCTTGATTGTGAAACTCCTACATAATGGAATGGAAGGTTCGAGTGTCTCACAACTGAGAATAAGGAGGAAGAATTATGGAGGAAGATATATCATCCCTTTAGAAGATTTAACGTAGCAGTGATTTAAGATACACTAGATTTTCCATTAAAAGCGGATCGCATTACACCACGCTGTTTGACCAACTAAAAACATCCAGAGCCTTAGGAATAATTAATATAGGAGTTATGGACTTTCAATTGGCCTTAGAGTCCTTAAAATGAGGCTTTGAATGCATTTTACATAAAAGGAAACATCAAAGGGGTGAAATAGTAGAAATCTAGAAACACTATTCATTAATACGAAATTTGGCAAAGGAAAGAGGTCAATGTTGGAACCTCACTGTTTTGGAAACACTTTTCATGAACTCAAAATTTTTCAAATGAAGGAGGTCACCATTGAAACCTCACCGTTCTGGAAACACTGTTCATGAACTCAAAATTTGGCCAAGGAAATAGAGGTTACTGATGGACCTCACCGTTCTGGAAACACTGTTCACAAACTAAAAATTTGGAAAAAGAAATAAATGTTACCGTTGAAATATCACCGTTCTAGAAATACTGTTCACGGACTCAAAATTTGGAAAAAGAAAATAGAGGTTACCGATGGACCTCACCGTTCTGGAAACACTGTTCACGAACTCAAAATTTGGAAAAGGAAATAGAGGTTACCGATGGACCTCACTGTTCTAGAAACACTGTTCACAGACTCAAAATTTAACAAAGGAAATAAAGGTTACCGATGGACCTCCCTGATCTAGAAACATTTTTCACAAACTCAGAATTTGGCAAAGGAAATAGAGGTTTCCGATGGACCTCACCATTCTAGAAACACTGTTCACGAACTCAAAATTTGGCAAAGGAAATAGAGGTTACCGATGGAACTAAATATTCTGGAAACACTGTTCATGAACTCAAAATTTGGAAATGGTAATAGTGGTTACTGGTGGACCTCACCGTTCTGGAAACACTGTTCATGAACTAAAAATTTGGCAAGGGAAAGAGGGCATCGTTGGAACCTCACCATTCTTGAAACACTAGTCTTGAGCTCAAAATTTGGCAAAGTAAAGAGGTCACCATTGGAACCTCATCGATGGAACTGTTCACAGAAGCTTACCATTTCACTGTTCACATAAGGCTACTGATGACACTATTCACATACGTTTAGCGTTGCACCATTCACCTAAGGCTGTCGATGACACTGTTCACCTAAGGCTACCATTGCATAGTTCAGCTAAGGCTACGAATGACACTCTTCACCTAAGGCTACCATTTCCCAAATCACCTAAGGCTACTGATGACACTGTTCACCTAAGGCTACCATTTCACTATTCATAGAACTGTAATTTTGGCAGAGTGTTGGGGATAAGTCACCTTGACCTCCTAGAACACCACAAACACCAAATTTTAGCAAAGGAATAGACCAGAGAGGTCTGGGCCATTACAGTTTATCCCCAAAAATAAATATGTCCTTATTAGATAATTTAGACCCAATAATTATAAATTTGAGATAATTTTCATTTTATTCCATTTATAAAATTGATAAAAATTAATATTACAATAAAGATATATAATGGATTAAAAAAAATTATTTAGAAAATATTACTTATGTTCTAAAATATCAAATATGAGTTTGTAAATTAGATAAAATATTTTCAATATTATAAATTCACATATAAAATATATATTTTTTCTTATACAAATGTTTCATGAATTTCCAAATCATACTCATATACTATTAATGTAATAAAAGTCATGTTATTTGTAAAAATGGTATTTTTCACTATTCGTCTAAAAATTATTCTATTTTGAAAAAACCCAAAAATTAATCTTAAGATTATATTATTATGATTAATGAAAAATAATTTTCATTTTTTTCAAATTAAATTTCTAAAATTTTACAATTCAATATATAAACAAAATCCAAAAATATAGTGGGAAATTGTTCATATGAGAAAATAGTTTTTTAAAATGTTAACTACTATTTATTCTTATTTTATATAATATACTAATTAATTTATTGGTAATATATCCATTATATTATAAATATATTTTATTATTATCTAATAATAATATACTTACTTTTTTGAAATAAAACAGTAATTTTGGAAGGATATAATTTTAAGTATAACATTATTTTCCTAGTTGTTTTAGTTTCACAAATCGAGTTTCAATTATAATAAAAGTAGACATTATTTTCATTCTATAAATATTTCATAAGTTGGTTAATTATATTCATTATTTATAATTTAATGTATAGGTTTTAATGTTCATAATTAAATCTTTATATTTTATCTAAATATATTGCAGTTTTGTTTAAGTTCGGTGCTACGTGCGGAGAAAGCTATTGAACACGTTGACTTATTTAAGGTTAATCATATATTATGACATCAGGGTGTCACATTACTAGTGTAGAAAGTCTAATCATGTTTTATCTTATTTCATGAAACTTTTATTCGAGTGAAGATTATATGGGAATATGGGACACCTACAACAGTATTGTAGGAGTGCTCAACAGTCACCTAGTTGAAGAAGATCTAGATAGATATAGGGTTTATGATCTAGTTCTGGTATTCCATAATAGAGTGGTATATAGAGTTCCATAGGCTGTATAGTTTGTGTTTATGGATGTGCTTCATAATAGAATGGGTAATAGTGATAGTAGGGAGGTGCTTTTAAGAGGAGTGAGACATGATCCTAGATCCTTGGTTTGGGCAAGTTTCACACTGTTGTTCCTACTCCTACTAATTGTGATTCCATGAAATATATGGTTTGAATTTTGGTTTTGGAAGCTTCCAATTTCTCATCAAATTTATTTGATATAGTTCCATTTCATTTTTTTATATATTCTATGTGGGTTGATTTCTTAAGACTAGCCATATAGTTCTTATATGGGGTAATTTCTACTGATATTCCTTCAGGAACATGATATGAGGGTATTCAAAGACGTTAAGAGTGATTCACAGTGATTGGAAGTTGTATAATTTGTTGGGATTTCTTTTTTCTAGAGATAAGTAGTTTTCAATTGATATTAGGAATGGATTTTCTATCTTGGTATCGAGCCCACGTCGATTATTTTCATTGATGTGTATCGTTTATATCTACTATGTGTGATAGTTATGCATTATATAGGGAATGGGATATGCAAGAATACCATTTGGGACCTAACCCACAAAAGTTGTTTTGGATCACAAACAAGTTTAATTTTTTTTATTATAGATGATAAGAATATGTATCAAGTAGTTTTACCTTCCATAGTTGAAAAATTTTAGAACTTCCTTAAGGATTTATTAGGTTTTCCACCTGAGTATGAGGTTGAGTTCATGATTGAGATTTTATTAGGCACGAAGCTCATAAATGTTCTACATTATATGATGGATCCTATAGATATTCAAGGGTTGAAGGATCAACTGGAGGATTAATAGTTGAATGAATTTATATGGATTTGTATATCCCCTTAGGTTGATCTAGTATTGTTTTCTAAGAAGTAATATGGTTCACTGATATTGTTTGTAGATTACCAAAAGTTAAACTAGGTGATGGACAAGAACCGATATACACTTTCATTTATTGATGATCTATTTAATGTTTTGAGAGTAGGTAAAGAATTGTCCATGATCTATTTTATATTATTCTATCATCAGTTATGGGTGTGACCCTATGATATAATTCATACGTCTTTTAGAAGTAGGAATGTCCTATACAAGTACCTTGTGATGTCATTTGGTTTTACCAACACATCTATGGTGTTTATAGACCTAATGAATAGGTTCTTCCACCTTTTTATTATTTTGTGGTATTTTTTCAATGACATTATCATGTAATCTTGGTTGGAGGAGAATCATGCTCTATATTAGGAATTTTATTGAGTTCAAATAGAGAGAACCGACTGTATGACAAGCTCTTGAAGTGTCAATCTAGGATTTGTGATGTATTCTTATTAGGGAATGTGATATCAGAGGTTGATATATTAGAAAAATGATAGAAGGTTGAGGTTTCAGTTTATTGGGAGTGGACCAAGAATTTTTTTGATTTCCGTAGTTTCTTAGGATCTTCTTTTTATAGTTATAGGTCCATAAGGGCCTTTTCTCAATTGTAATCACTGATGTAGACCCTAACCAAGAATTGGTTAAAGTTCCACTAGTCCAATTATTCTAAGAGAGACATCCTAGAGTTGAATGGGGGTTTGACAATTTCACTAATCTTGACCTTAACAATTCTTGATTAGAAGTTTACACTATATTTTTATGTATCAAGATTGGGGGTTGGAGAGGCTATGATGTGGGATGATCATGTAGTCACTTTGGTTTCTATATAGTTTAGGCCATAAGAGTGGAACTACCTGATTCTTGGTCTTGAGTTTCTAGTAATAGTGTATTCCTTGATGTGTTGGAATTAATATATCTTAGGTGAGATGATTTTGGTATATAAAGATCATAATATATTGAGATATATTTTCTCTTGGAGTGAACGAAACCTTTTCTAGTGATGGTGGATCAAGTACCAAACGTATTTTGATGTTGATGTGTTGTATACCCCCAAAAGGGTAATTTCATTATTGATGAACGAATTAGGAAAACATTTACATAGGTAGTTTAGAAGTCGAGTAGTGAGTGGTGAATAATACTCCTTTTCTCCGAGTTTTGTCTTGAGGTTCAGCAGTATTAGGATCGAGAGACCATTACATATTTGAATATCACCTCCTCACTCCTCATGAGGGTGAAGGAGAGTCAGCGGTTGAATTTAGACTATATAGTGATGAGGGATAATATATATATATATATATATATATTAGGGATCTACCACTAGATTGGTCTCTTAATATTGATAAGATTCTTTATGATTATTGTCCCTATGAACATATGTAGGAGTTGATGAGGGAATCACATTCCACGATATGGATTGTCACCCAAGACTAAACAACTTGTATCATGATATTCATATATTTTATTGGTGGCTAGGGATGAAGAAGGAGATATAAAGTTTTTCTTCACAGTGTTCCACCTATCAGCGAGTAAAACCCGATCCCCATTTTCCCACTGGTCTTCTCTAATCATTGCCCATTTCTATGTAAAAGTGGTATAATGTGATTATGGATTTTTTTGATGTGGTTTCCAAGGATTCCCTAGGTAAATGATTTGATTTGGGTTACCAAGGACTAGTTATTTAGGATTTCCCACTACTTACCAATCTGATAGTCCTTCTCTATCATCGAGTTGGGTAAAATCTATGTATAGGAGGTAGTGAGTTTATATAAGGTTACAAGGATCATTGTTCCAGACTAGGATTCTAATGTTACATCATTCTTCTAGAAAGGGTAATAGAAGATGATTCATATATAAGTGTATTTGAGTATTTCCTATAACCCTAATACATATGGCCAGTCTATGTGTACCATTTGGATAATATAGGACATGTTGGGAGCATGTGCCTTAGATTTTGAGGGTTCATGGGAGAACCATTTAGTGATTGATGAGTTTTTCCAACAACAATAATTATCAGGATTTGATTTAAATGTCATATTTTTAGGCCTTATATAGTTTATTATGTCAATTTTTTTGTGCTAGGTAGAGGTCAGAGATCCAACAATTATTAGACCGAGTATATCAGGATGATTAAGAAGTTGTTAAAAACTAGTCAAAGTAGGCATATGTTATATGTTGATTGATGATTATATCCTCTAGAATTCAAGGTGGATAATTGGGTATTATTATGAGCTTCACCTAGATTGGGACATCATCATATTCATAATAAGGGGAAGTTGGTTCCCAAATACATAGGGCCATTTGAGATCATGGAGAGGATCAGTATGGTGGCATACCAATTACATATAATTCAATGTTTAGTTTTATTAATGATGTGTTTCATATATTATAGATTTGATGATATCATCCCAACCCTTCCCATGTGATCATAACTAATGATTTCAAGTTCATGGTTGACATACTATTTAAGCAGTGTCAAATTTATAGTAGAATGAACAATGAAGACTCAATGTGTGAATATGGTCTCTCTCATACGAGTTCAGTGCTAGCATGAGCATATATAAGAGAATATAATGGAGACATAGTTTGAAATTTAGGAAAAGAGGATAGATTTTTTCATAGATCTATCCTAATGATATTTGATAACAAATATCATGGTTGATTAATTATATAGTACGAAGTTTGTAACACACTTGACCATGTCAAGGAACAAGCATTTTGATTTTTACAAAATTGGTTTATTTTAGTGTTTTTGAAATCTTACTTAATGTTCATAAATATATTAGTTGTAATTAGGTCGAATCATTGATTAACCATGTTTATCTAGACCTTGTAAAGGTTTTAGGGGTGTTGGTGCATTCTAGGGATTGAGTCCCGAGAGTTGTCTTGGGATCAGGAATGAGATTACCATGAATTTATATTGTATGTGGTGTTTTGGAATAAATATCAGGGCTATTTATATGTTTTTAAGTTTTGGGAAGAAATTTGGAGATTTTTGGAGTGGTATAAAATTTCAAGGAAGTTGAAAAAGTACTCATATATAAGGGTACTCAAATATGTATATGTAAGGGTTGGTATAGAGTAGAAAAATGGTAAAGTATATGATGTGTAAGGTTCATATATAGGGGTACTGTATACATAAGGGTTATACATTAAGGTCAAATTATTATAACTAAGGGTACACTAGATGCATAGGGGTTCTTAGAGGGTAGTGAAATTTGAAAAAGTATTAGATTCTCTCTACAGTATGTAAGGGTTACCAAATTTTATCTTATAATATGTAAGGGTTACTCTAATGTGTAAGGGTCATAAAAATGGTTATGTGTCTATTACATAAGGGTTTTATGGGTGATAAATAAGGGATATATACTTTATAAAAATATTTAGATAATACATATGTGTTGTATCTAGGAGATACATAATGTTTGAAATAGGGATATGTAAGGGTTGTTATGGACATTTCTAAAAATTTGGGTGATTATAATAATGTCCATATATCTAGGAGATATGTAAGGGTTGACCAAGGGATATGTAAGGGGGTTTCTAGACTTTTCCAAAAACATTAGTGTGATGATAATTATGTCTATTTTTGTAAAATAAATAAATTATTGGTTTAATCAAATATAAAATGGGGTTTAGGCCATTCCGGCTGACAGAATAGTGGGTACACCCTAATTCTATGCTCTCTCTTATTCTTCCATCCCTATTGAGATATATATATTTATTATTGACTATTTTTTATTTCATTCATCATATGGAGTAACCTCCATTAATTATAGTTATCATTGAGTATCTATTTCTTTTTCTCTCTCATTGTTTCTTATACCTATTCTGATTATGGTTGTTTATGCCTATTTTCAGCAATTTTTATGATTTTATTGAATTTGGCCATTTGGTATCAAATCAACTGATGATATTCATTGATAATATTCCTACTGGTATATGATAGGTGGTACCTAATCTATTTATAAGGTTTAATATCATATCTTTTGTCATAAAATATGTCTTCACACTGACCTAACATGAACTTGAACTACAACTTAATTAAATGGTTTATTATTCTATTTCAAATCAGAATCACCTTAGTTCCATTAATAATAATATGGATTGGATATTATAAAATGGATTGGATATATGAAGGATGATATGGAATCCATTTACCCTTAATAGGTTTTGAATTTATTTTATTTACCTAATGTGTTTATAACAATAGGGTGAAAATGGGTCTTTTAGAAGAAGTCTACCATGGATGGAAGAGTGTCTGCCATTAAAGTATGATTAGTGGAAAAAGGTTTCAAGAAAATTCAAGGAATTGATTATGAAGAATAATTCTCACTGATTTTGATGCTAAAATTCATCAGTATAATCTAATATATCATAGTATTTTATGATTATGAAATATTTCAAATGGATACCATAATAACATTCCCCAATGATAATTTACTTGAAGATGTGTATATGACATGGATCAAGTATTTTTTCAATATAATTAAGGTTATAAAGGTATGTAAGAAAAAATTTATATTTATAGAATTAGTCAAGTTTCTTATAGTTAGAATCATAATTTTAATAAATCAATCAAAGTGATTAGATTCATTAATAATGAAGATGAACCTTGTGTATAAAAATGGATTAGTATGAGTTAATTTTTTTTCTGTTATATGTTGATGACATAATTCTCTATAGAAATGATGTTCCTAATATATAATCTATAAAGTATTGGGATGGTAATATCTTCTAAATTAAATACTTATGAGAATAATAATATATCTTGGGTATGGAAATCTATCAGGATATACCAATAATGATTCTTGGACTACATCTGAGTACATATATTGGTAAGATCTTAAATCAAATAAAAATGAGCGATTCTATGAAAGGATATATATGTATTGTGCACTGAAAGAGACTTTTAAAGGATTAATTTCCTAATTCTAATGAATTAAGGAATAACATGGAAGGATTACCATTTTCATTAGTTGTAAGGTCCATCATGTAAGTTATGTTATGTACTTGTACAAATGTGTCATATATCTTTACCATGATAAGAAGATACCAATGTGATCTTAGAAAATATAATTAGATCACAATAAAAGATATACTAAAGTACCTTTAAATAACTAAGGAATTTTTATATATAGAGAGGTAAAGTCCAAATAGTTTTATAGGGTTACTATAATGCAAGTTTCTAAAAAATTGTGATGATTTAAAATCATAGTTAGTATTTTTTTCCTAAATGGGGATATTATTATTTGGAAAAGTTCAAATAATGAAATAGTGGTTTTATCTACAATATAAGTTCAATACATTTCTATATCATATGTATAAAAAGAGGCTTTTGGGCTAAGAATTCCATCTCCAAACTAGAGTTTTTCCAACCATTATAGATCCCACTAAACTATTTTGTGATAACATTGGTAAATTGAATAAAAAAAGTGAATTCATCTCACTAAAAATAAAATTAAATAATTAGAAGATAAAATCTCATTTTTAAGATTATAGATTTTGGTGAGCACAAATTTTCAATATTGCTACAGATAATAATGTAGGAGATCCTTTAATTAAACCACTTTCATAATAATAAAATGATGGTTTTGTATGATCTATAGGTATTAAATACATGGTATATTAGCTCAAATACAAGTGAAATTTGTTTGAAATTGTTCCCTCAAGATAAAATTGGGATAATGGTTTGGGACAATGATTTTATATAGTATTAATTTATTTAATAAATAAAGGCATTCTTCCATTATAATTATTTTGTGTTATGTTACATTAAACAACTAATTATAAAAATGATCCTCCTTATACTTATTGTCTAGGTTTAATACATATCCTAGAGCCATAAAAAAATAAGGTTTATGATGTGAGGTTAATGTGAATAGTGATTTTATACATATATATATACAGGGTGCTCACACTAGTTTTATATGAGACCTATTGAATTATATGTGTCTTAACTTGAGAAACACTACATGGATTGTCACATTTAATAATTTTATTTATGTCTAGTGGGATATTATTCATGTATCCTTTTACTGATATATTCAAGGTATTCCTTCCTTGAGAAATTTCATACTTAGTCTTTTATCTTATTTCATTTTAGAATTCAATCTAAATAGATGGTCTCTAGGTATGTTACTAATCATGCCTGATATATCACATGAGAGAATTTTGTAATTTTTTTGCATGTGGGATAAGATTTACATCATGATCCTTGTTTGAATTATACTATGAAATTAAATGGAAATTCCTAATATATTATATATATTAATATATTTAGTTAATTCAAAGAGATGATAATTATATTAAAATTGAGTGATGCAAGGTTCAAAAAATCCATGTCTCGTACTTATACTTGATGTCATGGATAATATGAACTTGATGTAGTATACAAATGGTTAATGGGATCATGCCAAACATTTTATTAGGAATATTATAATTTTTAATTTTATTCATATTTGATACTAATAATATAAAAGGTTAAAATCAGTCACAAATAAATTTTCCAATGATGTAATTTTTAATTCAATTGTATTGGATATTTTATGGGATTTATTTTGATTAATGTTTTTAGTATTATATATATATTAAATATATATATAATTATAATGGAATTATATAAATACCATTTTATATCTATTAATATATAATGGATATATTTAAATAAATATAAAGGGTGTCTATTAAAAATTTATGGTTGATATCTATTGAACCTAACCAATGATAAATTGGTAGATGAGATTCGTTCAAATTAATAGACTATATAAATAATCATGAGTATTTAAATTTAATATAATAATTGACATGGATTAAGTCCTTGTATTTGGGAACCTATAAAAGGAGTGTCAAGGGGATATTTATACCAAAACTATTATAAACAAAATCACATTCATTCGATCATCTTCATCATTGAGAAAATTTTCTCCTACATCGTTTTTTAAGATATTATTCATCTCAACATCCTAGGATCAAATAAATAATTCCAAAATTCAAAAAAATGATAAAATTATCATTTTCTCATTAGAAAATGACGATGATTGTTCTCAATGAGAGAAATAATGCGATAAAATCCTCATTTTCCCACTACAAGTTTTTTATTTATAAATATTTTTTTAATTTCTATAAGTACTTGGTATTGGAATTATTTATTATTTATACTATTTAAATGATGATTAGAGAACATATAGAATTCATATAATGATAATACTATATCATAGTATACTATTGAACCCATGACTTGTGATATATGATATCACTTTGTATGTTGTATTTCCATTCCTTCCAAAAGTTTTTTCATCAGTTATGAATCATAGTTTTGATTAATTTATGGATTGAAAAATATTATATGATCTATGAAATGTTAAATTATCATAAATATAAAATGGATATACATTAATAGTAATGTATGGAGGCTTACAAGCACTAGAAGTGGGGATTAATCTATTTCATCGATTAAAGTGAGGCTATATAAAGAATGTGATCCATCCAATTTATGAAATAGTGGACCATCAATCCAAGATAAAACTAATTTATTCCATATTATCCATTCATATTTGAGGAGGGGTGATATTAAACATTTTGAAGATCCAGGTATATTTGTTTTGAATACATGGATTTAGTGTCTTATGTACTATTTTTGAAGGAAAGAGATCGAGCATTACTTAGTGATATTCATTAAACATACTCCATAAAGTTAGATCTCACCAAACATGAGGTATGCATAGTAATTTTATATAATCTTCATTATACATGTTGATTCTATAATGATAGATCTAGAATTTAAATGGATTTCTTTCACTATTTATGATTATGTGATGTTCTAACAAAACCCATCAGTGGTATCAAAGACACCTTCATTATAGAATCAACATGTGTTCATACTAATTTTATAAAGAATTTTTATATCGTAAGATATTATATTGTAAGTTGTGATATGAAATCGATAAATGTTATTAATTGGATTTATATGCTATTAAATATGATATATGACATCGTATGAAGCAATTAAGTGATATTTATATGATATAATGTATGAATGTATAAGTAATAACATATGATTCATTAAAACCCATGGATTTTCACTATATCATAATCCATGATAAGCATTATCTTTGGCTATGATGGAAGGTGTGGTGTTTGAAAAATAGAGTGTTGTGTTATAAGGGTGATATACGAGATATCACTAGTGGTGATATATTTCAAATATTTAACTTCGTTATATGATAGAAAATATTTTAAATTATGATAGTACAATAGTGATAGATCTTATCATATGTGGTGATTTGAATCGATGCATATGGAAAGTTCTATATCATTAAAAATGATATAGTATGGAAAATTGAAAAAATTTATTATTTTATATAAAATTATTATAGTTTGAATTTTATTATAAAAGATAAATGTTAGGAATTATAAATAAAATATTTTTTTATAACTAAATAAAATATGAAATACTCATATTAATATCTTATGTTTAGTGAATAAGTCGAATATTAATTTACTTATTTTATTCTAATTTAAATATTTATTTATATAATTTTTTATATGATTTTACTATTATATATGATTTAATTTATACGAGAAATTTCATCTTAAAAAACTTTTCATGCCATGAATTAGAATATAGATACAATAATATAATATATTTATTATTCTACCTTGAATTTGGTTTTTTATGAAGTTATGAGCATGAATTTAGAGTTTAACTATATTTTACACATATTAGGTGTTATAAATATTATGAAATTAAAGTATCTCTTGAGTATTTAACCATGGTATGTGGGACTTTGGGTCAGAATACTCATTGTCCTAGGAGATTATTCTCTATCTAAGAAAAGTGGGGGTTGCCTACCAGTCACACCATGATTACTCTTATGGTGATTTTTGATTTAATGTGATTATAATCCTCCACATGAAAGTTTTTCATATACCTTATACATGTGGAACATTTAGATATGTGTAGATATGTTTTCCTTCAATTTTTGGGTTAATAAAAAATTGTGATTTGTTTAAAGAGTTAAACATTAATATTGTTTAAACATAATAATTTGGTGGAAGGGGGATTCCAAAACTAATTCATTTGAAACATGCATACATATAAGAATAAAACATGAGATAATAAAGATTATATGAAATGAAATAATAATGAATTAAATATAAATAGGATTCATATGGAAGTGGAAAGACCAAGAAAACCCCACAAATACTAAGTATGAGATTACATCCAAAGAAAACACTTGAAAAGATATCATTAATCCAACCATGTAGGAAATGCCAAATCCAGGTTACCATATATTATCTTTTTTAAGAAATTTTCGATTTATGAGACAATAGTAGGATTAAGTTCCCTTATTTATTTATAATAGTATGTTACAATTACTTGGGGGACCCTAATACAATTAGGGTTCCTAAAGTAATATAGTTAGGATAATTCATATGATTAATTGGGGAAGGAGTCATCTACCTAACTATCTAAGAGTCATATGTGATATGATTGGTACAATGTATTTCATAAATAACTAAATATTGGGAGAAATTACAAATAGCCTTAATACTTAGCTAAATATGGATCTTATACCACTAAAGTTAATGATATATGTGGTTATTATTTTAGTTTTACTTCTTTCATTAAAAGTATTAGAGGAAAATATCTGAAACATGATGCTCACTCATAGATTTTATTTTATTGTAGATGATTACATGCATCATGATTATCATTTTGAGATATCATATAGGTATGAAAAATAATAAGATTAAATTTTGGTATCTAAGTATGAGAGGTATTCTGATTATTTATATATAAATTTCATATAAATAAATTTCTCTAATTTTAACTGTTGGGTATTGGATACTTGGTTTGAATCACACATTTGTAATGATAAACATAGAATTAAAAATATGAGATAATTAATAAAATGATAAGTAGATATATGAATTAGAAATGGGGGAATAAAATCTACATCAGAGGTCAACACTTATGATCTAAGTATACATAGTGAATTCGTTTTATAATTAGAAAACTATTTCTATGTTTATTCAATAAATAAGTTTTTTTTAATTTCTATATATTTTTTAGAAAATAAATTATTTTCATTAGTTATTAAAAATAAGATTTTTTCTATATATATGAATGAAATGTTTTATTTCATTGTAAATATATTGAATGGTTTATATATTTTGGACATGATAAATTCTATCTATAACATTAAAGATAAAAATGTTAAAGTGTATTCTACCACCAATTATCTTTGAAATTTTTACCTTGGGTATATAAATGAGAAAAACATAAAAATAATTTAAAGGATTATATGTTTGAATCAGTTTATCATGAATAATTTGAAATTTATGATGATTTTTATTAGGAGAAATGAACAAAGTACCTTTTAGTGGAAAATTATGGGGGCTAGTGGACTATTGGGTCTTAATGATGCATGTGGATTGATGATTTCTCAAGAAATTTGTGGGTATAAGTACTTTTTAAGCTTCACAAATAATTTATGTTGGTATAGTTATGTGTTTCTTATAATACACATGTTCAAAACCTTTCTAAATTTCAGGTTTTTCAAAAGTGAGGTGTATAATCAACTATGAAAGATTATTAATATTTTTCAATTTGATCGAGATAGTGATTACTTAATCCATGAGTTAACTGACCATCTAAGAGGTTTTGGACTTTTTTATTGATCACTTATCCTAGAACATCACATTGTAATAGTGAATATGAGATAAGGAATCATACCTTGTTAGACATGGTTTGATTCATGAGGAGTCAGTGTGAATTTCCTATAATATTCTAGGATATTCTATAGATACTGGTGTATTTCAACTTAATTATGTTCCATATAAAGTATTCGTAAAGACATCATATGAGATATGAACTGAGAAACATCCCAATTTATCTTTTATGGGGATTTGGGGTTGTGAAGCACATGTATGACATTTGGATTCTGATAAGAATGACCTTAAGTCAAAAATAATAATAATTTGTTGGTTATAATAAGAAAAATAAGGGATATTAATTCCATAATCCTATTTAAACCATATTTTTATAGCATGAGAAATTTTTAGAGGCTATGAAATATGAGATGGAATCCATGTATAATAACCATGTTTGGAACTTGGTCGATGCACCTAAAGGGGTGATACTCATAGGGTAAAGTGGGGTTTAATAAGAAAACTAACATGGATTGTAGAGTGTCTACATATAAAGCAATATTGGCAGCCAAAGGTAATGAAAAAATCATAGTATCAACTCTAGAAAGAAATTTTATCCATTTTTTATAATAAAGTATATTTACTACTACATTCCATATTATCTTATTATGATTATGAGATATATCAAATGTATTTAAAAACTAATTTCCTTAATGAGAATTTAGTTAAGGGTGTGTATATGATACAACCCATATATTTTTAAGTGAAAAAACGCATGGTAAAATATGTTATTTTCATTGATCCATTTATGAATTAAAGAAATATTCTCGAATCTAGAACATCCAATTAGATGATTAAATTAAAAAAAAATATTTCATTAATAATGTGAATTATTATTTTGTATATTATTAGCTTAGTAGGAGTATTGTGACATGTCTGGTATTATATGTGGATGATATACTCCTTATCAAAAATTATACACCAACTTTAAATTCTATAAATATGTGTTTGGGAAAGTGAATCTCGAGGAAAGTCATGGGTGAATTAGCCTACAAATTAGAAAGATTTGTAATCCTTATTAAGTGTTATGAATGATGTATAATAATATTTATGAATAATCCATAGGATCTATCATGTATGCTATGTCATTCACTCACCTCGTTATTGCTTATTCTATAATAGAAAAACATTGATATCAATTCAATCAGGGTGAGAGTCACTGGATTATTGTAAAGAACATCCTTAAGTACTCGAGAAGAAGTAAGGAAATGTTCATGGTCACTGGAGGTTAGGGTGATCCCAATATAATGGGTAAAATTAATGCTATTTTCCAAACTAATAGAGATGATATGAGATCACAATATATTTTTTTCCCACAAAAATGGAGCTATTAATTAGAAGATTTCCAAACAAGACACCATAGAAAACATAATAATAGTGGAAGAGCATGTCATTACATCACATGTTGTGAAGGAATCTATTTGGATTTAAAGTTCATTACTAAACCTAGTGTGGTTCTTAGATTTGAGCTTTAGTATGAAAACAATGTAGCTATTTCTCAGGCCATGGAAACCTGGTCTCACAAAAAGACTAAACATATCATTTTTAAATACCATATTATTTGTGAAATTATTGAGATAGGTGATGTAAATATTATTTAGGTGGATAAAAATGAAAATGTAGCATACCCATTGAAAATACCACTATCATGGGAAAATAATGAGGGGCATGTTGAATATCTAGATATTAGATATATGAGATATTTTATATAATAGATGTAAAATACATCATTTTTTTATAATAAAGGTAGTCTCCATTTATCATTCATTCATGTATATTGTATATATTAAACATTAATAGTGGAATAATAAAAACCACTAAAAGTATGACTTTTATTTCTCCCAAATAAAAAATTATCAAGGGGTATTATGTATTTTTATGATATGTAATGATTAATGTGAGTCAAAATCTTGTATATGATATAGAGTAGACTCCTGAGATAATAATTAGAAACTTATTATCTGTATTAACCCATAAAAGTATATCACATGAAATGTAATATGGTAATTGATATAATTAGGGGTGTATTATTAATATGAATCCCCATTACCTAAGGTTGAAAAGATACTTATCATATAAAACTTCACACTTTGAAACCATTAATTCAATAACCTTGAGGTTGATAAAATCAATGGGTGATTGGGTATGTTGTTGATCATGTTGTTGGTTGAGTTTAATAAAGATGGTATGTGTCCACATGAATGGAAATAAAAGATATTTGGGTCCATTAATGAATTAGACTAAGGAAATTCATGTTCATTCTTAGTTGAGTGGCATGTGATGTGCCCAACTACTTAAATTAATGACATGTAATTTATTTATTTATAAAAATCTATTTATTTCATAGAATCATGGATGAATGAGTTGTCCTATACTATATTATCATGTTCCATGTCTAGTGGTAATTTGGTGTAATGAATATGAGTATACTTGATTAAGATATTAATATGTTTGATCAATATCACACCAGAACCTTGGGTAACATGAGTAACAATGATATTTTTCTAGAGTCTTTTCATTGCTTACATTTATGAATGGGAGAATTTAATTGTTTTTCAATATTTCAAAGGCAAGTATGGTTACACTATTAATCCTTAGAATAAGGATTAAATTTTATAAAAAATATTTGTTATAAAATGAATAGAGTTTGATAAACTATATCAAAACGAGTTTGAATGAATTCACCATGATATGTGAATTTTTTTGTAAGAGTACTTATGGTATTTTAGTTCAAGTGGGATATTTATAGGTATGGACTAAAATAGGTGAATCACATAGTAAGATTTACCAATATATAATAACTCACGATATCCATTTGATGTATATCATAGGAATAAATATAGAGCCAGATCATATGCTGTGATGGGAATGAGAAGCCAATATCCTAGAATATGATAGAACCCATGAATTTTGATATATGACATTTCATGTCATATTATGTTTACACATATTACAAATGTATTTTCATCAATTTTGAATCATCTTGATGATTCATTTGTGGGTTGATAAATATTATATGATCTTTGAAATGTTCAATGGTTATAAATATCAAATGGGTGTATGTTATATGTAATATATGGAGGCTACCAAGCATTGGAAATGGAACTATAGTACCTTCATTGATTAAAGTGAGGGAATATAAAGGATTTGATCCTTACAATATGTGGTGTGGTGGAATATCGAGCCAAGAAAAGTCTCTCTTCTTCTTTATTATCCTTTCATCTTCAAAGAGAGTATGCTGGAACACCTTTTAGAGATCAAGGGTTCTTCGTGTTGTGTAAATAAAATCTAATGGCCAGTGTACTACCTTTAGAGGTAATATCTTGAGACTTGTTACTTAGTGATCTTCATCAAGCATACTCTAAAATGATATATCTTACTATACTTAAGGTGCATATGGTTATTTTATATTTTTCATTATTCATGTAGATTCTATGATGATAAATATTTAATTTAAATGGGTTTATTTCAATATTTATAAGAATGTGGTGTTTTAACAAAAGATTTCACCTTTTTCATCTCTATCTCGATATCCACGGTCCATTCCTATCATATTACTCATGCACAATTTAACCCTAAACTATATCTAAAATATTTTTTCATACAGTGTTTTACCAAAACACTATCCAACATGGACTATTCAGTTTCTTCCTCATGAAAAATATATTCCCTAAATTCAACTCTAAACCAAAATTTTTTTTAATCATGTACTTATAATAACAATAAAGAACCATTTTGATTCAAGTAGGGTATGTTTAATCTAATAAAACAACCAAAATAAGGATTTAAAGAATTAATGTAATAAATAAAATATTAGAACTTGAATAAAGATAAGACTTAACATTGTATACATCTACATGAGTCAAAACCAATGTAGATCTTTAGTAAATAATATATGTTATGATTCCTCAAACAATATGAAAAAATTTATCAAAATTCAAGTCATATTATTGTTTAACAAAACAAAAAAATAATTATAGAATAAAATAATTTGTATAAATTAAAAAAAATAAAGCAACTGTTTTTTAATTATTAAAATAATTATCATAAAGGTTAATGAGTTAATAAAAATAACTTACCCTTTCCCACTCTACCAATACCAATGTAGGATTAGTGATTTTTATATTTTGATATTTTTTTAAAAATATAGTGATGAGATACTTTATATAACTTCCCCCGCATAGGAGACACTAAACTAGTGCCCTGAGCTGGATAATAACATGACCTCAAGCACACCTCCCCATATGCTAGAGGCTTCCGACTAGTAGTGAGGGTATGATAAGACACATGGTAAGACTATTCCATATTTACCATAGTAGGCCACAATAGTTAAACATATAAATAGTGGAAATAATATGTAATAATCATTAAACATGCATATCCAAAAATCTCCAAAAACTGGGTAGAAACAAAAAATCAACATCAACAATGTCATGCCATGCTAGTAGTGCCAAAATGAAGGAACCCAAAATAAATACGACTAGATGAATTCTCAAAATGGTCTTGACTCCAAGTCTGGATCCTCATCAATGCATATCCCAAGCCTAACTCAACTCCCTAGAATCAGGCCCTTACCCTTATCCGAACCTACAATGATGAGATCTTCTCGAGTACCCAATGGTGGACTAAATAGGTTGTGAGTACAACTTAGTAGGCCATAAAAAACGATATCTATAAATATTTAATCTAAAAAGATAGTTCATGCAAGTAGTAATTAAATGAAAATAAAATAAAAGGAAGTTCATGCCACTTGTTGACAACATTTACATAACTATTACTAACCATGGTGACAAATTATTTATTTAACTCTTCTTTATTACTTAGTTTATCATCAACATATTATCCATGGGATATTAATTTACATCATTCACACAAAGGTTCATGGAATTTATCATTATTCATCAGGGAATAAGCCAGGTAACCATCTCACTAGTGATCAAACATCACAACATTACAATGTATTCACCTCAAAGCCTCAGTCTAGGTAGAATGAAAAAATTACTGGAATAGAGCTCTACCCCCTTACCTAACCCGTGCATTGTGGGTGGAGATTAGAGCATCAGTCTAACTCAACCTGTGGGAGGAGCCACAATCCTTTATCCCACACCCCAATCCATGTGCACATGCTTCTATATCCATTCACCACACACATAATGGTTGGGTTAGAGCATCAATCCAAACCTGAACCATGGGAGGAACTACAATAATTAATACCACCACACACATACTATATAACAACCAAACACAAACAATAAAAATATCAATAATATTCCATAACAATCAATGTGGAAATTAATACTATTCCATAACCATTAACATATTTTCCATTTACATTACAAAGTCGTTTAGCTCACTTCCCATTCTCAGGCCTTAACCCATCAAGTATATTCAATGATTCTCATTCATTATCCAACATTCAAAAATAACCATATATTATCCCATTTATCCAAATTATCATTTCAAAATAATTTTACCACTTATGCATTTCAATATATCACTTAGCATAACTACTTTATTACATTCAACCCATTAGGTATACCTCATAATTCTCATTTATTTACCCATTAATCATATTCCTCAATTTCCTTATGTAACCCCATTTACATTTTACTCAATTCATAAGACATTATCAATTTAACATGTTCATCATTTGATATATACTAACCCTTTTTGTATTTTGACATAATTCATAAACCATTGACACAATCTCAATTAACCCAAATAACCCATTGCCAAGTCTTGCGAAACAACCCTTGTGCCATTATCAAAATTTTGTGAAAAATATCAATATTTCATTTTCAATTTAACCAAATATTAAAAAATGTCCTTCATGGGATCTAAATTATAACACACCCACGATTAAATCAACTTTTCCAATTACTAGGTTTGGTAAGGCCGGCACACCCCATAGGTTACCCTAAACCATTATAATCATCATCACCGCATCCCATAGGGATCATGAGGAGTCTAAATCATTAATTATCCTACCATTTTACAAAATCATACTCCAAATAAAAAATTAAAAATAAGAGCAAAGTAAGATCTCAACACACATGCTCAAATATATAACAAAACTATGAGATATAAAGTGTAGACCACCTACCTCGAATTTGATGATGAACGCATGATTCAGTGTTGCCTTAGATCCGGATTCAAAAAAACCTTTGAAGATATAACCTAGGTTCCATCATAAAAAAGGGTTTTTGAGCTTAAAAATAATACGGGTGAAACTTCCAACCCTAATCCAGAGAATAGAGTAAAGGGATACGATAGAATTACCTGGAGCTTTTCTCTGCAACCAACGACACTCCAAATGGCTTAAAAATGAAGGAAATCAACCCCTTGTAAGCTTGGTTAAAATTTGTGTATATTTAGGTCTAGAGGAGGAATAAATGGGGAATAAATTAGATGGGGATCTTAAAATACCATAATGGTAAAACTATAAATTTTCCAACTTTTACTGGGCTGCACAGTTTACTCCCACGATTTTCCAAACCGTGCGCAAAACCTTCGCAAGCCACAGTGTAGGGAAGGTGAGGTCACATGGTTACATAGAAATATCAGCACAGTTTAAAAATTGTGCTCCGACTATGTGATATGACACTGTCTAAGGTTGCATGGTTCTCTTGGGAAGGCCACACAATTTACTTAACCGTGTGCCAACTGTAAACCTTGCACTGTTTTTCCCAGTTTCTCTTCTTTTCATGTCCCAATCCTCTGCAACACCCCTGAATCTTCTTATACACCTGGGAAATATTTAATTAAAAAAAATATATTTAAAGAAAAATTTATACAAGGGTGAACCTTCACGAGGACTGGGATCTTACAACCTCCTTACATTATAACGATTCATCCTTGAACCTCATTCCCAAGAATTACTGGGTGTCCAAAACAAGGAGACCAATACACTAGAACCACTTATCCATTCAGATTTCAAATTTTTCTCAATATAAAATTACAATTCTAAAACATAATTCAAAACAAAGAAAAATTTTACCCCATAATACTTTCCCACAACAACCCACAACATGAATCAGATGATTGTTAAAGGAAACATCCACTTTAATCATTTATCAACCACAAGAACATCATAGGAAAAATTAGGAAATAATTCCTAGTACACAACACATGTAAACTTCACACAAAACATCATAACATCATGGATTAAATAATAAACACCCCATCAGTCTGATCCTCCTCATAACTCATGACCTGAATAACTTGGAATCATTTTACTACATTTTCAAAACTCTAACTGTGACCAAAACCCGGTATCCCCAAGAGAAAGCATGTGGTATTTACAACCACATTTCATGACCCATGTTGATCCACTAATCATGTTCCAATGATCCCATTCCATAATTGTACATCCAAATACAACCAAAACTCTCAGGGCCCTCAACCGATAAAACACGTGACAACACTCTCTGTTAGGGCTAAATCACCTGAACATGGATCACTCGAGTACCTCCAACCTGAATCTCTGATCACGTCACCAACCAACCACATGACAATTATGGATCTCTACACCATATAACTTTATTTGGAACCCCCCACTATCGATGAAAGACCTCTGAAATCTCAACTCAACTTTCTCATCATACCTGACCTCTTCCCAACTCACTACGCTTGATAATCCATATGGACTTCTCCCCTCACTAGCGTCCAGCCTTACCATTGAATCCACCAGATAAGACATTCATAATCTATCCATTCAAGGACTAAGGTCAACTTCACCTCACTCAAGCATGAATTCATTTCTGAATGGTACTTTCCTCCACAGCTTCAAACCAGATGTGGGTTACTCTCACTACACCCATTCCTATTTACCATACTAGGTTGGACCTCCCCTGAATAGGTTTTCCCAAAACACCCTTCTTCCACTGATGGAATGCTACCCCCTTTTGATCTTCCTAAGGATATTTCTAACTTTATGACTATCATTATCATCCCCATAAACACTAAGGTTGTTTTTTGACATTGAGTATAATTCCCTCATCACAACATCACTACCCTCAAAACCATCATCGAGATCCACTACCCCAATCAACATTACCAAAAAAATCACCCCAACCATTCATACAATAAATAAATAAGTATAGGTTCACACTCGAACCCACTCCAAAATTTGAAGCTCACTTCTCATCCCAAACAAATCTGCCAAGGTGATTTACCACTCCCTATATTCATCCCTTATTACAAACCGAGTCAAGCTATCCCCGACTAACTCATCCTAGAACACTTATCTTCACCATTGGTATGACACTACACCACATAAATTAGGTTCCTTCAAACTTAAATACATTCAAATACCACCCAAATACACATACCTGATCCTGATTCTGATTTTTATTAGAGTTATAGAACCCAAACACTCTTTCCAATAACTGTTATTATTTCTTAGTATGCCCTTTGATTACTAGATACAAGAATCTAAAATTTAATTCAGAAACACCCTGATCCCAAAGCCGGTGATCAACTCAAAAAATCACCATAATCAAGGCCCACATGGACTCTTTGAGAGACCTATCATTCCTATCACTGGTTCCTCATGGGTATCCTTGTGTCACTACATCAACTCATCATTCTCCTCTCAAGATCCAGGACTGATTTATCACTCACCAACTTAGCAGTGTCATTACTGATTGCCTCTATGAGGGATTCAAAACACATGACCTACACTCGATCACAATCCAAATCCCAAAACTTATTCATGGATGTCTATATTTCCCCAATAAAAGGAAATGAACATCACCTATTGACCATTACTGACTTCCATGAATGACACCCATGACATTTGTCGACGCCTGATCCATCTCAAGGACCTCACCTGAAAACTGTTGATGGTGTACATACCACCATCCACCTACACATATACTGCCACATGAGTGTAGACTCCATGATGTATCTCTTACAAAAAAACAACTTCAATTATCATGGTTTAAATCCATATATTCTCAAAATACTTGGGATGATGTCAATATGTTCGGTATGATTGTCAATATCTATGTTATGCTAAGAATTTGTCGGATAAAACTACCAATAACTTATCCATTACTGATTTCACCTACCACTATGGGACATCATGATCATCCAATGAGCCTAGGCTTCCCTATTGTAGACATATAATCAACACTTTACCACCACTTCTTATGTTTTATTTCCAACCATGACTCACCACCACTCCATGACCATCCTCCAAGAAGCTGCAAACTAATGTTTCCTATGACACTACTTCTACCACACTACTTGATCTCTTTCATTACACCCCTAAAAGTTAACAACAGAAACACAATAGTCCACAACACAAATCAAACCAAAGGCCTCTCACATAACCACTATTCTCTCCTTGGTTTCATAGAGAACTATGGATCCTTATCCCGATCAAAATAACATCTTACCAATGCGTCTCACATATGGACCTCATTAGAGACCTCAAGGTTTCACACTTTCCTAACACCACTCATACACCAAATTCAGTTCCAACAAACCTAAAATCACATGTTCATAACCCCAATTCCCACTTACTCACCTAACTATGCCTCTTGGTCAGTCAACCTCATCAGCCCTAAGGCATTCTCAACATCTCACCCACAACCAGACCATTCATACAAACAATCTTGGCCACATGACCACCCTCTCCTCAGGTGTCACCTTCCAAATAAAAGCATCTAATCATCCTTCACTCAACCTTGTATCTTCCACCAAAAAAAACATAGATGCCTCCATTAATAATCATCCAAATAGAGGATTCAGGCATTCCATATGATACAACCCTTAAAAACCAACCTTACAACCTACTACAATCACTCAAGTGTCCTTATGAAAGAACCAGGGTACAACCATGCCACTTATAGAAACTTGATGGTATTCATTATGTATCATTTTCAACTCTGAATAATATCCCATGATTTTTATTCCAAGGAACCTGCATCACATGGAAAGCCTCCTACATGGTCACCCTTGATTTTTCTGAAACATTCAACATGTAACCACAACTAAAGTTTCATCACCAAACCATCAATTTTAACTTATATACCTCTAAGAAAAACCATAGGTAACACTATCTGTGTCCCACAAAAAATGTCCAAAACATCCACCTATGTGACACACACCCAAAAGCACTAGTAACCCCATCTGACCTCTCTCATAGGTTATCTTGAAGGTAGAATGATACCATTCCCTAAACTGGAGTCACAATAAGTAAATTCCACTAGTAATCTTTATAAACCCCAAAAATTAATCCATGAACAAATAAATGTTTGTGAAAGGCATACTCATTCCCATTCTAATACGCACTGTGCCTAGCGCACCATGTGACTGTTTAGTTTAGGTTCCACGCCAAAGGTAATCATACACATACACCATCACTACGAACCAGACACCCTCCCCAAAATCCAAAACCCAAATTGTGAATTCCCTACTCACAAGGTCACCAAAAACTATGTACCATCCTTAAGGTCCAACATGCTCTCCGTATGATCACAACTCATGAGAGTTTCCACACTTGCATTACCAAATTATGCCTCATGACCCAAAGGTCACAACCCTACCAAGGGTTTCATAAGAACATATTGTATACCATATCATAACTAGCGAGGAATCACAACTCAAATCCAAGGTCTCAAACTAGGGAACTATCACTCCCCCAAACTACCCATACAAATGGTTAAATTAACAACACAAGGAATACCCACTACCCCGTTCTCTCAAATTTCCACCATTACACATCCTTTTATAACCAACATTACCATTTTTGAACTCAAACATTCAAATTTTAATCTCCCCATTTCACAACTTGTTATAATCATCATTTTAACTCATTTACACCATTCATTAGGAAAAATTCATTAACCATTTTACCATCACTATGAAAATCTATCTCTTTTAAATTCAATTCAATTTTTACAATTAATCACAACCCAAAATTTTAACTCGGTCATAAAATTTATTAATACACACTATTACTTAACCGTTAATTTACATTATTTTCATTTTCCCACTCACGTTACCATTATTAGACACCATTTTCTTCAAATTTCCCAAGAAAATAAAATATTTTCTACTCTCTATGCCTCACACACCCATCCAGTGTGTGCCTATCCTGATGCATGTCACCTATATCCTTAGGTTCCAAAAATGATGCATGAATACACAAGCTAATTACATTTCATCCATGATAAATATATCATAAAATGGTCACATTACACAACATGTGCATCACCCAATAGTGAAATATCATTCAACTATAACAACACACTTTAAGAACAACAATTACCACCCTGGGTGACTTGGGTTTTCCCTCATACATGGGATAGCTAATCCCAATAACGATCTCATTACCAAGGAAAAACATATACTAACCTCCTATTTACCACCCCAAACAATAAAAATGTATAATCGAATGGGTCAAATAACACTTTGTAACATCCCCAACCTTGGATCCACTAAACTGGTGCCCTGAGCTGGGTCGTCACATGACTTCAAGTACGCCTCCCCATATCCCAGAGGCCACCGAATAATAGCGAGGGTCTAATAAGCCATGTGGGGAGGATATTCCCTCTTTATCAGAGTAGGCCACAACAGTTAAAAATATAAATAGTGGAAATAATATGTAGTAATTAATAAACATGCATAGACAAACATCTCCAAATACTTGGTAAATACAAAAAATCCACATCAACCATGTCATGCCATGCTAGTTGTTCCAAAATGAAGGAACCCAAAAAAGGAAAACCAGTTGAATTACCAAAATGACCCTGACTCTATGTTCAGATCCTCATCTATGCATATCCTAATACCGACTAATCTCCCAAGCATCAAACCCTTTCCCTTATCCGAACATGCAACATTGAAATATTCTTGGGTACCCAACGATGGACCGAGAAGGGTGTGAGTAAAACTCAGTAGGACACCACCAATGGTGTATAAAAATATTCAGTCTAAACAGTTAGTTCATTCTAGTAATAAATAAATGACAAGAAAATAAAAGGAAGTTTATGCCACTAGTTGACAACCTTTACTTAACTATTACTAACCACAGTTCCAAATTAGTCATTTACCTATACCTTATTAATTAGTTCATCATCAACATATTATCCATGGGTTAGGCATATACATCATTCACACAAAGGTTCATGGAATTTATCATTATATATAAGGGAATAATCCAGGTCCCCATCTAACTAGGGATAATACATCACAACATCACAATGTCCTCACCTCAAAGCCTCAATTCGGGTGGAATGAAAAATTTAGGGGAATAAAGCTTCGTCCCCTTCCCTAACCCGTGCATTATGGGTGGAGTTTAGATCATTGGTCTAACTAGAGCCATTGGAAGAGCCTTAGTCCTTTATCCTACACCCCAATCCATGTGCACATTCTTATATATCCATTCACCACACACATTAGGGTGGGGTTAGAGCATCAGTCCGAACCCAAAATGTTGTAGGAAACCCAATCCTTATTCCCACCACACACATACCATATCACAATAGAAAACAACCAGTAAAAATAGAAATCATAGTCCATAACAATCAACATGGAAATTAATACTATTCCATAACCATTGACACATTTTCCATTTAAATTACAAAGTCGTTTAGCCCACTTCCCATTCTTATTCTTTAATCCATCATGTATATTCAACAATTCACATTTATTAGCCAATATTCATCAATTACCATAAATTATCCCATTTAGAACATTTATCATTTTACAAGAATTTCCCACTTATGAATGTCAAGTATAATTCTTATATCACTCCACACATCCACTTTAATACATTCAACCCATTTGGTATACCTCATAATTCCCATGTATTTACCCATTCATCATATTCATCAATAACCTTATGTATCCTCATTTACATGTTCTTAAATTCACAATCCATAGTCAATTTAACATGTTCAACATTTCATATATACTAACCCCTTTTGGAATTTGAACATAATTCATAAAAATTAACACAATCTCATTTTACCGAAATAACACATTGTCAAGTCTTTCCCAACAATGATTGTGACATTATCAAAACCTAGGAACAACTATCAATATTCCATTTTCAATTTAACTAACTAGAAAAACATGTTCTTTTGGGGATCTACATTATCTCACACCAAATCTACACTTAACTTTACAAATTACTAGGTTTGAGAAGGTGGGCGCACCCCATGGGTGGCCCTAAATCATTCTAATCATCCTCAACACATCCCATGGGGATCTTTATGGGTATAATTCATTAATTATCCAACCATTTTACCGAATAATACTCAAGATAAAAAATTCACAATAAGATGGAAGAAATAGCTCCACACACATGCACAAATCTATAACAAAAATATGGGATATAACTTATAGACCGCATACCTTGAATCTGATGATGAATGCACTATTGATCATAGACTTAAATCTGGATTCAAACATCCTTTGATGATACAGTCTAGGAACCATCCGAAAAAGTGGTATTTTGAGGTTTGTAAGAAGTTGGGGGAAACTACAAACCCTAATCCAAAAAAGATAAGAAAGGGATAAAATATACTTACCCAAAGCTTCGATCCATTACCAAAGATGCTCCGAACGACTTAGAAAAGAAAAATATAGATCCCATGGAATCTTGGGTCGAAATAGGAAATTTATATGTCTAGAAGTGGATGAAATGGGGATGAAATCATATGGGCATCTTAAAATCTCATAATGAAAAAACTATACATTTTCCAACTTTTATTGGGCCACAATGTTTACCCGCACGATTTTCCAAACCATGCGTAAACCGTCTGAAATCCACTATCTAAAGAATGTTAGGTCACATGGTTTCCTAGTAAAATATGTATGGTTTAAAAAAATGCTCCAACCTTGCGATATTAAACTATCTTGATTCACCTAGGAAGGCTGTACGGTTTGCTTAACCGTATGCCAACTTTACACCTTGCACATTTTGGCCCAGTTCCCCTTCCTTTTCGTGTCCCAATCCTCTAGAACACCCCCGAGATCCCTCATACACCCATGAAACATTTAATTAACCAAAAAAGTGATTGGAACCAAAATTTATACAAGGACATGCCTTCATGAGGTTTGGGATCTTACAACTTAACAACTAAGTGTAAAAAACTTATACATTTATGAAAATAGATTCATTTCCAAAATCATCACCCAAGATTAAAACCTATTTTTAATAGAAAATTTCATTAAAATAATGTAAAATTTATTTTTAATAATGAAATAGAAAGAAATTATTTTGATTAATGTACTACTATAAATAGGGAAAGACACAGATGGAAAATCAGGTGACCACCATTTAGTAGTCATTATTGACTCCAACAACGGCCTCAAAATGTCGGTTACTAGGATTTTAAAAAATGTAGTGCCATGAATCCTCCACCCCTTTACCATACCCCTTGATTACTCACACCCCACACCCCATTCCTCTTCCCCCCTGAGGGAAACTCCCAATCGACCTCCTCCCCATGTGTGAAACTCCTATTGATGCCTCCTCTCCCTATGTGACATTGATTGGAGCCCCGTGTTTCCCCAGATTTGAGCCCCACAAGGGTTTTCTTATCACATATTTCAACCCCCCCCCCCCAATTCAATCCCACCGCACTTCCCCCTGGCTCAATTCCCCCCACCTGTACAACTCCCCTCCTGTTGGCATGTGTGAAACCTCACGTATTCTCTCCTCCACCTGACTACTTTCCTCTCCACCATGAATCCCCTCTCTTCCCCGAGACAAACCATTACTCCTTGGACCATTTCCTGGTTTATTTTTTATTCAACCAACCAAAGAGTTTTTTATGAAATACACACATAATCAAATTATTTTAGGTTGATTTTTTTAGATTGACTATTTTTAAAAAAATATTTTTTTATTGTTTTTTTGGGAATTAGGGGTTGTTTGTTCTATTTTTCCTACTTTGATTCCCATCCCTATATTCTAAAGAATTTTATAGTAGTTATAATTTTTTTTGAAACTATAATTTGACAATCCAAATTGATATATTTATTAGTATTTATAATTTTATAATGTTTATATTTAATTGTGTTATTAAATCATTATATATAATATTTTCAATGACCTATTGTGTGTGTATTAATTTAAAAATGTAACTAATCCATTTGTTTTGAAATTTATAAAAAAATGTTTATATATAATGAATATTATAAATATTGAATGTTCAATTTAAATATATATATTTGAATTATTATTTTACTAATTTTAATTATTTTTTTTAAATCATAAAAAAAATCATTTATGAAATAATAGTATATAACTCTTATATATTTATATATATTTAATCATATTAATTAAAAATAATTCAAATTACATGAATATGTTTACGTAGTTTATATATATATATATATTCCTTATATCTATTTTGAATACTCATTTATTCACAATTTTTTACAAATTATTTTAATTTTATAATTTTAAATTTTAATTAAATGTGTAAATCATATAAACGTGTTTATTAAATAATATTGTATAATTATTTTAAATTTATTTGTATTTCATTAATTGTTTTATTATTACATAAATTTTTAAATTAATTTATTTATATCCCTTTTTATTAATATATTTTAGTAAGTATTTAATTGATTATATTTCTTTATTTATATTACATATATAAATTTTTTTTAAAGTTCATTATATTTTTTATCATACTAATTTTATTGTTGTTTTATTATGAGAAGAATTATTATTTTTTAAAATATATCCTAAAATTTTAGTTTAAGACAATATATATTTGAATAAAGAATCTTAGTAAATTAAACATCAACTAGAACGTAAATTTTATTTTACATCAACAAATTTAACAACCTAAAATTTTGTTTTATAGTATATTATAAATTTTAATAATTATTTTTTTTATTTCAATTATTTTTAAAAAATCTATTTATTTCACTGGAGGATCCAAAAGAAATTTGATTAGTTTTCCATGCATAAAATTTCAAAACAAATCTCTTTAAACAAGATACCTTAGGGAACATTTATTGTTTAATGGATTTTTTGGAAAACTATAAGACACAGACACATCATGGGGTAGATTTTGTTCCATGTCATTTATCAAAATGTATTCAGATGGATGTAGATCTGATAACAGTTGATCTGATGAACACAATTCTCAATGACATGATATGTAAATTTCAACTAGAAGAGAATAACATTAATAAAAATGATATTGGAATGAGTAATATAAATTCCAGTGTTGGGGGAGAAGTGTTTAAATTATTTGAAATTCATGATGATGCATGTAATATTTTATATCTTATATGCATTATATTCAATAAAATATTCTTCATTGAAATGTTACACTTAAAGACATTGAAGTAGTGGATCAACACCTCCTTTAATATAATATTGATATTATATTATAAGGAACTCCATATTGTAGTAAAGATTCTATATTCATACTAAAAAGATCACAAGTTGACTGAAGATCTTAGTTTCAAATATGGTATGATTGATGGACGTTGCAACAACTATATGTTATTCATAAAAGAGAATGTGCATCTCAGTGATTGTACTATGTTTTATTCATCCATATGAAAGGACAATGATATTAATCAAGGTCATTATATTATTCCTAGCAGGGTATTAAATCATGGGAAATAGATCACTATTAAGAATATGTTTTACTTCCCACTGAAATCAAGGTTTAAGTTATTTTTCATGTTAGCTAAAATTTTGAAATTAATGATTTGGAATTCTAAGATAAACAAAGAGAGTGATAAGTTAACTCATTGGGAATATTATTTAACATGTAAGGAGTTTGATTAGAGACACTCATAATTTTCCTAAGATAGTCTTAATGTTCGACTGGGATTAAAAGTAGATGGTTTTAAACCACTCAAGTCTATGGTTTGGTGGGACATATAGTACCTGGCCAATGTTGTTGGTTCTATACAAAATTCCCCCATGGTTATTTATGAAGCCACAAATTTTTGTTACTTTCCACTCTTATTGATAGATCAATAGGAACCAGTGATAAAATTTATGTTTATATTAAACTATTTATTGATGAATTGTATGAATTTGAAGAAAATGGTCTCATGAATTTTTTTTTGAAAATAATAAAATGTTTAGACTTTGGGACACTTTTAATGGAAAATTTATGGCTTCTCAACATATGAAAAATTATAAGGATGGAGTACAAAAGGATAATTCACCTACACTAATTGCAATATAAGTAAGAAATAAATATGGATTAAGCACTATAGAAAGTGGTAATATCTTGGTTACAATAGACTTCTTCCTCCACTATACAGTTTTAGAAAAGACAATGTGTCCTTTGATGGGAACCTGGAGCATGACCCAACACTATAAATAAAGTATGGGGTTCAAAATCTAGCATAACATGACCATGAAAACATTCTGACAATGTATAATTTTCAAGATTTATTAGATCTTTCACTACCATCCATTCCTACTAAAAATAAATTGTATAGTAATAATGGGAAAAAGTTATGTATTTTTTTCAAATTACATTAATGAAAATATAATATTTAATTTCCAATTTGTATAAAATAAATATTAAGAAAAATTTGTGTGATAACATACTATACAACATTTTGGGAATTAAGGTGAAATTAAATGATAGTGCCAATGATCAAAGTGATTTTCAAGAAATGGTATTGATAAAAAATTTACATTTATAGTTGAATGAGGGTATTAAGGAATATATACATGCTTCACAGTATATGATGAGTAAATAATAGGAAAATGTATTTCAATTATTTTTTGCAATGGTCAAGGTGTATGATAGTTAATTTTATAATATTTTCAATTATGGAAATGTGGTGATCATGGCATCACATGGGATAAAAAATCACTATAATCGTATTCTACATCAATAGTTAATCTTAATTGAAATTATTGATTGTTTTTACCCATTTTATTGAGTCGTTGATTGAATTTTTCTATTTTTTTAGATAAACTTATTCAAGAAATCATCACATAAGTGATTTTAAAAAGCTGTAAGATAAGATTTTATTACACCATATCACTTAAAGAAACTATTTCCACCTTTTATTAATTTAATTATTCAATTGTCCATGAATTTAACTAGTGAATTCACTGTTGGTGGTCCTGTGAAATTATGGTGTATATATCCAAAAGAGTGGTACTTGAATAAAATAAAATAGTATGCATGAAACATAGATCATTTGGATGATTTTATTGGAAAATGTTATATGATGTATGAATTCCCAACATTATATGCTACATATATTGATGAGGTTGAAACAAAATTAGATAAAACCTCATGGATTGATAATAGTCCAATTGGAGAAAGGAAAACATTTGATATGCATAATGATGAGTGGTTTCAAGCTCATTGATATGTGTTGTTTAACACTCCATATATTATACCATTGATAGATTAAGTTATATTGTTGATCTATTATGTCTTTAATTTTTATATTTAATATGTTCCTCATCCTTTATTATGTGTTAAATTAGGTTCTATATCGCTAAGTTGAAACAGGAAATTCCCCATGCCACTGATCATCAGATTCAAAAACTTCATTAAAATAAATTTCATGAGTGGTTTAAGAATATCATATGTATATATAATTGATTTAATATTTTTATAATTTATTTGAGGTGTATTTTCATAACCCTTCATCTATTTACTTATGTGAGATTTTAAAATTCACAAGATATGTGAATTGGGTACTCATATAGTGACTGAAGAACTCAACGAACTAGTCGATGGTCCATTTTTTACGGCTTGTTGTTTAAAGTCATTAGAAGCTAACAAATTTTTATTTCACATAAATGATGTTAATTTGAAATAAGTTTTGGAAATAGTGGTTTTATTTACATATTCATCGATGAAGGTTTTTACTATGGAATTTTGAGGGATATTATTGAAGTTATTTACAGTCATGGACTAAAATAAATATTATTGAGGTGTAATTAGGTTGATCTAGTTAATGGAATTAAAATGGACCATTAAAATTTACTTTGGTAAAATTTAACAATATGTTGTATACAAATGAATATGTAATCAAAAATCAATTTTTACTAGAATCATAAGAGTAATAGGTTTTCTTTTTCAACACTGATTTGAACTGGATAGTTTTAGTGAAATTGTCCAAAAGGGTTTTTATTGAATAGGAGGAACCAGAAATTATTACCTTTATAGAGTAAAAATGAGACAAAATCACTATATTTGTACAAGAATAAGATATAAATGGTCCTGAGCGACAGTTGAAGGATATATGAAAGATTTTCATTATCAGTGAAAGAAATCATGTAATGTTTTTCATTTTAAATATAAAAATGCTTAACATTTGTAAAAATATTTATGAATTATTTGTAAAAAAATGATTAATTTAACTTTATTTTATTTTTATAAATGTAGATATATTATTAGGTGCTCTGGGTGCTTCATTTGGGGTTATTGTATGTATGGTTTCATTTTTTATATTAATTTACTATAATTTTCTATAAGTATGTTCAATTATTGGTTTCATTTTTTTATTATAAAATTAGTTATTATTTAATACATTATGTATTTAGGTTTATCAAGATATGGTGTGTCTTCTAGCTAACATAATGTCCTGATAGAGGGGTTGGAGATTGGATCTTTGACTGGATGTGTTATATTATGACACATTTCATCTATTTAGAGAGGGTGTGAGTTCACTAATTCATCATATAATTATGTGATAAAGGAACCCCATATATTCCCTCTAAAAACTCCTGAGTGGACATAATTCCTCCAAAATATTATTGAGAGATTATGGAGGAAGGTTCAAGTAAAATTGTTCTTTAATTTTATATGAAATTATTTTTGTTATTATTATAGCCATTGATTTTTTTTAAACAAGGTAATTTAACATCCTTTTCAAATAAGTTTCAGCCTACACTACTAGAAAAACAGGTATTTGCGACGGGATCCCGTCGCAAATAGACATTTGCGACGGGGGCCCGTCGCAAATAGCCCGTTGCTGAAAACGCCGTCGCAACTACACTCATTTGCGATGGGCCCGTCGCTAAAGCCTTTTTTTGCGATGGTCATTCTCCCCGTCGCAAATAGTATTCCGTATTTTTGTAAAAAAACTTTTAAAATAGTTTTTGCGACGGGACCCATCGCAAATACCTTTTGCGACGGTCCCGTCGCAAAAACTATTTTTTAAAAAAAATAAAAAACTATTAATACTACTAGTATTTGCGACGAGCATGGTATCCCGTCGCAAAAACTGTTTTTTTTTAAAAAATAAAAAACTATTAATAATACTAGTATTTGCGACGGGCATAGTATCCCGTCGCAAATACTATAAAAAAAATAAAAAAAAATTATTAATAAATTATTTTAATTAATATAATAATAGAATTATAATTCACAAATAAAAATAATAAATTATTAATAAATTATTTTAATTAATATAATAATAATAGAATTATAATTCAAAAATAAAAAATAATAAAATATTAATAAATGATTTAATTAATATAATAATATTAGAATTATAATTCATAAATAAAAAAAATATTAATAAGTTATTTAATTAATATAAAAATAATAGAATTATTTTACATTCAAATATTAAAATAATTCAAGTATTACAAAAAATATAATTAAATTATAATATTATAAAATTTTAATATATATATATAATTTAATATTATAAAATATAAATAATATTATTATTCATATTAATATTTTTATTTAAAAATATAATATTATTAATATTTTATAATGAGACAGAAACTACGAATAGAAAAAAAAAAATATTTTGATTTCACAAATTTTATAACATAAATACAATCTATAATCTGAAGGAGGGGGGGGGGGTGGGGGATCTGCAGATGGTGGTGGAGGAAACTCCATCCCTAAAGCATGAGTGAGTCAGCGCATGTACTCCATCTGCTCCTGATGCTGATGCTGCCACCGACTCGCCTGCTCCTCGTACAGCTGCTGCTGGCGTCGACGCTCCTCCTCATGCTGCTGACGCATCTGCTCCTGCTCCTGTCGGAGACTCTCTATCTGTGCAGTCTGAGATCGCAACTGATCCTCATACTGTGTAGTAGAAGAAGATGCACGAGCTCCTCTCAAGCTGGACGCCGACATCGCAGCACTGCCATAATAATCTCCGGGAGTCAGTCGAGAGCCGATACCAACTACCCGACCCTTCTCGAAGGCATACTGGGTGGCCTGCATCTATGCCGCTTCATCAAACTGACGGGCAGTGGTCTGATCTGATGACTCGGCCTGACTCTCAGGTCGGGCCTGTGACGCTGCGGCCTCATATGACTCCTATAGTTTCAATTTAAAATTAAAATTGTGAATATATTATATGCAGTTAATTTTTAAACTTGAAAACAAATAATACTGACCACGATGTGATGCTGACGATCACCTCTGAGCTCCCCAGTAGCAGGATCACTATACATCCTCCGATATACGTCGTACTCTGTAATATCGGGGTGCTCGACAGCCTATAAGAATAAAAAATAAACTGTTAATATTTACAGTTATATAAAATATTTATAAATAATGTACGTACCAGATGCTGTCTATGAGTACTGAAAGAATGACTCCCAGCTCGATGAGTCACCTCCTGTCTCCCCCGATTCTGCCTCCCCACCGATGATCTCCTCTGAAAGGCACCACTCAAACAGTGTGCACATAATCCATCCCATACATGGGATGAAATATACTCCGGTCGGTGTGCTCTACATGACTCGTCAAAATCTGACACTCCTGCTTTCTTCATCGCAGCTTTTCTTAAATTGTGCAAAAACTGACGAAGGCGATCACGCATGGCCACCTCCCATGCCTCGTGGATGGAGTCACGCATGGTATCCTCGATCGGATACCATAAACCCTACAAATAAATCAAAATATCAAGTTAGAAATGAAATAATTTTCAAAATAAAAATTATTTATTTACGTACGTACCAACCAATGGCCGAACATGGCCTGCTGCACATCAATGGGAATCTGCTCCCATGTGGTCCACGGTTGAGAGAAATAGTTGCACAAAATAGCGCTGCCCTGTCCGACTGCTATATGCGGAAAACTGAAAAAATAATAAACATTTATTATGTGAATAGATTAATGAAATCTTAGTCAAATTCATAGGTTATCACACAGGTTATCACACCTCTGTGTGCGTGGATCAAACCCAAGATGTGGATGTCGCTCGGGGACGGGGTCAGGAATCATCAATCGTGCAAGACCGCGCCCCCTCCGCGTACTCCCTGGAGCGCCTGCAGGCTGAGGGTCATCTGTCAGCAACTCATCCGCATCGAAAGTCAGGTTAGCATCCACCAACTCACGAAATGTGGCGTCGTCCATCTGAAACAGAAAATATTAATGTTAGCAAATAATTGATAATTACTATTATATATACATATATACATATTATGATTGTATATAAATACCATGGAATGCTATCAGTGTTCATCTTCATCATCATCTTCATATATGTCAATGTCATCTTCATTTTCCTCCTCAACATCATCGATATCCATTCGAGTTACAGTTGCTTCATCTCTTACCATTTCAAATTCATATGTGACATCATTAACATCATCGTCATCACCGACTCTTAAATGTGGGGTGTCGTCATCGATACTCATGTCTCTTTGTAAAAAAGATTGATTTTGAGTACTCTCTTGAAATACTTCAATTCTTTGCACATCAGTGAAAGCACATTCACTTTGACTAAACTGATTGTCTCGAATTTTGATTTTTATTACACTCCACCAATCAGTCAATTCTCTTGATGTTGCACAGTACTTCGCGTAATAAACTTGATATTCTTGTTGAGCCAATAAGAATGGTTCATTTACTGCGAGAACACTTTTACATTTAATATCGATGATTCCATGAGTCGGATGAACACGCACGCCTCTCTCTGTATCCAACCACCGACATTTGAACATGGTTATGTAATGTTGTCCAAGATAACAGAGTTCAATGATTTCATCAAGTATGCCATAAAAGTCAACTTCATTTTCTCGATGATGAGATCCTCTCAAGCTAACTCCACTGTTCATTGTTTTTTTCGATTCCCCATATGCATGTGTGTGGAATCGAAATCCATTCACCACATATGCATTATAAGTTTTAACAAGTTTGGAAGGTGGGTTACTCAATACACACAGTCGTTTGTCAATTTTATCAGCATGTCGAGACACCTAAAAATTTGTGAAATAATTATCAATATAGTAAACTATACATTGAATGAGTTGCTAAAAGAAAAAGAATTTATGTTACCAGTTTTTGAAACCACTGAGAGAAATTTTTCAGTCGACGTTCTTCGAGAGCAGCTGCTGTAATTTGTGGAATTTGTTTCTTGATATGATTATCATACAACCTATAAAAACCAAAGTTATTTACTATAACATAAATGATAGAATAAGTGATATAAACACTTACAGTACAACTGATGTCATCTCTTCACAGTTGAGCAGAACATACGTATGAGCTCTCTGATGTTCATCATCTGAAAGCCAGCGTTCATAAACTCCACCAAAACCAAGCTCTGACTGGTTGAAAACAGATAATTGATTGTCGATTTCATCAATATTCCTCTCGTTCTGTCCCATTCGGTTGTGTTTTGAAGGATAATCAGATTCAAAATAATGGGAGCAGAAAAAAGATATTTCCTCTTGCAAATAAGCTTCTGCAATAGATCCTTCAACAGATGCTTTGTTACGTACTTTTCTTTTCAATTTTTGCATGCATCTTTCAAATGGGTACATCCATCGAAACTGTACCGGACCTCCACATTTGGCTTCATATGGCAAATGTAACATCAAATGTTCCATTGAGTCGAAGAAAGACGGCGGAAATATTTTTTCCAGTTTACATATAATTACAACAACATCTTTTTCAAGTTTTCCTAGAGCATCATAATCTGTCGTAGCCGCACAAATTTCCCGAAAAAAAAGAGACATGTCAATTATGGAATCCCAAATCACAGAATTCAACAGACCTCTTAATCCAATGGGTAGAAGTCTCTCCATTATAACATGACAATCATGACTTTTTAATCCAGTAATATGACCATTCTTTACACATTTACCCAAATTGGAAGCACAGCCATCTGGAAGTCTCAAATCTGCAATCCACTGACAAAATAATAAACGGTTTTCTTTAGACAATGTATAAGCTGCTTTTGGTTTCAGTAACCTTTCTGTTCTGACATTCTCAAAGAGTTCCAATTCTGGACGCCTGCAAATTTGGGCAAGATCTAAACGTGCATTTACATTGTCTTTTCTCTTTCCTGGCGTATCCAAAACTGTATGAAACAAATTATCAAAACAGTTCTTCTCAATATGCATGACATCCAACATGTGGCGGACCAACAAATCAGACCAATATGGCAAATCCCAAAATATGCTATGTTTAATCCAATTGTGTTCTTTTCCAAATCCAGAAATTTTCTGTTGGTTTATTGTGGGACCAAAATTGATGGGAGGTAATGAAAATACAACTGATTTTAACTCCGAACCTGATAGCATTTTTGGAGGTCCATCCATTTCAACTGTTCCTTTTTTGAAATGAGATCTGTTTCTGCGAAAAGGATGATCAGCTGGAAGAAATCTGCGATGACAGTCAAAATAACAAGGTTTCTTTCCATGAATGAGCATAAATGCTTTGTTCTCTCCCATACAGTAAGGACATGATTTATGACCATGTGTACTCCAGCCAGATAACATCCCATAAGCCGGGAAGTCACTTATTGTCCACATCAATGCTGCTCTCAGTATGAAATTCTGTTTCGTTGCAACATCATATATACTTACACCAGTACTCCACAATAAATTTAATTCATCAATCAATGTCTTCAAATAAACATCAATATTTTTCTTCGGATGTCCTCGAATTAGTAAAGTCAAAAAGATATATGGCTCCTTCATCAACATCCATGGAGGTAAATTGTACAGAGTTAAAAAAACAGGCCAACATGAATATTGACTACCATAAGATCCAAACGGACAGAAACCATCAGTGGAAAGGCTCAGTCGAACATTTCTAGCTTCTAAAGCAAATGATGGATGCACTCTATCAAAATGTTTCCATGAATCACCATCGGCTGGATGATTCAAGCTTTTATCGGTTGAAATATTCTCTTTATGCCATGACATCATTGTCGCTGTATTCTTAGACATGAATAAACGCTGAAGTTTGGATGTAAGCGGAAAATATCTCAACTGTTTTACAAGAATCAAACCAAACTTCCCGTGTTGTCCTTCTTTATATCTCAGTTGCCCACATGTGGGACAACTATCCAACGACTCATTTTCCCCAGAATATAAAATGCAGTCATTTGAACATGCATTAATCTTCTGAAAAGTAAGTCCCAAATTTCGAACCAGCCTCTTACTTTCATAGTAATTTGCAGGTAAAACATTTCCTTCGGGTAACAGTGTTTTCAGCAAAGAAAATATCTGGTCAAAACAGGTGTTTGACATTCCGTTATCTGATTTGATATCCATAAATTTTGCAACTGCTTCTAATTTGCTCATCTTGCAGCCAGGATATAATTCATCCTCAGCAGACTTCAACAACTCATAAAATTCAGACGGTACCAACTCAGGATTTGAAGCTATATCAGCCGGAGTTTCTGTATGTTGAACAGATGAACCTGCAACATCATGTACTAAATCTTGAAACTGGGATGGATCCAGAATCAAGTTGGTATCACCTACTCTGGAACTGCGTTCACCGTGTTGATACCAAAAAACATAATCTGCTTGAAAACCAAAACGCAAGAGATGTTCCCCCACTTTGTCAAACGTGTCAAACGTTCTCAATGCACATTTTCTACAAGGGCATTTTATTTTTCCTTCTGAAACAAATTCTGGATTTGATGCCGCAAATGATAAAAAAATCTCCACACCCTCTATATATACTGGATTTAAACCAGAACCATTTGGATTTCTACGTTGATTTATCCATATGTGGTCATCTAATAATGACTGTTGACGACCTCGTTGTTCCATATTTTTCTATAAAATATAAAAGCATTACTGATTTTGAATAATTTGTTAGAAAAAACACTCAAGCAAGGATTGAATATATTGAGAATAAAGCAAAACCTGTTACAAATATTGATAATTTTAATATTATATTGATTTTTTATTTTTTTTAATAATACTAATATAATTTTTTCATAAATATTAATTATATAATAATAACATTATTACATTATTAGTATATTTTATTATTAATATTAAAATAATATAATTTTCTATATTATATACAATTCTCCTTTCATCTGTGTGTTTAACATTCTGTCTCCACATGTAATATTGGCATTCACTTTCACCTCTCCATTGGCGAGTAGGTTGATAATTTTGAAAAAGAATGCCAATATTACATGTGGAGACAGAAAACACACAGAAAAAAAAGAGAATTGTATATAATATAGAAAATTATATTATTTTAATATTAATAATAAAATATACATATAATGTAATAAGGTAATTATTCCAAATTATTGGTAATTATTCCTAATTATTGGTAATTATTCCAAATTATTGGCAGTTATTCCAAATTATTGGTAATTATTCCAAATTATTGGTAATTATTCCAAATTATTGGTAATTATTCCAAATTATTGATAATTATTCATAATTTTTGGAAATTATTCCTAATTATTGGTAATTATTCCTAATTATTGGTAAATATTGGTAATTATTGGTAAATATTGGTAAATATTGGTAAATATTGGTAAATATTGGTAAATATTGGTAAATATTGGTAAATATTAGTAATTATTGGAAAATATTGGTAATTATTAATAATTATTGCTAATTAATACTAATTATTCCTAATTATTACTAATTATTACTAATTATTACGAATTATTACTAATTATTGGTAATTATTACTAATTATTACTAATTATTGGTAATTATTACTAATTATTGGTAATTATTACTAATTATTGGTAATTATTACTAATTATTCCTAATTATTACTAATTATTCCTAATTATTACTAATTATTAGTAATTATTGCTAATTATTACTAATTATTGCTAATTATTACTAATTATTGCTAATTATTACTAATTATTGGTAATTATTACTAATTATTACTAATTATTACTAATTATTACTAATTATTACTAATTATTAGTAATTATTGCTAATTATTACTAATTATTGCTAATTATTACTAATTATTGCTAATTATTACTAATTATTGCTAATTATTACTAATTATTGCTAATTATTGCTAATTATTGCTAATTATTACTAATTATTACCAATTATTACTAATTATTACCAATTATTACTAATTATTACCAATTATTGTTAATTATTACAAATTATTACTAATTATTGGTAATTATTGGTAATTATTACTAATTATTGTTAATTATTGATAATTATTACTAATTATTGTTAATTATTACTAATTATTACTAATTATTGGTAATTATTACTAATTATTACTAATTATTGGTAATTATTACTAATTATTGGTAATTATTACTAATTATTACTAATTATTAGTAATTAATACTAATTATTGGTAATTAATACTAATTATAGGTAATTATTACTAATTATTGGTAATTAATACTAATTATTGCTAATTATTGCTAATTATTGCTAATTATTGCTAATTATTCCTAATTAACACTAATTATTCCTAATTATTACTAATTATTACTAATTATTACTAATTATTGGTAATTATTACTAATTATTACTAATTACTAGGAATTATTACTAATTATTGGTAATTATTACTAATTATTCCTAATTATTACTAATTATTGCTAATTATTACTAATTATTGCTAATTATTACTAATTATTGCTAATTATTGCTAATTATTACTAATTATTAATAATTATTAATAATTATTCCTAATTATTCCTAATTATTACTAATTATTACTAATTATTACTAATTATTACTAATTATTGGTAATTATTACTAATTATTGGTAATTATTACTAATTATTGGTAATTATTAATAATTATTCCTAATTAATACTAATTATTCCTAATTATTACTAATTATTACTAATTATTACTAATTATTACTAATTATTGGTAATTATTACTAATTATTGGTAATTATTACTAATTATTGGTAATTATTACTAATTATTCTTAATTATTACTAATTATTCCTAATTATTACTAATTATTGCTAATTATTCCTAATTATTACTAATTATTGCTAATTATTACTAATTATTGCTAATTATTACTAATTATTGCTAATTATTGCTAATTATTGCTAATTATTGTTAATTATTACTAATTATTGCTAATTACTGGAAATTATTACTACTTATTGGTAATTATTACTAATTATTGGTAATTATTCCTAATTATTGGTAATTATTCCTAATTATTACTAATTATTGGTAATTAATACTAATTATTGGTAATTAATACTAATTATAGGTAATTATTACTAATTATTGGTAATTAATACTAATTATTGCTAATTATTGCTAATTAATACTAATTATTCCTAATTATTACTAATTATTACTAATTATTACTAATTATTACTAATTATTACTAATTATTGGTAATTATTACTAATTATTGGTAATTATTACTAATTATTCCTAATTATTACTAATTATTCCTAATTATTCCTAATTATTACTAATTATTACTAATTATTACTAATTATTGCTAATTATTGCTAATTATTGCTAATTATTGCTAATTATTGCTAATTATTGCTAATTATTGCTAATTATTGCTAATTATTGCTAATTATTGCTAATTATTGCTAATTATTTCTAATTATTGCTAATTATTGCTAATTATTGCTAATTATTGCTAATTATTGCTAATTATTACTAATTATTGCTAATTATTGCCAATTATTGGCAATTATTGGCAATTATTGGCAATTATTGGCAATTATTGGTAATTATTGGTAAGTATTGTTAATTATTACTAAATATTGGTAATTATTTGTAATTATTACTAATTATTGGTAATTATTGTTAATTGTTACTAATTATTGTTAATTATTACGAATTATTAGTAATTATTGGTAATTATTACTAATTATTACTAATTATTACTAATTATTGGTAATTATTCCTAATTATTGGTAATTATTCCTAATTATTACTAATTATTGGTAATTAATACTAATTATTGGTAATTAATACTAATTATAGGTAATTATTACTAATTATTGGTAATTAATACTAATTATTGGTAATTATTACTAATTATTTGTAATTTTTCCTAATTATTGGTAATTTTTCCTAATTTTTCCTAATTTTTCCTAATTTTAGGTATTTATTACTAATTATTACTAATTATTGCTAATTATTGGTAATTATTGCTAATTATTCGTAATTATTGGTAATTATTGGTAATTATTTCTAATTATTCCTAATTATTCCTAGTTATTCCTAATTATTCCTAGTTATTACTAATTATTACTAATTATTCTTAATTATTAATAATTATTACTAATTATTACTAATTATTATTAATTATTACTAATTATTAATAATTATTACTAATTATTAATAATTATTACTAATTATTACTAATTATTACTAATTATTCCTAATTATTACTAATTATTCCTAATTATTGGTAATTATTGGTAATTATTGGTAATTATTGGTAGTTATTGGTAATTATTAATAATTATTACTAATTATTGGTAATTATTGGTAATTATTACTAATTATTACTAATTATTGTTAATTATTGGTAATTATTCCAAATTATTGGTAAGTATTACTAATTATTGGTAATTATTACTACTTATTGGTAATTATTACTAATTATTACTAATTATTGATAATTATTACTAATTATTACTAATTATTGGTAATTATTACTAATTATTACTAATTATTCTTAATTATTGATAATTATTGATAATTGTTCCTAATTATTAGTAATTAAATGAATAATTATCAATAATTAGGAATAATTACCAATAATTACAAATAATAACATTATTAATATATTTTATTATTAATATTAAAATAATATAATTTTCTAATTTATATACAATTCTCCTTTCATCTGTGCGTTTTCTATCTCCACATACAAATAATACATGTGAAGACAGCAAACACACAGATGAAAAGAGAATTGTATATATATAAAAAATTATATTATTTTAATATTAATAATAAAATAGACTAATAATGTAATAATGTTATTATTCCTAATTATTGGTATTTATTACTAATTATTAATATTTATTCTTAATTATTAAAAATTATTACTAATTATTAAAAATTATTACTAATTATTCCTAATTACCATTAACTATGAACAATACTAATAATTTAAATTTATTAAGTAATAAAACAATGTAAACATAATTAAATTACAACTAATTAAGAATAATTGAAACTAATAAAAAATTAAAAATAAATATTAAATTAAAATGAACATAAATACCTTGAAAATTGATCTGCTCTGATCGTTCTTCAAAACTTTAATATCAGCTCCGGAGAAAAAAATTAAACTGGAGAAAAATTAAACTCTAGAAATATAATTTTGAGAGAAGGAGAAGATAGAGAATGAGAATGAAATGAAAAAACGGATGGGGGTATTTATAGGTTAGAGTATTTGCGACGGGTATCCCGTCGCAAATAGTATTATTTGCGACGTTACCCGTCGCAAATACCTTAGCCAACATTTATTACGGTCAACGGGTAAATAGTTATTTGCGACGGGTCGCGTCGCAAATAACCCCTGCCGACATACTATTTGCGACGGGGGAATATTCCCGTCGCAAATACCTTTTACCACCGCCGGTTATTTGCGACGGGAATATTCCCCCGTCGCAAATAAGTTTCCCGCGATTTGGCGCGCAAACCGCGCCAGTCCTTTTGCGACGGGGAAAGCTGTCCCATCGCAAAAGGCTACTTATTTGCGACGGGATTTATTCCCGTCGCAAATAACCCGTCGCAAATGCCCATTTTTCCCGTAGTGCTATGTGTACTTTCAAAATTTTAAAGGTATGGAAATATTATAAGGTAAGGGTTAATTGGGATCACTGGGAACCATTTTCAGACATGTCAGACATCATACAACAAGTCCCACCAAGCATCCTTCCCACCATGTGGTGGGATTTGGTTTTATTTTGGTTGAGTGAGGTGAAGATGTTCAAATTTAGTTATTTGGTTATAGGAATTCCTTCCAAAGTTTTCCATCAACACGTGTCATGAAATATAAACAATTTTTGTTTAGAATTCATTTTCCATACATATATTTGAAATTTTATAGTATAACATGAATATAAATGTGTAATTGGTGGTCACCTTTGATATAGTTACACCAATGAGGAAATTCAACTGATCGGATGTTAGTGTGGATGAGAAATAATTGGGTGGAATATTTTAATTTTATATAAATTATTCACATTTGATCATTAATTCACTATGTATATTCAGAAGGCTCAGTTTGATGTTGATCTAACATTGCTGAAATAGGAGAAGTTATATATTATTATCAGTCAAGATGATATATTTCTATATATCATGGGGTGTGATAGTCGCGATTACTCATTGACACATGGAATATATGTCACATGAAGTGTAGTTGTTAGATTATATATGCTAGATATATGTAGAGATACAAGGATGTGCACACAGGTTAAGGTAGATGTTGCAGTGCAGACTCTAGAGTGGTATAGATGCTTAGTTTCAGCAGTTATACGTATAGTATGAGAAGATATTATCACAGATGTTGAAAAATATTAATGAGGTGAAAAAAAACATCTCATTGATGGTATATAAATGTATATGTCATAGAAAAAAGGAAAATAAATTATACTCACAAAATATTTTTTAATATGATTATAATATATAATATTTATATATGTTGTAGACTCTAAATGAAGCTAGTGATCATCATTATGATTCCATAGGCGATCTAGATGTTAATGATAAATATGCATGAGGTATTTTATATATATTTTTTTAATATTTAGCAATTTATTTTAGATTTATAATTACAGTTATTTTTCTATTTATAAAGTGGTTATATTAAAGAAAAAAATGTGTCTCACACTATAATTCTGTATGCAAGACTTAACAGATGATCCCAAATTGTTATAAAATCATAAGATAATGACAATAGATAAATTTTGGAAATATAGGAACCAACGTAATGTTAATCTAAGTTATGGATTTCTCGGGATGATATAATATGTATTTTTAGTGTTTTAAAACTCTAAAATGTATGTGTAATAGTAAAAACCTATAAAAAAAGCTTATCTTAGTGTGAAATCATAGTAAAATGATTTTTGAATTATTTTTTGTATGTATATATAGATGGAACATTAGTTCGACATGTGGTGTGCTCGAAATGACCGAATACATGGTTTTTAAAGAAACGAAAGTATATAAAAATGAATACTAGGCGGTTAAAACTAAGAAGAAGACATAACATTTACTTGAAATCATAGGATATAAATCTTAGAAATGTTTTTTAAATATAGTAAATGAATCCACTCTAATATGTGTTTTCGTTTTCTCATGGTGATAAAAAGTGTATTTTCAGTGTTTTAAAACTCTAAAACTTTAGTGTAATGGTCAAAACCGTATAAAAACATCATATTTATGTGAAATCATAAAAAAATCCATTTAATTATTTTTGATGTGTATGAGTTGGAGACACATCAATCTGATATACAGTGTGCTCATAATTACAAAACAAGAGTTTTTAAACATAGCAATGTCTTTAAAAATGTGAATTAAAGATTCTAAACCAAGAAAATAACCTCATATTTCCCTGAAATCAAAGGAAAATGAATGGTGATTTATTTTTGAAATACAAGAACTGAATCCACATCAATTTGAGTTGTGGTTTTCTTAGGATATCCACACAAAAAATATTTAGTGCTTTAAAACTTTAAAAACTTAGTGTAAGATTAAAAAACATATAAAAAGACATCATATTGATATTAAATCATAAGAAAAAAATGCATTTTTTTTATTTTTGACATGTATGAGTAAACATAATTTCAATCCAGCATGTTGTGCGGTTGGAATGACTAAGTAAGCAATTTTAAAGATATCAATGTTACGTTAAGGGTTAAAAACCAAGAAAAAGATATTTAATTATCATGGAATCAAAGGAAAATAATCATAGATTGATTTTTGAAATATAGGAATTAGTTCCAAAATATTCTGAGTTACAATTTTATTAAGATAAATGAAAATATATTTTTAGTGTTTTATGACCCTAAAATGTGTATATAATGGTCTAAACCTATCAAATAACCTCACATTATCATGAAATCATAGTTTAACGGTTCTTTAATTATTTATGAAATGTTAATATAGATGGTACATAAATATTATTTGTGGTGTACTCATAATGAATAAATAATTAGTTTTGAAAGATATCATAGTCTTTAAAAGTGTGTTCCATGGGGTTAAAACCTAGAAAATGACCTTGGATTGTTATGAAATCATATGAAAATGAAAATAGATTTATTTTTGAAATGTAAGAACTAATTCCATGAAAATATGATTTTTTTTGGGATGGACAAAAATTATTTTTTAGTGTTTTAAAACTCTAAAATGTGTGCATAACAGTCAAAAGATGTTCAAAAGACCTCAAATTGATCTCCCCCCCGAATGGCCCAAAGGCCTCCTTTTTATTTTATTATAGATAATCCCTCTTTTAAGGGTTCAAGGGGAACCCTTACATGACTTGTATACCCAAGGCACAAGGCTCGACATGACCTGAAGGCCAATACATGACCCAAAGGCCCAGAGGAATACTATTCCCATTACATGACCCATAGGCCCAACCCACTAGAACTACCCCTCCTCAGCTTCTGCAACCTCTTTTGGGGCATGCTCTGTGTGAACTGGGCTACTCCATGGTCTCTGTGGCCTGAAGGACCTAAAGCCCAAAGTCCTTTGATGACGTGAAGGCCCTGAGACCTGTAGGCCCAAACTGGTGGCCCGAAGGCCCAAATCGGGTGAATAGTTCAGGCTGCTATAGTACTGAACAATGCCTACTACAGCGTTGCTACAGTGCCTTCTATAGTACCTACTACAGTTCCAGAAATTCACCTCCACCCAGTTTCGAACTTAGGTCTCTTGGATGTCAAGCAGGATCCCTTACCACTTGGGTACGAGCTCATTGGTTCAAATTGATATAGAATCATAGAAAATGTATTTAAATTATTTTTGACATTTATAACCAAACTACATGTTAATCAAGCATGCGATGTCTTAAGAATGACCAAATAAACAATTTTAAAGATATCAATATGACAACCCTGCTTTTATTACAAACTTAAACATGATTTATTACATAAAACTTCACTTTATACAACAAAGAAGATCGAGAGTTTTATTCTCTTTGGGGATTAGTATCATTACATAAAAACTTAAAACATTAAATACAACATCTTTATTGAAAACTTCCTTTACATGACCACTACATTCCCTCCTACATGGCATTGCATGGGATAACCTGAGGACATGCATAAGAAAAGGGTGAGCTATAAATCCCAGTAAGGGAGTACACATGGAATAACATGAGGAGTACAATACATGTTAGACAATAGGCATATCAATATAGAATAAGAGAAACATGAACATAAAGGCGTGATAAATCATTATAATCATAACATGGAAATGTGGCAACAACACTTAACATGGAATTAGAATGATCCAAGGCTCATTGAACATAGAGCATGAGTAAATCCTCATTGTATATAAAGCATGAGTAAACCCTCATTGCACTTGAATTATCATGAGTCAACACTCATTGCATATGATGTATCATGATACTATACTTTACCCAATGCATTGGAGCACTATAAGGGCACACCCTTCTTAAACATTTCATTTCGTGCATAAGTGTGCCACATGGATCATAAAACATGGATTCAATAAACATAATAATTTATTCCACAATAAAGGAATGTGTAATTCATAAATGAAACTTTATAATCCATAAGTAAATGTGCATAAAGGTGAATAACCTTGATGGAGAAATGGGCATGGTACTCACTACACAATGACATTGGCTTAGAAAATCGGTGCAACAGCGGCGTAACGACATGATATAAGAATTCATAAAATTGGTTGATGAGAGAGAAATGGGTGTCTCTTCATATTTACATGAAATGGACAGTAAGGGGGTCATATAGATACATGTACAAACAATTATAATGGAATTTAGATTCATGATACAAAAGTATTGCTTGAATGTAAAAGAGGAGAGAGACGTTCCTTTCAGAATTTCGGCATAGTAACAGGTGTACATTGGAGGCATTTAATGACAGAGAAAGGGGTCTCCCATAATTCAAAAAATAATAGGGCAGTATGGGGGAGGTTTTAAACCATACCCCATTATTTATAATTGAAATTAAAAGGGCATAACAATATTACAAAAATTGGACCAAAAAAGTGAAAGGAAGAAAAAACCCTTACTTGGAAGTCTATTTCAAAAGGCTTGAGAGAGGCTTGAGAGAGGCTTATGGGGAGCTTAGGGAACCTTGGGAGGATTCTAGAGATAGTATGGTAGAGGTTTTACGAACTCCAAAGGATTTTACTGAGGATTAAGTGGGATCTTGGGTGGGTTTATACAGGAAAGGTGAGAGAATTCTTTATTATTTAGGTTTGGGACCCCTTATATTAAATTAATCCAAACCACAAACCATCCCATGGTTTTTTCCCATGGTTTTTGAAAAAGGGAAGAGGAAAACAATATTTTATAAGGACAAAATCCGAAATTCTTAAAATAATGGGGTTTCTTATGTAGAGGTGAGTCACACTCCCATGAAAAATAATTTAAAAAGACAAGATGTTTAATAAGTCTTGAGGGGTCCATTAATGCTGTGTAAAATAAGTCAAACAAACCCAAAATCACATTATTTTAATGTAAAAACATATATTGGCCGAAAATAAAGCTTATATTATTTTATTACATCACTATTGGGTCATTATGATGTCATAAAACACATTATATATTTAAACGGTATTTAATTTTTACCCAAAAATTTGACTGTCTCAGAAAATTATGAAAAATTCACCATTGGATAATTTCGACATCCTAATTCCAGAAATAACATTTAGTTTATCTAAATAATTTTCTAAATATGTTAATTTTCACTTTTAAAATAAAAACCGACATTTATCCAAAATTCACAGGTTTTGACAAAAATGGCTTTCAAACCTTAATAAAAATTACAATTGCATTCATGAAATTATAAGATCATTTATATTTAATAAAAATTAATTTAATAATAATAATAATAATATTTTATTAAAATATTTTTTAATTAAAAAATCCTATAATTTAATAAAATATAATTCTTAATTAAATAATAACTAAAAACACTATTTGTACTTTAAAAACTATTTACAATGTATCAATGATGACAAGAAAGTATATTCATTATTATATAAAAAAATAACGTACATGAACATAGTACTAGTGATTTGTTACATAACTCCTTAAGAAGCCACATAATACCTAAGGGTAAGTTGTGCGATGGTGACAGACTCTTGGGGTGGCTCATATAACATCGCTCGAGTGGTAATCTCTATCAACTTCCACTTTTCTCGTAGACGGTCCCGTTCGAGCTTGACATGATAAAGCTCATCTTGGGCTTGGTCAAGAGTGAAGCCCAAATATGCCACCTCTTTTCTGAGCTCCGACAAATGGGCTTCGTATGGAGAAATTCTACTGGATGAGGCCATCGCTTCCTTTGTCTGAGTAAGTTGGGTTTGTTAAAGCCCTATATTTATACTAATCATGTGATCACTGTTCAATGACTATAAAAGCAACGGTCACAATTCATGACATAAAACCAAAGAATTTGACATTTTATATAAAAATTTTACATAAAGAGACATTTAATTAGATCAATAGGGATTTCCATTAATGAAACTTTGAGTCGTTACCATACTCCCCCCTTAAGAAATTTCACCCTTGAAATTTCCTTTTCCCACACTAAAACAGATGTGGGTAACTCAGCTTCATCATTTCCTCCGATTCCCAATTCGCATCTTCAAACTTGTGGTTTCTCCACAACACCTTGAAGAGGGGTATTGTCTTATTTCGTAGAACTTTTTCTCTATGATCTAAGATCTTCACTGGTTGCTCCTCATAAGAAAGATCATCCTCCAACTATACCACCTCAGAAGAGAGTACATGTGAAGGGTCCGGTATGTACTTCCTTAAGAGGGATACATGAAAGACAACATGTACTTTGGCCATGGTAGGTTGAAGTACTGGTCAATAGGCCACAGCCCCGACACGATCAAGAATCGCAAAGGGGCCGATGTACCTTGGACTTAACTTCCCTTTATTTCCAAACCTCATGAACTTCTTCTACGGAGATATGCGTAGAAAAACCATGTCTCCAACTTTAAACTCAAGGCCTCGTCGACGATTATCTGCATAACTCTTCTGTCGACTCTAGGATGCATTGATATGCTTCTGAATGGTTTTCACCTTCTCCACCATTTCCTCGACCATTTCTGGTCCAAGCAGCTTACATTCACCGACCTCATCTCACCATGCCGGTGTTCTACCCCTTTTCCCATACAGGGCTTCATATGGTGCCATTTGGATGCTCGAGTGGAAACTGTTATTATAAGAGATCTCAACTAGAGGAAGATGTTGATCCCATCCTCCTTTAATGTCCATTGAGCATGCTCTCAACATATCCTCAAGTGTTTGGATAGTACGCTCGGATTGGACATCAGTTTGAGGATGATAGGCCGTACTGAAGTTCATTACAGTATTCATATCATGTTGAAGACTCTTCCAAAACATAGATGGGAATATTGGATCTCGGTCAGACACAGTAGATAGTGGTACTCTATCCAGCCTTACCACTTCCCTGATATATATCTGTGCCAGTTGATCCAATGAGAAATCCTCCTGAATTGCAATGAAGTGTGTAGTCTTTGTAAGATGATCCACAACAACCCGAATTGCATTATTGCCTTTGGATGTCCTCGGAAGTCTAGTGATAAAGTCCATGGTTATGTTCCCCCATTTCCATTTTGCTATGGGCAATGGTTGCATTATCCCCTTAGACTTATGCCTCTCTGCCTTCACTTGCTGGCACACCAGGCACTTTGATGTATATTCAGTGATCTCCTTTTTCATATTATCCCACCAAAAGTTTTCTTGGATATCTCGATACATCTTTGTGCTCCCTGGGTGAATAGAGAAACTTGAACTATGTGCATCATCCAAAAGTTCCTTCTTTAGCTCCAGATGTGATGAAACACATATCCTTTTCCCAAATCTCACAATTCCTTCTTCGTTAACATTAAACCCCGAGGATTTCCATTTTTTGATAGCTTACCCTTTTTCTTGAATTCCCACATCATTCTTTTGAGCATCCTTTAACCTTTCCAAAAGATACGGTTGAGCAATCATTTGTGAAAGGATTGATGATGTTCCCTTATTTATGATTCACTTGTCTTTCTTCATCAAGTCTAAGAAGATTGGATCCTTCTCAATTCTCATCATTGATAGAATAGTTGGGTCCTTTCTACTTAGAGAATTTTCCACCTTGTTTGCTTTCCCAGGGTGGTAATGTATTGAACAGTCATAATCCTTGATGAGATCTATCCATCATCTCTGGTGCATATTAAGATCTTTCTATGTGAATATATATTTAAGACTCTTGTGGTCAGTATATATCTAACATTTCTCCCCATAGAGATAATGCCGCCAGATTTTCAAGGCTAAGATCACCGCCCCCAACTCCATATCATGCATTGGATAGTTTCTCTCATGGATTTTCAACTACCTTGAGGCATAGGATATCGATTTATCATTCTGCATCAGCACACAACCTAAGCCCTTCTTTGACACATCACTGAAAACCACAAAAAGATCCCCACTTGTGGGTAAAGTGAGCACAGGTGCAGTGATAAGCCTCCTTTTCAACTCCTTGAAGATTTCTTCACATTCATCACTCGAAGAAAACTTTACTCCCTTTCGAGTTAGCTTGGTAAGAGGGTTGGAAAATCATGAGAAATTTCTCACAAATCGTCAATAATATCCAGCTAACCCCAAGAAGCTACGGATATCCGTTACTGATGTTGGCCTCGACCATCCCTCAATTTCATCTGTTTTGGAGGGGTCCACAGATATCCCATTGCTTGTGATGATATGGCCAAAGGATGAGACCTCCTTCAACCATAATTCACACGTGTTGTACTTTTCATAGAGCTTCTCCTTGCACAAAGTCTCTAGTACAGTTCTTAAATGATCCTCATGATCCTCCTTGGTTTTGGAGTATATTAGAATGTCATCTATGAAGACTACCACAAATTTGTCAAGGTAATCTCTAAAGACTCTATTAATAAAGTCCATGAAGGTTGTTGGAGCATTAGTGAGTCCGAAAGGCATTACTATGAATTAATAGTGCCCGTATCTTGTGCGAAAAGTAGTCTTGGGGATATCTTCCTTCTTCACCATTACTTGATAATATCCCGACTGCAAATCTACCTTGGAGAAGTATTGTGCTCCACACAGCTGATCGAACAAGTCATCAATTCGTGGGAGAGGATACTTGTTCGTTATCGTGATTTTTTTGAGCTCACGATAATCGATTTAAAGGTGCATTGGCCCATCCTTCTTCTTGATGAATAGGACTGGTGTACCCCATGGTGAAGCACTTGGGCGTATAAACCCTTTATCCAGATTCTTCTGTAGTTGTTTCTTCAGCTCTTCGAGCTCCACGACAGCCATTCTATATGGAGTCTTGGATATTGGTAGAGCCCGTGGTATAAGTTCAATTGAGAATTCAACATCTTTTCTAGGAGGAAGACCAGAAAATTCCTCAGGAAACACTTCATCAAATTCCATCAGAATAGGAATTTCTTCAAGGATGGTTTCTTCCTTGGAATCAATCATTTAAGCCAGATACGCGTGCTCATAGGGCAGTAATATCCATTCTTGAGATGATGGAGCTAAATGAGATTCATCTTCCTCCTAACACTTATAAAGAATCGGGTCTCGATTCTCCATATGGAGTGTGATTTCCCTCTCCCGACAATTTATGTTGGCTCTATATAAGGAAAGCCAACCCATGCCAAGAATTGCATCAAATTACACCAGAGGTAGTATGACGAGGTTCACCGGGAAATTCAATCCACAGATTATAATAGGGGAGGACTTATATTCATGGGATGCAACAATTGACCCATTTTCTATACTCACTGACATATTCACTTCCATGATTTGTGGTTGTGCTGGGATTGTTCTACTAAAGTTTCGATATATAAAAGAATGCGTAGAACCTGAATCAAAAAGTACATTCGCTATTCTTGAATGAATAACTAGCATACCTGTCACCACTTTGTTGTCAGGATTCACTTCAGCAGAAGTGATGGCAGAAGCTCTTCCTTGCTGCCTTGGAGGTTGTTGGTTTCCTCCGAAAACCCTTGGATTAGGGCACTGATTTTCATGATGCCCCGGTTCTTTGCATTTGTAGAAATGAACAATGCATTGAAGTTCAAATGGATCGTTCCTCTCCTCTGTCGCAACCACAGGTCATTCTTGCCAACAGTTAACATCTAGGTGCCCTTCTCTTACACACCTAAAGCATTTCCTCGTCCCCTTGAGGCAATTTCCAGGGTGCTTCTTTCCGCACTTTTGGAAAGTGGGGTGATGGATCTTCTTAGCACCATTGGATTTATCCATCGGACCGCCAGCATTGAATTACACCTTATGCTTCTTGTCCACATGATACCCCTGTGATTCCCTGATCTCCATTTCGACCTTGAGGGCACATCGGACAATTTCCTCATAACTGTCGAAGTCACGGATCGCTAATTCTTTCCGAAGGCTAGGCTTCAGCCCACGAAAAGAAGTGGTCAACCTTGAATTCGGGGGTAACGACATAGCCGAAAGTGTATCATGAAAGCCTTGTGAATTTTTCCTTGTACGCGCCAATAGATTCTTCATCTTTTTTCTTGAGGGAAATGAAGTCCCGTTCCATCTTAAGCTGGAGGGTGCGCGGAAAATATTAATCGAAAAACATCTTCCAAAAATACTTCCATTCCAACGCCTCGATATCCTCCTCAGGCTTTATATTTTTGATCAACACCCACCATTGATCAGCTTCACCCTCCATACGATAAGTAGCCAGGAGAACCTTCTCTTGTTCAGAACATTGAAAGATGGAGAAGATCTTTTCAATGGAGTTGATCCATTGTTCAACGATCGTGGGATCAGATGATCCACTAAAAGTAGGAGGCCTTTGTCTCATGAAGCTCTCGATAGAGACTTATTCTTTCTTGGGGGGGGGGGATGAAAGTTCCTCTTGACCCGTATTTCTATTCAAATCTTGAGTTAGCTGAGAAAGATGCGTGACAAAGTTCTCAATTCCAGATCCCATTAGATTGGGCATCTCATTAGTATAGCCATCATACTGATCTTCACATCATTTGTTAGCCCGAGTCATCCGATTACTGGCCATTGGATGGAATAAAAGGAAAGTTAGGGGTAACACATAAAGGGTAATCCAAAGAGAAAAGTTGATGACAGATAAATTAAATTTTATTTCCTTAACTTATGAATCTATTGGCTTTGTTCTAGGCTTTTCATGATCTACTTTCTAACATATAATCTTAGGGGCATTTTTTTTAATTCCCTTAATAAGGGTTCATACTAAGATTGTAAATTTATCAAAACATATCCCCCCCGGAGTGTTGTAACCAAGAGTGCAGCAAGTCCCATTGTTGTGCACCAGTTCCCATTCAAGTCTAGCTCAAAGCGGTGTTTTTGGGTTTTACCCATAGGATACATCTGGGCCAGAGCCTCCTCTACCTGCTCGTATCCAGACAGGGATGTATTTGTTTGATAAACCACTTACTCAGTACTTACCAAAACTTAGGGATATTTTTATTATACTTAGTATTGTCTCTAAGGATTTACTAGGGTTTTATAATCCTAATCCCAAATATAACTAAACCTATCCTCTGATACCAACTATGACAACAACACTTTTATTACAAACTTAAACATGATTTATTACATAAAAATTCACTTGATACAACAAAGTAGATCGAGAGGATTAGTGTCTTTGGGGCTTAGGATCATTACATAACAACTTAAAACATGAAATACAACATCTTTATTGAAAACTTCCTTTACATGACCACTACATTTCCTCATACTTAACATTGCATGAGATAACCTGAGGACATGCATAAGAAAAGGGTGAGCTATAAAGCCCAGTAAGGGAGTACACATGGAATAACATGAGGAGTAAAATAAATGTTAGATAATAGGAATATCAATATAGAATAAGAGAAACATTAACATAAAGTCATGATAATGCATGATAATCATAACATGGAAATGTGGCAACAACACTTAACATGGAATTTGCACGAGCCAAGGCTCATTGCACATAGAGCATGAGTAAATCCTCATTGCACATAAAGAATGTATAACCCTCGTTGCACTTGAATTAGAATGATTCATCACTCATTGCACATGTCGTATCATGATACTATACTTTACCCAATGGATTGGAGCGCTATAAGGGCACACCCTTCTTAAACATTTCATTTCATGCATAAGTGTGCCACATGGATCATAAAACATAGATTCAATAAACATAATAATTTATTCCATGATAATAGAATGTGGAATTAATACATGAAACTTTATAATCAATAAGTAAATGTGCATAAAGTTGAATACCCTTGATGGAGAAATGGGTATGGTATTTACTACACAATGGCATTGGCTTAGAAAATTGGTGCAATTTCAGCAGCGTAACGGCGTGATATAAGAATTCATAAAAATGGTTGATGAGGGAGAAAGGGGTGTCTCATCATATTTACATGAAATAGACAGTAAGGGGGTCATATATATACATTTCCAAACAATTTTAATGGAATTTAGATTCATGATACAAAAGTATTGCTTGAATGTAAAAGAGGAGGAGACGTTCCTTTCAGAATTTCAACATAGTAACGGGTGTACATGGGAGGAATTTAATGAGAGAGAAAGGGGTCTCCCATCATTCAAACAATAAGAGGGCAGTATGGGGGAGGTGAAAAACCATACCCCAACATTTATAATTCAAATTAAAAGGGCATAACAATATTACAAAAATTGGACAAAAAAAGTGAAAGGAAGAAAAAACCCTTACTTGGATGTGTGTTTCCAAAGGCTTGAGAGAGTCTTGAGAGAGGATTATTGGGAGCTTGGGGCACATTTTTAGGATTCTAGAGTGACTAGGGAAGAGGTTGGATGAAGAGTGAGGAGGAAGTGGGAGCTTGGGTGGGTTTATATAGGAAAGGTGAGGGAATTCTTTATTATTTAGGTTTGGGACCCCTTATATTAAATTAATCCAAACCACAAACCATCCCATGTTTTTTGGCCATGGTTTTTGGAAAAGGGAAGAGGGAAAAAAAATTATTAGGCCAAAGTCCGAACTTCTTAAAATAATGGGGTTGCCTATGTGGAGGTGAGTCACACACCCATGAAAAATAATTTAAAAAGACAAGATGTTTAATAAGTCTTGAGGGGTCCATTAATGCTTTTTAAAATAAGTCAAACAAACCCAAAATCACATTATTTGAATGGAAAAACAAATATTGGCCGAAAATAAGGCTTATATTATTTTATTACATCACTATTGGGTCATTATGATGTCATAAAACACTTTATATATTTAAACGGTATTTAATTTTTACCCAAAAATTTGACTGTCTCAGAAAATTATGAAAAATTCATCGTTGGATAATTTCAACGTCCTGATTCCAGAAATAACATTTATTTTATCTAAATAATTTTCTAAATATGTTAATTTTCAATTTTAAAATAAAAACTGACATTTATCGAAAATTCACAGGTTTTGACAAAAATGGCTTTCAAACCTTAATAAAAATTACAATTGCATTCATAAAATTATAAGATAATTTATATTTAATAAAAAATAATTTAATAATAATAATAATATTTTATTAAAATATTATTTAATTTAAAAATCCCTTAATTTAATAAAATATAATTCTTAATTAAATAATAACTAAAAACACTATTTGTACTTTAAAAACTATTTACAATGTATCAATGATGACGAGAAGGTATATTCATTATTATATACAAAAATAATGTACATTAACATAGTACTAGCGATTTTTTACATAACCCCTTAAAAAAGCCGCATAAGACCTAAGGGTACAGTGTTTGATGGTGACAGACTCTTGGGGTGGCTCAGATAACATCGCTCGAGTGGTAATCTCTATCAACTTCCACTTTTCCCGTAGACGGTCCCATTCGAGCTTGACATGATGAAGATCAGCTTGGGCTTGGTCAAGCGCGAAGCCCAAAGATGCCACCTCTTTTCCGAGATCCGAAAAATGGGCTTCGTATGGAGAAATTCTACATGATGAGGCCATCACTTCCTTTGTATGAGTAAATTGGGTTTCTTAAAGCCCTATATTTATACTAATCATGTGATCACTGTTCAAAGGCTATAAAAGAAACGACCACAATTCTTAAAATAAAACCAATTAAGTAGACATTTTATATAAAAATTTTACATAAAGATACATTTAATTAGATCAAGAGGGATTTCCATTAATGAAACTTTGGGTTGTTACAATCAAAGTCTTTAAAAACATGTATCAGAAGGTCAAATGCAAGAAATAAACATGGGTTGGGTTTATATCATATTAAAATTACTTTAGACTAATTTTTTAAAGGTCGGAACTAACACCACATCTGTCCAAGTTTTGGTTTTCTCAAGATGATCAAAAATGTGTTTTTAGTTCATTAAAATACTAAAATATGTGTGTAATTGTCAAAACCCAGAAAATAACAAATAATTTATGTAAAACCATAGTTCACTTGTCTTTGAATTATTTTTAACATGTATTAATAGTCAACACATCAATCTAATGTGCAGTGTTCTTAGGGTGACTAAATAAGTAATTTTTAAAGATATCAAAGTCTTTAAAACATGCATCAAGGGGGTCAAAACCAATAAAATGATATCATATTTCCATTAAATCATATGAAAATTACCACTAATTTATCTATGAAATGTAGGAACTCACACTTTTTCAATCCAAGTTAAAGTTTTCTCAAGATGACTGGAAACACATTTTTAGTGTTTTAAAATTCTAAAACATGTGTGCAATGGTCAAAACCGTAGAAAAATATCTTAGATTGATGAGAAATCATAGGAAAAATATATTTGAATTATTTTCAACATGTGTGATTAAAAGACACATGAATTTGACAATTGGTGTGTTTATAATGACTAAATAAGATGTTTGAAAGATATCAAAGTCATTAAAAACATACATCAATGTGTATAAACCATGATAATGACCATGTATTGTCATCAAATTACAGTATAATAGCCATAGATTAATTTCTGAAACATAGGAACTAATTCCACATCAATACCAGATTTAGTTTGCTCAAGATGACTAAAAATGCATTTTTATCGTTTTAAAACTCTAAAATATGCATACAATGGTTAAAACCTAAAAAAATATTATATTGATATAAAATCAAAGTTCTAATATCATTGAATTTTTTATTACATGTATGAATATATGTCGTATTAATATGATGTGTGGTGTTCTTGGAATGGATTAATAAAATGTTTTTAAAGATATCAAAGTCCTTTAAAAATGGGTAGCAGGGGGTCAAAACCAAGATAAATACCTCAAATTATTGTGAAATCATAGGAAAAAAACCCTATATAGATATTTGAAATATAAGAACTAATTCCATATCAATATAAGATACTCATTTCTCAAGGTGACTAAAAACGCATATTTAGTATTTTAAAACTCAAAAACATTCATTTAATGGCCAAAACCATAGAAAACAACCTTGTGATGTGAAATCATAGTAAAACTATATTTGATTTATTTTTATTGTTTATTAGTATAAAAAACATCAATCTAATATGAAATGTACTCATAATGACTAAATAAGCATATTTAATGATATCAAAGTCTTTAAAAACATGCATTAGGGGGAACCAAAAAAGACCTCATATTTCCATGAAATCATATGAAAATGTTCAAATATTATTAATTACATATCAATATAACATTTAATATTCATGGGATGATTTAAAACTCATTTATAGTGTTTTAAAACTCTAAAATGTGAATATAATGGTCAAAACCCAGAAAAAAACCATGGATTGATTTGAAATCATAGTTCAATGGTCTTTGAATTATTTTGAATGTTTCAAGATAGATCGAATGTTAATATGGCAGGAAATGTTCTTGAAATTACTAAATAAAAAGTTTTTAAAAGAAATCAAAGTCTTTAAAAACCTATGTTATTTGGTCAAAACTAAGAAAATGATGTTATATTTCTCAAAAATTATAAAAAAATTATCATTGATTAATTTTTGAAATGTACAATCTAATGTCATGTGAATCCAAGTTTTGGTTTCCTCATGATGACTAAAAACACATTTTTAAAGTTTTAAAAATGTAAACATGCATGTAATAGTTAAAACTAGTGAAAACAATCATGGATTGAAATTAAATCATAGAAAAACATTATTTGAATTATTTTTGATTTTTAAGAGTTGAGAGTGCATCAATCCAACATGAGGAATGCTCTAAATGAATAAATAAAGATGTTTTCAAGATACCAAAGTCTTTAAAAATGCATTTCTAATAATCAAAACCAAGAAAATAACCATATATTTCATTGAAACCATAGGAAAATGACCACTAGTTAATTTTTGAAATGTAGGAACTGGGGAAACATCAATATGACTATCGATTTTATTGAGATCACTAAAATCATATTTTTGGCATTGTAAAAATTTAAAACATTCATGTAATGTTCAAAACCTAGGAAATGACCTTGGATTGATGTGAAATCATAAGGCAATATTTTTTAATTATTTATGAGATTTTTTAATAGATGACATGCCAATCCAACATCTAATGTGCTTAGAATTACTAAATAAGTAGTTTTTAAATATATCAAATTCCTTAAAAACACGTGTCAATGAATCAAAAACAAGAAAATATCCCTGGATTACCATGAAATCATAACATACTGACTGTTGATTTATTTGTTAATTATAGTAACTAACATCACATCAATTAGAGTTTCAGATTTCTTTGGATGACTCAAAACACATTTTTAGTATTTTAAAACTCTAAAACATGAATTTAAAGGTCAAAACCATTGAAAATGACATAAAATTGACATGGAAAGATATTAAATTTTTCTTTGAATTGTTTTTTGACATTTATAAATAGATTTCACATCAATCCATCATGTGCTGTGATCAAAATTACTAAAGAAGAAAATTTTAAAGCTATTAATGTCTATAAAAACATGTGTCACAGGGTCAAAACTAATAAAATGACCTTGTATAGTTGTGAAATCATAGTAAAATTTCCTATGATTTATTTTTTAATGGTAGGAAATAAATCCACATCAATTAAATTTGAGATTTTATTAGGATGACTGAAAAAACATTTTTAATGTTTTAAAATCTTAAAAAATGAATTTAATAGTCAAACCCATAGAAAATGAGTTTGTATTGACATGAAATGTAAGTAAAACTATATTTAAATGATTTTTTATGTGTATTAATAAACTATACATCAATTCAATGTATGTTGTTCTTGGAATGACTAAATAAGGTGTTTTAATGTTATTTATGTCATTAAAAATGTGCATCAAGTGGTCAAAAAACAATAAAAGAACCTTATATTTCCATAAAATCATATGGAAGTGACTTTATATTGATTTTTGAAATATATGAACTTATACTACATAAATTTGAGTTTTATTTACTCAGGATGATCAAAAACACATTTTTTTATTGTTTTAAAACACTAAAACACACATGTAACAACCAAATCCTAGAAAATGACCTCACCATAACCTGAAATAATACGTCAAATGTATTTGAAATTTTTTTTATGTATAGATATATGGAATGTTAATCTGATGTGTGTTGTACTCATAATTATGTAATAAATAGTTTTTATAGATATCAACGTATTTAAAAATTTATGTTAAAAGGTCAAAACCAATTAATTAACCTTGAATTTCCATGAAATCATAGGATGTATTCTTATGATTTATTTTTGAAAATTAATAACTAAAACCACATAAATCAGAGTTATGGTTTTCTTAGGATGACTGAAAACAAATTTTTAGTGGTTTAAAACTCCAAAACATGTGTGTAGCAGTCAAAAACATATAAAAAACCTCAAATTGATATGAAATCATTGGAAAACTATATTTGAATTTTTTTTGATGTATAAGAGTATATAGAACATAAATATTACATGCAGTGTAACATACCCGAAATCAAAGCCACTAAACTGATGCTTCGAGTCGGGCGCCACGTGACCTCAAGCACGCCTCCTCATATGCCAAAAGTTTCCAACTAGAGGCAATGGCCTAGTAAGTCACGTGGGGATACTATACCCTCTTTACCAGAGTAACCCACATTAGAAAACAAAACATATAGGTGAAATTGTTTGAAATAACCAATGAACATGAAAAAAACATCTCCCAAAACAAGGTATAACCACAAACCAAAAATAAATATTCCATGTCATACTAAACAGTGTCAAGTTAACAAAACCAAAATAAATAAAAACAAAAGAATCCCTAAAATGGCGTTGAGTCCTAGTCTGGAACCTCATCCATTCACATCCAACACTAACTCAACTCCCAAGAACAATTCCTTTTCCCTTATCCTGACCTAAAAGCATGAAATCTACTTGGTTAACCGATGGTTCCCGATCAGGGTGTGAGTACAAATCAACATGCCACCACCAACGGTGTCTACAGAATATCCAGTCTAATAGATAGTGCATGAAAATACTAAATAAATAACAAATAATCAAAATAAAACTTGGGGTCATTAGTAAATAGTCTTTAATTTAACCATTACTAACCTTAGTACCATTTTTATCATTTGCATCATCTTCTTCTCTAAATTCATTATCAACATGTGTTCCATGGGTTAGGAATTTACATCATTCACATAAGGGTTTATGGCATTCATCACCATCTATAAGGGAATGAGTCAGGTCCCTATCGTACTAGGGATAATCACATCACAAAAAACACATTATCCTCACCTCGAAGTCTCAGTCCTGGTGGAATGCAACTGTTAGAATAATAGTGCTTTTTCCCCTTCCCTAACCCAAACATTTTGGGGTAGAGTTTAGAGCCTCATTCTAACTCGACCCATGGGTGTAGAACCTTAGTCAATACCCCACACTACCAAGCCATGTTCACATGCTTATATATCCATTCACCACACATACCATACAAAAAACATTCAAAACCAATACAAATAACAATCAAAATTTATAAATATTGACATGGGAATTAATATCCTGCCATAACGCATTAACACATTTACCATTTACATTACATATCCCATTTATCTTGAATATCCATTCTCGTGCCCCAACCCCTTTGGCCCATTCAATAACTCCATTATCAATCCATTTATCATATTCATCATTTCCCTTATGAAAACCCATTAAAAATATTTTTAAATTCACAATCCATTACCAATTTACTATATTCAACATTTCATACGTACTAGTCTTCTTATGTAGTTGGACATATTTCATAATCCATTCGATAAGTTTCAAACTTATAAAAAATTAACCCATTGTCATGCTATTCCAAACAACCCCTTAATCCATTATCAAAACTAGTAAAAACTACCAACATTCCATTTTCAATTCCACTAAACATATTAACATGTTCAACAAGGGATCTATGTTATCACACATCAATTCCACACTTGGATTTTCCAGTTCCTTGGATTGGGAATGTCAGCGCACCCCATGGGTAGCCCTAAAATGTTATATTCAACCTAAATGCATCCCATGGGGATTTTGAGGGGTTAAATTCATCATTTCAACACCAGTTTTACCAAATCGTACCAAATTCATCAAAATCACTTTAAGAGATAACCATGAATGAAACCAAGCAAGCACAAATCAACAAAATGACTATAAATACTACTTTTAAACACCTACCTCGAACCCGTTGGAGAAACAAATCTTAATCATAGCCTTAGATCTATATTCAAACAACCCTTGAAGTATCAACATATATTCCACTAGAAAATAGGTTTTTAGGGATTCAGAAGAAAATGAGAAGAACTACAATCCCTAATCCAGAAAAAGGAAGAAAGATGAAGATTAGAATTACCTGGAGCTTCAATCCACAACCAACGATGATCCAAACAAAAATAATTGAAGGATAACCACCCTTGGTAAGATTGGTTCATCCAAGTTCATCACTAGGGTTTCATGGATGAAGAATGCAGGGAAAATTGGGTGATCACCTTAAAATCGCAAGGGGGGAAATGTAGAAATTCACACTTTTAATGAGACTCACAGTTTGACCACACAGTTTATGTAATAGTGTTCCAGTCATTTTCCCTAAATAAATAATCCTCCCAGTTACCTAGGTAACCACACATGGTTTGGAAAAATGTTCTCTAACTATATAGAATGCCTATACTTATGGTTGCATAGTTTTCCTAGGAAGGCTGCACAATTTACTTAACTGTGCCACAACCATGCACCTTGCACAGGTTGGCCTAATTTTCCTTCCTTTCATGTCTCAAACCCATGGAGCACCACTGAGGACCCTCATACTCTCAAGAAGTAGTTCATTAACCAAAAAAATAAGATTGAAACCAAAATTTAAACAAGGAAATACCTCCATGATGTTTGGGATCTTACAACCTCCCCACCTTATAACGGGTCATAATTGAGCCTCATTCTAAAGAATCACTGATCTTTTGAAGAAAAGAGATATAGACACTAGGCCCACATATCCGACTCCCACTCCCAATTTTCTTCTTGTACATTACCATGCTACCAAAAAAATCTAACATGAGGCACAACCATTCCCCGTAAGACCTTCTCACTATGGTACACAACATGAATAGGATTCTCCTAAAAGGATGCATCATCCTCAAGCTCAACATCCACAACATTGATTATATGATATGGGTAAGGGTGATACTATTTAAGTTGTGATAGATAAAAAACATCATGCATGCCACTATAATTATGTGGAATAGATAGCCGGTACGCTATCGGTATGATCTTCTCCATGATCTCAAATGACCCCACATACCTGGGCACTAAATTTCCATGATTCCAAATTCAATGGTGACCCAACCTTAGAGACACCATAAGAAACCCAATATCACCCACTATAAACTCAAGAGGTCAACAACATCGATCTGCATATGACTTCTGCTTGATCCGAGCCGTTGCCATATGTTTTTGAACCAACTAAACCATTTCCTATGTATCCTACATGAGACTCGATTCCAACAGCCCTGATTCCACAACTTTTATCCAACACTATGGAGATATACATGGCCTCCCATAGAGTGCATCAAATGGTTCCATTTTAATCATAGAATGATTTTTTTTTGGAAAAATCAATAAGAAAAAATTGTTTTTCCCATGAACCACCAAAATCTAGGACACAGTCCCTCAACATGTATTCTATAACATGCATCATATGATTTGATTGACTATCCATTAGTGGGTGAAAACACATATTAAAACACACTTGGGTACCAAGTGACTTAGGTAATCCCTATCATAAGCATGATATGAAATGCAGATCCTGATCCAAAACTATAGTTCTTGGTTTTCCATGAAATCTCATTATATCTCAAAAATATAACTCACCAAACTGATCAATAGTGGAGTTATATCAAATCTACAAGAAATGATCCACCTTAGTCAACCTATCCATATCCACCCAGATCACATCATTCTTATGAGGTTTCCTTAGAAGAACCACTACAAAATGCATTATTACATCATCCCACTTCCATTTCGTAATGGGAAATGGATATAACAAATTTCCTCGATAATGATGTTCGGCCTTCACCTGCTATCAATTAAGGCATCACACCACAAAACCTGCTACCTCATTATTTATTCCCAACCACTAGTACTGCCTATGAAGATAACATTTCATCTTAGTCAAACCAGGGTGCACAATACACCTTGATTCATAAAAGTCAAAAATAAAATCTTCTCACATACTCATTGGAACCACAACATGGATATGAATGTACACTATCCTATTCTCCCCAATTGAACACCCAAAATGTGACTCCCCACCTTTAATGATTTACCTCAATGTTGAACACTATGGATCATCAAGATGACCCTTCTTGACCCAGCTCAAAAGTGCAGACTCAAGTGTTATAGATGAAAGGGTCATCTACCCATGCCTATCTTGTACCTCTATATGCATATCAGCAAATAGTTCCATCATATTCCACTCGGAGCTGGACTCATGAACTACCTAACTTTGAGTTTTCCGATTTAGGGACTCTGCAACACTATTTCCATTTCCCGACATGTAATCCATCTCAATATCAAAAGACTGTATGTACTCCACCAATCTCTTCTACTGAATATTGAAATCTTACTAAGAGAAGATGTAATTAATAATTTTATGATCGGTTAACACTATGAATCATTATCCTAACAAGTAGCTCCTCCAACAATTCAAAGTATAGACCACTACGACCAACTCAAGAACATGAGTGGGGTAATTTTGTTTATGAGGTATCAACTTCCATGACCCATATGCTACAACCTGATCATTCTAAATCAACACTACCCCAAGTCCAACACCAGACGTATCATAGAACAAGGTGTACCTATTACCTGGCTTGGGTAAGATCAATATTGGTGTGGTCATTATTCTCTTCTTAAACTCTTGAAAATCATTCTCTCATGCCTAAGATCACACAAAATTAACTCCATTTTTGGTTAAGCACAAAAGTGGTGCTACAAAATGGGAGATATATTTAATGAACCTTTAATAATAACTAGACAATCCTAGAAAACCCTAAACATCATAAACATTCTTGGGCTACTTCCAAGACAAAACATCCTGCGCTTTCTTCGGATCCACTAACACACCTGACCCAGAGATGATGTGACCCAAGAAATGAACTTTATCAATCTAGAATTAACATTTAGATAGCTTAGAGTATAGCCTATGATCTCTTAGTGTCCTTAGGATGATTTCATTATGTTTGACATGATATTCATGACTCTTCGACTAAACCAATATTTAATTGAAAAAAAGCACTACAAACTGATCTAGATAGGGGTGAATGATTCGATTCATCAAATACATGAACACTATCGATGCATTGGTCAACCTGAACGACATCACTGCAAACTCATACAACCTTTTACTTCTTATAATGGTATTCCATGGTACATTAGAAGGCCTCACCCTCTCCCACATCATTGATAATAAGACAAGCTACTTGGGCTGTGAGTTCACCCAACTTCTAACAAACCGACCCTATATGGCCTGCTTGAACATCCCACTCACCAAGATGGCCATAAGTGTCCCCTTAAAGAGACATGAACATAACCTGATGATGGAAATAGTCGATATTGTCCTGTTACATTATCATCAAATCCATACAAAATATTAGGTAAAAACCTGACATCTCAAGGACAAATAAGTCCAAAAAAATAGTACCCACCAACCCCCAGAGTACAACCATTACATTTTCTGCTACTTTCTTATAACACCCCTATAGGTGTATCAATCGACATAACCCCAAACACACATTCCATTTGATAGTCCCAACAAGACTGCTAACTGAGTAGAGATAAAATAATGTGTGTCCCCAGTTTCAAATAAAGAACTACCAAGTGTGGAAGCTATAAGAATCAAACCTCAGACTGTAGGTTATCTATCCTTGACACATCTAGGTATAGACTGAACTGTATGAAGGTGACCCACCCCTCTATATTGGTCTCCAACCTATGTACCTAGAAATTCACTACCCAACTGGTATGGATGATCTCTCCCCAGATTACCATGTCCACTGCCCCTACTAATATGGTCCATGGAGATCCAACTACCTTCCTTAACCCTACCTATTCTTGGAACCTGACTCATAATTCCATTCGTTCCCAACCTTTGAGGGTTCCTACAAAACCTCTGTATGTGTCCCAACCTTCTGCACAACCAAAACTCAACTGGTGGTTGAGGACACTAACCACGCGTGTGTCCTATCCTACCACACATGTAATGGAACACCTGATCACCACCCTAAGAGGTTGTCCTTCTCTTCCGACTACTCTACACACTTTAACCCCGATGGAAACCCCCAAAACAACATTTCATACCATCAGAAGCCGCACCACTTGTCCGCCCAGTTGGAACCACAAGTCCACTACCTGCAGCCCACTTAAGGTTCCCTTCTAAGATAAGGTCCTGATCCACCAACTCTGAAAACCTCTTAAAACGAAATATATTCACTTGGGACCTGATCTCATGTATGAGCCCATCCTGGAAGCATTTTTTCATAGCTACCTCATATCCTTCCTATTCTAGAATTTAGAGGCGCAAGTTAGGAAAAGGTCTAGAATAGTCCATTATTGACACAAACCCTTGAGTCAAACACATAAACTCTGGAGCCTTCTCCAACCTCAAGGTTTCTGGAAATAGTTGTTCTCGAAAATTTTCCAAGAAATCATTCCATATCAATCCTTAGGTCTACTCAATATGAACCATGATGTCCCACCAACGCTTTTCCTTACCTCTCAAAATATAGGCTGCTAACTTGATTCTATTCTCCGGAGGAGTCTAAAAATGGTCAATAATCATCTAGATAGACTCTATCCATAACTTAGCTACATCTAGATATAATCTATCCCGATCTCAGTATCCCATTCTATCATCTACATATTCTCGACAACACCCTCTTGTCTCCATGTTGGAAAATGCCTTTGTAGTGGAATTTCTCTACAATTCCAAACATGAACTTTAGAGAACTTAACATCAATCTTTCACAGTTCATATAAAATAAGGATCTCTAATTTCTATAAATAACCCATTTGCATACAATATCCCAACCATCACCATCACATCCCACAAACCACCCTCCACCATCCCTACCATGGTTCATGGATAATATGGGGTAAACCAACATACATGGTTACAAGTCTTACATTACCGACTAAAACAAAACTATTTCCATAATCATAATGCAAACCATTCCTCCTAGGCACATTTCCCATTTCACAACTTATTACAGCCAACATTTTCAACTCATTTAGTACCCATTAATTAAGAACAATTCATTAAATATAATTTAACATTTTCCCCTTTTCCCTATTTTCATCATTTTATTAAGCACCATTTCCTTTAAGTTATAAGGAAATAAAATGAATTCTATCTTTCATAGCCCACACACCAATCATGTGTGTGCTTATCATGATTCATGCCTCTTAAACACCTAGGTGCCTATAATGATGAATAAATGCACAACCTCGTGCCATCATAACCATGAGAAAAATATCATAAATAGTCACATCACATAGAAAGTTCATCACCCAATGGTGAAATATCATTAAATGTAACAACACACATTAATAAAAAAAATTCCCACCCCGGACACTTGGTTTTTCTCTAATACATGTGTTAGCTACTCCCAAGAAGAAGCTCATTGTTAAGGGATGAAACATCATATTCTCCTTTCTACCATCCCAAATAGCAATATCATAGAAAATAAACACTTTGATACCACATTGTAACATACTCGACCTTGAATCCACTAAACTGATGCTCTCATCCGAGTTTCCACAAGACCTCAAGCACACTTCCCTATACTCTAGAGGTTTTTGACTAGTGGTGTTGGTCTAGTAAGTCACGTTTGGAGAATATACCCTCTTTGTAAGAGTAATATATAGTATAAAATAAAATAAATATAGGAAAATTTTTGAAATAACCAATTAACATTCACAATTGAACATCTCCCAAAACTAGGTACAAAACACAAACCAAAAATAAACATTCCATGTCATGCTAAATAGTGTAAAGTGAAAAAAACCCAAAGTAAATACAAACAGAAGAATCCCTAAAATGGTCCTAACACCAAGACCAAAACCCCATCCATGAACATCCACAAACTGACTCAATTCCCAATCACATGGCCATTTCTATTATTCTGACCTGAAAGCATGAAATCTCCTCGGGTACCCAATGGTGCCCATGAAGGGTGTGATTAAAACTCAGTAGTCCACCGCCAGAAGTGTCTTAAAAATAATCAATCTAATTGATAGTGGAATTAAGTACTTAGTAAATGATAATTTTAAAAAATATAACTTAGGTGTCATTAGTAAACAATCTTTACTTTAACTATTATTAACCTTAGTTCCATCTGCATCATCTTATTAACTTAATTAATTGTCATTATGTGTTGCATGGGTTAGGAATTTACATCATTTTCATAAGGTTTTAATTCATCCATCACTATGTATAAGGGAATGTGTGAAAGTCCCAATATCAATGGGGATAATCACATCACAAAAAACACATTATCGTCACCTCAAATCCTTAGTCCGGGTGGAGTGCAACCGTTAGGGGGATAGAGCTCCATCCCCTTCCCTAACCTGTGCATTGTGGGTTGGAGTATAGAGACTCATTATAACTCAATCCATGGTCATAGAACCTCATTCAACACCCCACACTACCAATCCATGTGCATATTATTATATATCCATTCATCACATATACCATACACAAACCATTCACAACCAATACACATAACAATCACAATCCATAACAATCAAAATGGGAATTAATATACTTATATAACCCATTAACACAATTACCATTTACATTACATATCCCATTTAGTACAAATTCCCATTCTCATGCTCCAACCCCATTGTCCCATTCAATAACTCCCTTATCAACCCATTTATCATATTCAGCAATTCCCTTATGAAAACCCATTTTAAATATTTCTCAATTCACGAGCCATTAAATATTTATTATATTAATAATTTCATATGTACTATCCTCTTAGTCACTTTGACATATTTAATAATCCATTTGAAACATCCCCACCTTATAACAAATTAACCCATTGTCATGCAATGCCAAACAAGCCCTTAAGCCACTATCAAAACTAGGAACAACTACCAATACTACATTTTCAATTAAAATAGACCTATTAACATGTTCAACAATGGATATTTGTTATTGCACATCAATTCCATGCTTGAATTTGTCAATTCCTAGGTTTGGGAATGTCAGTGCACCCCATGGGTGGTCCTAAAACGTTCTATTCAACCTCAATGCACCCCACGGGGATCGTGAGGGGTTCAATTCATAATTTAGACACCCATTTACCAAATATTACCAAATTAATAAAAATAAAAATAATATATAACCCATAACTCAACAAATCATGCACAAATCAACACAATGAATATGGGTTATATCTTGTAATACCACCAACCATGAATCTATTGATGAACACACTCTTAATCATAGCCTTAGATCTTTATTTAAACACCGCTTGAAGCCTCAACCTATATTCCATTGGGAAAATAGGGATTTAGTACTTTTAAATAAGAAGGGAGGAACTAAACTCCCTAATCTAGAAAAAGGAAGTAAGAGGATGATTGGACTTACATGGAGGTTCGATCTACAACCAACGGTGCTCCAAACAGCCAAGAATCTAAGGATAACCACCCTCGGGGAAATTGGGTCATCCAAGTTCATAAATAGGGTTTAAAGGAAGAATAATGAGGGAAAAATTGGGTGAAAATATTAAGATCTGGAGGGGGAAAACATGGAAATTCACACTTTTAATGAGGCACACAGTTTGGCCGCACAGTTCACTTAACCGTGCACCAACTATGTTCCAACCACTGTCCCAAAGGAAATGGGCTTCATAGTTACCTAGGGATCCCTACACAATTTGGAAAATTGTTCCCCCATAGTGTGGAATGCCTTTGTTTAAGGTTGCATAATTTTCTTGGGAAGGCCACATGGTTTACTTAACCATGCACCTTGCACAGGTTGGACCTGTTTTCCTTCATTTTGTGTCCCCAACACACAAAACACCCCCAAGGACCCTCATAATCCTGGGAAACAATTAATTAACCAAAAAATTATATTGAAACCAAAATTTAAACAAGTATATACATCCATAAAATCCAGGATCTTACATGTAGTTTGGACAGAATGATTAAATAAGCAGTTTTGAAGATATCAATGTCTTTAAATACATGTTTCAGGGGGTCAAAGCCAATAAAACGACATCATATTTTTATTTAGTCATAAAAAAATTACCATAGAATGATTTTTAAAATATTGTAACTGATTTCATATAATTCTATGTTTTGGTTTTTTTGGGATGATCGAAAACACACTTTTAGTGTTTAAAATTAAAAAATCTATGTGTAACGTTCAAATCCTTACAAATGGAAATGAATTAGAATGAAATCATAATATTAAAATATTTTAATTATTTGTAACATGTAAAAATATATGTTATGACAATTACATGTACATTATTTTTAGAATGACTAAAAAAATAGTTTTAGATTAAAAAATGATTATAAACAAGTAGTATGATAAAAAAAATGACCACAGACTATTTGTTTATTGTACTAAATTTTAATTTAAATAATAGAGTGGGATCTAATTTTTTTTACTATACTAAATTTTACTTTTAGTTTATTTTTTTAGTTATGATATAATGGTTGTTTATCTGGGAAAGTGATTAAAAAATGTTATTTTTGAGATTATTAAATTACTTATGGTTTAGACATATATTGAATTTATGAAAAGATTGATTTTTATTTTTTATTTTTTAAATACTAGCTATATAGGCATGTTAATTTATTTTTTCAAAATATAATTATCTATAGATAATTCCATATCATTTTCACTGGGTGGACACTACATGCAATTCGTGACCACTTTCGATGGTCGCTATTGTGACTTTTTGTAATAGTGATGGAACACAATAAAATAAAAATAAGTTTCACAAAAAATAGATTCATCCTAAGATATTGGTGATGAACATTATCTAAGGGTGGTGAAAATGGATATATAGTTTTTTTTAATAGAAAAATATACTCTAATAAAAGATTATAGTCGAGCAAGAATAAGAATTATAATTATCTATCACTTATAGGAGTTGTCACAAGTTTCAATATTCTCTTTTTATTTTTCTTGTTATTTTTCACCATAACATATTATTACATATATGTATAATATAATTCCTTAATCCATACCTCCTAAATAAGTGGTCACCAAGGTTCTTTCAATACTCTAAATTTCACTTTAATATGTGATTTATATATGTAATAAATGAAACTAACATTCATAAAATACCATTAATGAAAAGTTTATATTGAATCAATCATAATTTCAATAAAAAAATTAAAATAATAGTTTTCCTTACACTTAAAAATATATATATGACCTTTATTCTTAAAAATCCCATATTTCATAAATTTCATGGATTACATGGCCTTTTCACTAATACAAATGAACTTTTACTTTAATTTCACTGGTTTAGAACATCTTACAACTATTGTTATTTAATGTGGATAAATGTATGTCAATGTAGAAAATTTTATCACCTATAGATGATGATATGAATTTTTTTAACTCGAAACCACATTGATAAGTATCCACATACATGATATAGATGACCTTAAACTTAGAGACATGCTGTTGTTGAAGACTAACAACATTTTTGTTAATATGAATGTATCAATACTTATAGTCAAATATAATTTCATTAAAAGATATTCAATATGGAATAAATTGAGCCTAAAATCATCTTCATAAAAAAATTATTTTAAATATATTTAATACTAACATCCACCATCATGTAGATATTTTGACATAAATGAATTCTATAATTATAAATTTGATATTAATCACCATACACTTACATAGACATGATATAAAATTCATTTCACCTTACAGTTATTGACATTGATAAATTGAGAACCTATTAAATATCATTATGGATGACTTTGGATTCATTTATATGAATCAATTATATTCATCAAATTGAGTGCATTGAATTATTTTCAAATTTATCCTTAACATAAAAATTAACTATACAGATGACCTTAGGGTCTTCCATAAGGCTCAAAATGTTTTTGAGAGAATCATAAATATGATTAATTTAGTTAAAAGAATGATGATTAAACCTACAATTTAGACCAATAGAAATATTTATTTTATAATTTAATTAATATTAGATATATCAAATGGGTGTCAAAAATCAATTTTACTAATGGTAATTTGTTTTTGGATTTGTGTATGATGTAACCTAACATTTATCTTAATATAAATCTATATTATGATTTTTTTATTAATATATATATATCAAATGTATTTCAAAATAAATTTTCATAATTATAATTTACTTAAGGATTTTTATATGATGCCTACTCAAATCCTATTTTTTATTTTCAAAATATCCACTTATATGGAGACAAGTAGGAACCTAATAAAGTCAAGAAGAAATCCTTGAGACACACGCCTTAGGCCCTAGATGACAACTCATGTGATGCCTCCTGTGACCCAGAAATGGAAGGAAAACTCCAGGTGATGTTACCGACCGAGAGCACCAACACCACCGTTAAGACCACTAAGGAGACCGACCCAAACACCAAATTTGTATATGATATATCTTAGGTGTTTTTTGGGTCCATAAATTGTTGAAAAGTTATGAAAGTTTCAATGATACAATTGGTTAAAGTCAGAGAAAATATAATGATAAATTTCATAAAAATTTTAAGATATAGGATTTCAAAAAGGCATTTATATCAATATTACATGGAAAGAGTCTTGTTAAAAATCATTGTTATTTTTTTAAGAGAGAGAATAAATTAATAATGTTTTCTAGGATAATAAAATAAATTCTATTATGTTTTTTATGTTGTGTACTTATAATCATGTTGAATATTATTTGACCATAATGAGTAAATAACAATATCATCTCACTAAAAATAACAGGGCTTTCATTAATAACATCCATAAATAAATGAGAATAACTATGGATATATCTTTAATATATGGAGGAGATAAAGAGCTTATGGTAATGGATTACATAGATACTAGTTTATAAGAAAAAAATAGCTTAAATATATATTATAGATATGTATTCTTCCTAAATGGAGGTGATATGTTCTATAAAAGTTCAAGGAAACCAACAATAGTGTAACAAATTAGGCTTTTATATTATTAACTCTCATTCTAATTAAACACATGTAATATTTAGTAATATAATAGAGTATAAAAACATTAACCACTTAATAAAAATAAAATTTTAATACATTAATTTATATAATTAAATTTATATGAATAAATATAAGAAATCAAAAATAAAAATAAAAATAAATATAAGTGTTAAATATGATAAAATAAATGTTTGAAATAAATAAATCATGGTTGTATTTTTCATTAAATATATATGTTTTTTATTAAAATATATTTATGTTAACTTTAGAAAATTTAAATAAAATATATTTTCATAATATGGTTTTATAAAAAAACATTTTTTTCTATATAAATAATATTATAATTTTATAAAATCATACGTAATATATCTAAGGGTTATAAATTTGGTTGTTCCATGAAAATTAATATTTTTCAATAAATAAGAATTTTTTTATAAATTAAATTTCTTCTATTTAGAAAATAATTCTGATAAAATGAATGTTATTTTTCGAATTGGAACGTTGAATTTATCTTAGATTTTTTTTTCTTTTTTTAAAAGTTAATTTTTTGATGAATATTAAAAATATAGTTTTTAGAAACACTATAAATTTTATGACATCATAATGTTATAATCACGACTTAAAAATTTATGAAACATTTTTCTCAACCAAAAATGAATTTAGGGAGTAAAATAATTCATTTAAAAATAATAAATTGAATTTATAAACCTATCATTGAAATTTTGGTTACTAAGTTATATTTTATTTCAATGAAAAAATATTTTTGATTGTTTTCCTTTAATTATGTATTCACAAGATTCAATTTGGTTTTGGATTGGTCTAAAAGTATAATAAAATTATTTTTTATAATAATCCAATGAATTTCATATTATTTTTGGACTTTTTCTTAAATAATAAAATAATAAATATTTTAATCTAAAAAACCTCTATTTCCCCTTATAAATACTACCCATCATTGACTCACCACACCTCATTCCTTAAGCTTCATATCTTAGCCAAAAATTATAAAAATACTTCACTAATACTATTATATATGTCCTATAGGTTTTGGTCTCATAAAAATACCACCCTCCAAGGGCATAATCTAATTAGCAAAAGAGTCATCCCAATAAGTAAAGTAAGAACTCCTAATCACTTTCTCATTTATATTACTTTAAATTTTCTTCTTCTACCTCCCCTAAATATATTATAATCATCCCAATAAAATTAAATAAGATTCATTGGTATAATAAAATGTTATAATGTTAGTGTAATAACCATTATCTACCTCCATTCGTTCCATTCAAAAAAGAAAATGTTGTCTGTATTATGGTTCGTACACCTCCTCAATGGATGACATATTTAATTTTTCATCATTTAAATACATGGATTTTTTTAAAAATGGATTAAATAAATAAATATAATATTTATTATAAGATTAGGATTCTGGAAAGATAAAATTTTCATTATATTAATGATATTAATGATAAATCATCTTAGTGATTTTCACCGCCCAAAATGAGCACACTGAGTTATATTTCATAATTTGACTCTATATTGGAAAATCTATAAAGTTGTATAAACTTTTTATGACTATAATGATAAATACTCTATAAATATACAATTCATAAGATTATGGGACTATTTTATAATACCTTTTACCATGTTCAATATATCAAATCATTTTTGGAGAAATTGTGTAAAGACCCGGATTTTACATGTATTTTTTTTAATTATATTTAATTATTACGAGTCTGTGAAAATAGAAGTTGCGTGATTCTGAGGCTTGGTGTGCCTGGAATGAATATATGAACATTTTTTTAAGGTACGTTCAGTAAACGTGCGAGTGACATTTTCTAACTTTTGAACTAGTTATCGGATTAAAAATATGAGGGCACCGTTGAATCCGCAGTGCCGGGATTCCCTTAAGGGAGGCTTCACATCGACTGTAGTAGTTCTGGAGAAAAAGTTAGATTTTGGGATTTTTAAAAAGAATAATTAAATAACTTTTTATTTTATTTTATTTATTCCTTGTATTTTTCTCCAACAGACAAGCGAAGTGTGGGACCTGTGATGTGTAAGGCCATTAAATGTCTTGACCCTTCAATCCTAGTAACAACTTCATTGGGGAATTAAGAAGATTCCTAATTAATGAGCCCCCATTAATTCCAGGAACATTGCAAACCCTCACCCTTATCCTATCTATATGGAGCTTGGGGAGGGGTATCGGCACTGCTTCGCCAAGCAATGAAGTGCTGAAAAAGTTCCGAGACACCATACCCTTGGAGGATGGACCCGGTTCCAGTGAGCGGTGATGAGAAACACTGAAACCTCGAATCTGAGATCGACGATCGAGCAACGTTGTTGGAAGCTAGTTGCAGGGACGGCGAACATTGACCCACTTCCTCAATTGTGGGAATTCTCCATCATTCTTGAGGTAGGGGTTTGATTTTTGTTTAATTCATGTGTTTTCCTTGAACCCTTTAGTCCTCTATCATGATTATAAGCTAACATGGAGGGCGCGTGCCTAACAAAACCTACCCGGACCATCCACTATCTTGCTACCCTTCTGTATCCGTGGAAGACTATCGGTGCAATGAAACCAACCGGCTACGATGAAGGTGGCGCACCATCGCGCACCAAAAGAGGAGGTCGTGGCACTAAGCTGCGGCGATCAGCGGAGCGGCTGGCTGTGGAGGAGGTGCGACACACTGTCACGTGCCGTCGGTGAGAAATGGGTTGCGGTTCATCATCCGCAACGGTCAAAGGAGGTGGCCGACACATAAGCCGACCACGGAAGGGAAGGGAGGCATGACCAGCATGCCCCTAGTGGGCAAGAAGCCACGACTGAAGCCACGATGGAGGTAGAACCTGCGCCTCCAGTGGGTTCTGCGATGACCGGGTGGCGCCCTCGTGGCGTCGCCGTTTCACAAAGCCGAACGGCCTCCTAGCCGTTCGGGATACCAGGGGGAAATGACCCCTTTCTAGCTCGGGCGCACAACAGTCCATGCCCCCTACAGGCCGCACCTCACGTGGCCGGGCCGCCTGCCCAGTGGGCTGCCTACCTAGTGGGCCTCATGCCAGTGGGCCACCCCCTTGCAGGCCTCACCTCATGTGGCTGAGCTACCTTCCCTGCAGGCCGCTCCCTTGCGGGCTGGGCCGAGCCCGCCGTGGCCCATCCCAGTCGGGCCGGACCCAAAATGGGCTGTGTTGACCCGAACTGGGATGGGTCGGCCCAGACTGTGTCAGGTCGGGTTAGACATGACTCAGGCCCTACCGGATCCAAAAACACTTAAAGGGCCATATCATGAGAACTGGATGTCCATTTGACGAACTATGTACGAAGTTGGGATCCTTGGATCGAGATAGTCCTTTTGATATACTCCACTTGAGTTTTGGTGGCAGTTGGAGTACATCCGGGTTGGATCGAACCTGAATCGTACCGGGTCCCCAGAACTAAAGCGTTTATAACTCACAGACTGGGTGTATGATTGAACCACCGTCTATTGTGTTGTAATCCTTACGACATGGTGGTCCTTTAGGTTACTACTTTTTGGAGCTTAATGGTGGTCGAGGAAAAACCGATATCTCAAGTGGCAGATTGTACAGAATTCTATCACACCGAGTGCGAGAAATCCAGTGGCAAGCTGTAATGTGAAGAAAGAACATCGATCCTGTGTGGGTCAACATCTATCGATCCTATGTTGGTCAACATCTATCGATCCTGTGTGGGTCAGTATCTATCGATCTTGTGTGGGTCAGCATCTATCAGATCTTGTGTGGGTCTGTGCTCAACGATCCTCTGTGGGTCAGCGCATACCCATCCTATGTGGGTCAAATCACATGTGGGTCAGTGAGGGTTAGTACCTATCGATCCTGTGTGGGTCAGATCCCATGTGGGTTAGCCGGGGTTAGTACCTATCGATCATTTGTGGGTCGCTTGTAGTACATCTTAACAAAATAAGATGATCTAGCGTATGACTAATCATATGTACTTCTGTACTTAAGTTATACCTGATTGTGAGCTGAGTCTTTTCACCTTCATGGTGTTATATTCGTGGTGTTACCTGTGTGGTACTTCTATCTTCGTGGTGTTACCTGTTTGGTACTTATATCTTCATGGAGTTATCTTAGTGGTGTTACCTATGTGGTAATTCTACCTTTGTATTGTTGTATCTTTGGTTTTAATTATGTGGTACTTCTATCTCAGTGGTGTTACCTGTGTGGCATTTCTACATTTGTGGTGTTAACATTGGGGTATTTTTACCTCATGTATGAGATGAGTATTTTCTTGATGACTTAGGTATATGTATGGGAATAAACCTAAGTAGAGTTGAAGTCTTGATTTGTGGTTTTTCATTTGTGGAACTCTAGGAGAACTAAGGGGGGCTCAGGGTCCCTACTGAGTATCGTTATACTCACCCCATGGGCTACAACCGCACCTTATTGTGTCTTGTGCAGACGACGTACAACATTGATTGAGGCTGAGGGAGCTTGTACTAGATGGTACTCGGAGGTGAACCACTTGGTATGACGTGACGTAGGGACTTCTGATCAGGAGTTGTACCTACCCTTTAGTTAGGATCCTTAGTGGATGATACAGGAGCTGTTTTTTACTTTTCAGTTGTATTTGTACCTTTCAATTGTACTTTTACTTTTAGTTGGGCTTGTATTCCATACCCCTTTACTTTCAACACACTTTTAATATAATTTTTTACTTTGTGGTTGCTTTTTTTTGTGTTCTTGGACTGTGTGATTGTACAGATTTAAAGGCAATGCCTTCCTGTTATAGGGATATGCCTTTCCGGTGCTAGTCTCCTGCCCCTGGCCTATGGAAGGCATGTAAAGACCCGTAAAATTCAAGGGAAATTTTTTCTTAATTTTCATTGGAATTTTACAAGAACGCGGTTTCTGACGACACCTGATTCTGAGTCCCGGTGTGCCCGGAATAAATTTCCGAAGTTTGGCTCGGGTACGTTCAGTGAACGAACGAGCGGGAATTTCTAACTTTTGATCCGGTGCTCGGAATTGAAATCTGAAGACACCGATGAACTCTCAGTGCCAATATTCGCTTAAGGAGACCTTTTCCGAGGTTGGGTTTTATGCGGTATGAGAGTTAGTTTTGGGAAAAATTAAAAGAAGTTAAATAAAATGTGGAAACACATTTTATTTTTAACTTGTTGGTTAACTTCTCCCAAAGGGAGTTAGGGGTGGGACCCACATCCACTTAACCTCCCTTGAGAGGATTAAGTGTGCTGGGGCCCACACGAACCCTAACACTTCATCTTCTCTTTTTAAACTCCCTATAACTCCTCTTTAATTAACTTGACTTGGTTAATTAATTGAGTTGAGTTGTTTGAATTTCAAACCTTTGAAATTCAAGTTGATAATTGTGTGAATAAAATAAGCCTTAGCTTATTTTATTTTGGTTGGTCTCCTTAGCCATCTTGAGAGGTTTTGAAGAATTCTCTCCATCTTCTTCAAACTTTGACGAAGAACGCGAAGAACTTTTGGACATCGACGAAGAACGCCACGTTCTCGGGAACCGTCTTCCGCGACGCCATACCCGCGACACCGATGACGTCTCCTTCCGCATCATCTCTTCCGCGACAGTTTTCCACGATGAAATCACCGTCAAAGAGCTTCGAATCCTCGCTTCACAACATCGATGTCCTTTTTCCGCGACGCCGACCACCGCGACGCTCGTCTTCCGCGGGTCGTTGACGAACATCGTTCTTGAAACCGAGGTAGGGGTTTTTTGTTGTTTAATTTATTTAATCACATTCTTGGTTCTAGAATGACGATCCTTGAGGTTAAATGATTAAGTGTTATCGTCTAACGAGAGGGGGGCTAGACCGCACAAACACGGCCGAACCCCCCTCCTTTGTTCTTGAATATTTTCTTGCGGATGAAACGAGATGGCGTGGTGCCGTCGCACCACGCGGGAATCACACGGCAAATATTGCACGACACCGTCGCGCCGTGCCGTGGAAAGATTATCATGAATGCGACGCCGTCCCGCCGTGTTGAAGGAAACCGAAGGCGCCGCGGCCGGAGCGGGGCCGCGGCGGAGGGGCGCGGTGTCGTCGCACTGCGCCGGACGACGAAGGCCGCGGCCGGTTCCGGGCCGCGGCAGGACGTGATGACCGGCGGCCAGCCGGGCCGCCGGTGTCGGATGACGGAAGAGGACCGGCCCTTGCCGGTCCTGTTGAGAAGAAGCCGGCCGGCCAGGTCGGGCTGGCCGGGATGGTGGAAACCGGGGGAATTTAATTCCCCCGGGCGGTTAAATTGGCCCCCCATAATGTGGGGGGCCGGTTTCACAAAGGGGGGAAGGCGGCCCCCCGTTTTTCCAGCAAGCTCGGCCTTCGGCCGAGCTGGCAGCGCGCTGCCTTGCGCCGAACCAGCGCGCTTGGCCGGTTCGCCAGGCCAGGCCGAGCCGCGCCGGGCAGGGCCGGGCCGGACCGTGCCGGGCCGGGCCGGACCGTGCCGGGCTGGGTCGACCCTGTCCAGGGTGGGTCGACCCGGTTCGGGCCATCCGGGGGGTCTCGGGCTGGGACGGCCCGGGCCCGAAACCCCCGTTACCGAGCGGTTTGGATTCAAATGCCCATAACTTGGGCTACGTATCTCCAAACGACGCACCGTCAGCGGCGATGTGATCCTTGGATCGAGACAGTCGTTTCGGTATATCGCACTCAAGGTTTAGGAATACTTTGAGTTTGACCGGGTTGGTTCGTACACGAAACCAACCGGGCCCTCGGAGCGGAAACGCTCATATCTTGGGCAACGGACGTCCGATTGACATGCCGTCAGCTTTGTTGTGTTTCTCTTAGTGAGACGGATCTTTTGGCTTACTCCGCCCGAGGTTTGGAAGTAGGTGGAGTACGGTCGGGTTGGTTTTGCCTTAAAAACCAACCGGGCCCCGGGGACGAAAAAGTCAATAACTCTCAGACCGGGCATCCGATTGACGCACCGTCTGTTGCGTTGAGTTCCTGTTGGTGATACGGAACTTTTGGATACATCAACTCTGGACTATGTGACAGTTGATGTATCAGCCTCTCGGCTCGTGGAGCGGACCCTCCCGAACGAGCTTGCTGTGTGCGGGAACCCTAGAGCTGGCTGCGACTGTGACTGCTACTGCTACTGCTACTACTACTGTGACTGCGACGACGACAGTACAGAGATCCTTGGTGGATTCGACGACGACTACAACACTCAGCGATCCTACGTGGATCAGTGCTACAGGTCCTATGTGGGCCCGATCCTGTGTGGTTCCGATCCTGTGTGGGTCTGCGCTCAGCGGTCCTGTGTGAACCAGCGCCTACAGGTCCTGTGTGGGCCCGATCCTGTGTGGGTCATTGCGGGGGTCAGTTACCTATCGATCCTTCATGGGTCTGACGACTTAGATGGACCAGTGATCATCTTTATCGTTATCCGAAGAAGTATACCTGTGTGAGCTGAATCCTGTTGCTTTCCAGTGTGGATTGTGTTGTGCTATCCTGTGTGGATTTCGTTTTTCTTTCCTGTGTGGAATACGTATACTTTCCTGTGTGGACTGAGTTGTACTTGGGCTCAGAGGTTGGAGCGTATTGGAATTGATGACTTAGGTATATGTGTGGGCATATACCTAAGCAGTGTCGGTTGTTACTTCGTGATTGTATCTTCCTTTGTGGTTTATCCTTTGTGGATTTTGGGAGACCTTCAGGGGTCTCGTGGTCCCTACTGAGTAGCTTATACTCACCCCTGCACGGGTTGTGCCCGCACTACGTTGTGTTGGTTACAGACGACGGACAGCGTTGATCATGGCTGAGGCTTGCAGAGCAGAACGGTACCTGGAGGTGGACCACTGGGCGGGACGTGCCCAGAGCGGACGGCGGGACCCGAGGAGCAGTGGAGCTATCTGTACCCACCCTTCAGGTGGGATTTCCAGTGGACAACTCGGTTTAGCGGCTTTTACTTTACAATTGTCGTTTTCCCTTTTGAGTTGTACTTTACTTTCAGTTTGGGTTTGTATACTGGCCCATTTACTTTTCCGCACTTTCAGTTGTACTCTGTTCTTACTTAGTGTTTACTTTTCCGCTTGCTTACTCTGTGGTGCTTGTTTACTTTACAAAGGCAATGCCTTCCCTTTTTACCGGGATTTAAGCCTTGGTGCTAGTCGCCAGCCCCTGGCCTATGGAAGGCGGGCTTGGGGTAGTCACGTCACGGGCCCCGAGGACGGGTCGTGAAAAATTGGTATCAGAGGAGTTCGGTTCTACCGCGAACTCTGATCTTTTATATGCGAAAAAATAATGTTTAGCGTATTGGGTGTGGTTATCAGTCCAGGGAGTCCAGTATTGGTGCGGCGGCCGACGTATCCGTACACCAGGACCCTGACTTCTGATTTCCGACTTAATGCACGAAAACATTGATTGCGTGTGTATTTCAAGTTTTCTTTGTGATTACTTTATATCATCTCACTAGGTATACTGTTCTGACCATGGCACACCTGTTTCCTTTTCAGTATGGCCCCACGACGACAGCCAGCTAGGGTTCCGAGAGTCGAGCGTGACGACAACCCACCGAGCGACGAGGCCTCTGTGCAGGGCCCTTTGTCAGCAATGGCACCGGCGGTAGCACTACCTGCTGAGCCACCGATACTTCCAGCATCAGCCGCTGACGATGCACGTCGCCTCAGTGCACTTCATGAGTTTCAGCACCAGCGACCGCCCAGGTTTCGTGGGGAGACGGACCCCCAGGAAGCCGAGGACTGGCTGGAGGCAGGCGTACGAGTTTTCAGGCTTGTGAGGACACCAGCAGACCTCATGGCGATCCTCGCTGTGAGCCTACTGCACGCAGCAGTGGGCCGATGGTGGAGCTTAATGCTCCAGGTGCACGATGAGGCATCTCTACTTTGGACGGACTTTGAGAGCCTCTTCCGCTCGGAGTTCGTCCCAGCCACCCTCCGTGCGGTGCACATTCAGGAGCTTCTTCAGCTGCGGCAGGGCAGCATGACAGTCGCTCAGTACTCAGAGAGATTTACTGATCTCTCGCGATACTCGACCGACATGGTACGGGACCCATTCTTCCGGTCCTGGACCTTCGAGCAGGGATTGAGACACGAGATCAGGGCATCGCTGATCTCACTCAGCATACCGACTCAGACGAGAGTACTCGAGCAGACCCTTTTGATCGAGAGCTTCCTTGCTGAGACTACACCAGTGCCGAGACCCACCGCAGGGCGGCACGTGGTAGAGTCATCTGCAGCAGGCAGTCGACAGATGACTCAGGGGTCTAAGCAGACCAGACCCTCCGAAAGATGACCTCAGGACACTGGCTCAGTAGTGCGGGGCACACAGCGTAGAGTCAGTCTTTCGAGAGGCAGACAGTGCTACTCGTGCGGCGGGCAGGGCCACATGGCTCGTGACTGCCTGACCCGCCGTGCTGAGGAGCGGCAGACGGTTGAGGGACCACCGAGGCTGAGGTAGAGGGTCGACCGTGGCAGTCCGCAGGGAGGAGGCGGACGAGGCAGAGGAGCTGGCCGAGTAGCATGTGGTGGGCAACGCTTTGAGGCTCTGCCACCACCACCACCAGGAGGTCCACCCCGACCACAGGGAGCTGGCGGGCAGAGACAGGCACAGCTCCAGGCAACAGAGGCCTACGACCACGGCGCGCTAGAGATGATTCGAGGTATTATCTGTGTCTATTCCACCCTTGCTGAAGTACTTATAGACACAGGAGCGAGTCAATCTTTCATAGCCGCTACCCTTGTTCGGAGCTCGGAGATTCCGACAGAGCCGTTGGCTCGATCCTTACGGCTAGAGACTCCTACGGGAGCAGACTCGACGATTACGCACTGGTGCCGGCAGTGTGAGCTTACTCTAGGAGGCGAGAGCTTCGGCTGGGATCCTCATGTAGCAGCGTCGAGTCCTTACGACGTTATCTTGGGCATGGATTGGTTATCTACGGTCCATGCACAAATTGACTGTTTTAGGCGCAAGGTGCGATGCGTACGCACCGACAGGAGCAGGTTCACCTTCACCGGCGAGAAGGGAGCCTTTGCAGCACATGATGGACTTCCGCGGAGGAGAGGACAACCCATCACTCACCAGTTGTCTAGCCTCATCCTAGGAGCAATTGACGTGCGAAGTCCTGGTTTTCCTGCAGTGGTGGATCAGTTTGCTGACGTTTTTCCCGACGACGTTCCAGGGCTACCTCCTCGCAGAGAGGTAGACTTTTATATTGACCTGTACCCCGGGAAAGCCCCGATATCCACTCTAGCATATCGGATGGCCTCCACCGAGCTTCTAGAGCTACGGGTACAGTTGGAGGACTTGCAGGGCAAGGGGTTCATCCGACCAAGTGTTTCACCCTGGGCTTCCCCGATATTGTTCGCCAAGAAGGCGGGCGGGAGCTTGCGACTTTGTGTTGACTATCGTCGCCTGAACCAGGTGACGGTGAGGAACAAGTATCCGCTACCGAGGATTGATGACCTCTTTGATCAGCTCAAGGGAGCACGGTGGTTCTCGAAGATAGACCTCAGGTCAGGCTATCATCAGCTCAGAGTCAGAGACGAGGACGTGCAGAAGACGCCCTTCAAATGTCGGTATGGCCACTATGAGTTCTTGGTTATGCCTTTCGGCATAACCAATGCTCCAGCAGTGTTCATGGCCCTCATGAACATGATCTTTCAGCCATACCTCGACTGATTTGTCGTGGTCTTCATCGACGACATACTGATTTACTCGACGACTGAGGAGGAACACGCATACCACTTGCGAGTTGTACTAGACACACTCCAAGAGCACCAGCTTTATGGTAAGCTCTCGAAGTGCCAGTTCTGGATACGTGAGGTCCACTTATTGGGACATGTCATCTCTGAGGCGGGAGTTGCAGTGGATCCCGCGAAGATCGAGGCAGTGCTAGCTTGGGAGCCACCCAGGAGCGTGACAGAGGTTCGGAGTTTCTTGGGACTAGCTGTATACTATCAGAGATTCGTGCCAGACTTCTCTAGAGTTGCGGCACCACTAACAGCTTTGACAAAGAAGGGGAAACCCTTCGTGTGGTCAGACAGATGTCAGCAGATCTTCCAGGAGCTGAGACAGAGATTGACCAGCGCACCTATCTTGAGGTTGCCTGAGGAGGGAGTAGCGTACGTAGTCTACTGCGATGCATCAGGGACCGGACTCGGATGTGTTCTGATGCAGGAGCGGGCAGTGATCGCCTATGGATCACGTCAGTTGAGGCCGCATAAGCAGAACTGCGCTACCCATGACCTGGAGTTAGCAGCAGTGGTCTTCGCTCTGAAGACATGGCGACACTACCTGATGGGCAGCGCTTTACAGTCTTTTCTGATCATCAGAGTCTCAGGTATATCTTCTCGCAGAAGGACCTGAACCTGAGACATCGGCGATGGCTCAAGTTCCTCCAGGACTATGACTTTGAGATAGTCTATACTCCTGGGAAGGGGAACGTAGTATCCGATGCCCTCAGCAGGAGGACGAGCATTCATCTACTTGAGGAGGTGACGGAGTAGCTAGACTCTTTGCAGATATGCTTCATGGATAGAGATGGAGCATACTTCCTCCAGTCTCTCATAGTCACCCCTCCACTACTGCAGCGGGTTAGAGAGGCACAGCGTGAGGACGCTGACTGTGAGTCACGACGTGCACATATATCCTCGGGACATGCACCTGATGGTTTCTCCCTTGGAGCAGAGCACGACATCCTTTTCAGAGGACGTACCATGGTACCAGTCGCTTTGTGAGAGGAGGTGCTGAGAGAGTTTCACACTTCTCCTTTGGCGGTACATCCAGGAGTGACGAAGATGTACCAGGATCTCAGACGACAACACTGGTGGCCGGGCATGAAGAAGGCTGTGGCAGAGTTCGTTTCTCGATGACTCACCTGCTAGTAGGTGAAGGCAGAGCATCAGGTACCAGCAGGCTTGGTACAACCCTTGGAGGTTCCGGAGTGGAAGTGGGACGGTATATCTATGGACTTCGTGACTGGACTTCCACGAACTTCCAGAGGTCACGACTCCATTTGGGTGATTGTTGACCGACTCACCAAGTCGGCACACTTATTACCCATTAGAGAGCAGGGCTCAGTGGAGAGCTTGAGACGTCTCTACGTTCAGGAGATTGTTCGGCTCCATGGTGTGCCATCATCTATCGTCTCCGATCGAGATGCTCGCTTTACTTCCCGGCTTTGGAAGGGGTTACAGGAGGCGTTCAGGACGCAGCTACGTCTGAGCACAGCCTTTCACCCTCAGACGGATGGTCAAACGGAGAGGACCATTCAGACTCTCGAGGACATGCTCCGCGCATGTGTCCTCGAATTTGGTCACAGCTGGGAGGACCACCTACCCTTGGTGGAGTTTGCGTACAACAACAGCTACCACTCCACCATCGGGATGGCACCGTATGAGGCGTTGTACGGCCGACCTTGTAGATCTCCTTTGTGCTGGACAGACCCTGGGGAGTCAGCACTTGTGGGACCGGAGATGGTCCAGGCCACGACAGAGAAGGTCCAGGTCATCCAGGAGCGGATGAGGACAACTCAGCGCCGGAAGATGTCATACGCTGACAGGAGGCGGAGGCCACTAGAGTTCGAGGATGGCGACCACGCCTTCTTGCGGGTCTCACCTCGACGAGGTATACAGAGATTTGGCCGAGGCGGAAAGTTATCTCCGCGCTTCATCAGACCCTTCCAAGTCCTCAGCAGGATTGGAGAGGTGGCTTATCGCCTGGCTCTACCACCTCAGTTGCACCGGGTGCACGACGTCTTCCACGTATCTCAGCTGAGGAGATACGTGCACGACCCGACGCACATCATTGACCATGGAGAGATTGACGTTGACGATGGGGCAAATTTTACGGAGGTTCCGGTGGAGATAGAGGATTGACAGGAGCGGGTCCTACGTGGACGGTCGATTCCTCTAGTGCGAATCAGATGGTAGCACGGGAATCTCCAGGAGAGCACTTGGGAGCGGGAGGCTTAGATGCGTGCTCAATACCCTCATTTGTTTCCCTAGTTTTTGATGTATCTTTACGGGGACGTAAAGCCCTGAGGTGGGAGTAATGTAAAGACTCGTAAAATTCAAGGGAAATTTTTTCTTAATTTTCTTTTGAATTTTACAAGAACGCGGTTTCTGACGAAACCTGATTCCGAGGCCCGGTGTGCCTGAAATAAATTTCTGAAGTTTGGCTCGGGTACGTTCAGTGAACGAACGAGCGGGAATTTCTAACTTTTGATCCGGTGCTCGGAATTGAAATCTTAGGACACCGATGAACTCACAGCGCCGATATTCGCTTAATGAGACCTTTTCCAAGGTTGTGTTTTATGCAGTATGAAAGTTAGTTTTGGGAAAAATTAAAAGAAGTTAAATAAAATGTGGAAACACATTTTATTTTTAACTTGTTGGTTAACTTCTCCCAAAGGGAGTTAGGGGTGGGACCCACATCCACTTAACCTCCCTTGAAAGGATTAAGTGTGGTGGGGCCCACACGAACCCTAACACTTCATCTTCTCTTTTTAAACTCCCTATAACTCCTCTTTACTTAACTTGACTTGGTTAATTAATTGAGTTGAGTTTTTTGAATTTCAAACCTTTGAAATTCAAGTTGATAATTGTGTGAATAAAATAAGCCTTAGCTTATTTTATTTTGGTTGGTCTCCTTAGCCATCTTGAGAGGTTTTGAAGAATTCTCTCCATCTTCTTCAAACTTTGACGAAGAACTTTCGGACATCGACGAAGAACGCCACGTTCTCGGGAACCGTCTTCCGCGACGCCATACCCACGACACCGACGACGTCTCCTTCCGCGTCATCTCTTCTACGACGGTTTTCCGCGACGAAATCTCCGTCAAAGAGCTTCGAATCCTCACTTCACGACATCGACGTCCTTTTTCTGCGACGCCGACCACCGCGACGCTCGTCTTCCGCGGGTCGTTGACGAACATCGTTCCTGAAACCGAGGTAGGGGTTTGTTGTTTAATTTATTTAATCACATTCTTTGTTCTAGCATGACGATACTTGAGGTTAAATGATTAAGTGTTATCGTCTAATGAGAGGGGGGCCGGACCGCACAAACACGACCGAACCCCCCTCCTTTGTTCTTGAATATTTTCTTGCGGATGAAACGAGATGGCGTGGTGCCGTCTCACCATGCAGGAATCACACGGAAAATATTGCGCGGCGCCGTCGCACCGCGCCGTGGAAAGATTATCATGAACGTGACGCCGTCGCGCCGCGTCGAAGGAAACCGAAGGCGCCGTAGCCGGAGCGGGGCCGCGGCGGAGGGACGCGGTGCCGTCGCACCGCGCCAGACGACGAAGGCCACGGCCGGTTCTGGGCCGCGGCGGGACGTGATGACCGGCGGCCAGCCGGGCCGCCGGTGTCGGATGACGGAAGAGGACCGGTCCTTGCCGGTCCTGTTGAGAAGAAGCCGGCCGGCCAGGTCGGGCCGGCCGGGATGGTGGAAACCAGGGGAATTTAATTCCCCCGGGCGGTTAAATTGGCCCCCCATAATGTGGGGGTCTAGTTTCACAAAGGGGGGCAGGCGGCCCCCCATTTTTCCAGCAAGCTCGGCCTTTGGCCGAGCTGGCAGCACGCCCAGCGCGCTGCCTTGCGCCGAACCGGCGCGCCGGGCCGGTTCGCCAGGCCGGGCCGCGCCGGGCCGGACCGTGCCGGGCCACGCCGGGCCGGACCGTGCCGGGCCGGGCCGGGTCGACCCTGTCTGGGGCGGGTCGACCCGGTTCGGGCCATCCGGGGGGTCTAGGGCCGGGACGGCCCGGGCCCGAAACCCCCGTTACCGAGCGGTTTGGATTCAAATGCCCATAACATGGGCTACGGATCTCCAAACGATGCGCCGTCAGCGGCGATGCGATCCTTGGATCGAGACGGTCGTTTCGGTATATCGCACTCAAGGTTTCAGAATAATTTGAGTTCGGACGGGTTGGTTCGTACACGAAACCAACCGGGCCCTCGGAGCGGAAACACTCATATCTTGAGCAACGGACGTCTGATTGATGTGCCGTCAGCTTTGCAGTGTTTCTCTTAGTGAGACGGATCTTTTGGCTGACTCCGCCCGAGGTTTGGACGTAGGTGGAGTACGGTCGGGTTGGTTTTTCCTTAAAAACCAACCGGGCCCCGGGGACGAAAAAGTCAATAACTCTCAGACCGGGCGTCCGATTGACGCACCATCTGTTGCGTTGAGTTCCTGTTGGCGATACAGAACTTTTGGATACATCAACTCTGGACTATGTGACACTTGATATATCAGCCTCTCGGCTCGTGGAGCGGACCCTCCCGAACGAGCTTGCTGTGTGCGGGAACCCTAGAGCTGGCTGCGACTGTGACTGCTACTGCTACTGCTACTGCTACTGTGACTGCGATGACGACAGTACAGAGATCCTTGGTGGATTCGACGACGACTACAACACTCAGCGATCCTACGTGGATCAGTGCTACAGGTCATGTGTGGGCCCAATCCTGTGTGGGTCCGATCCTGTGTGGGTCTGCGCTCAGCGGTCCTGTGTGAACCAGCGCCTACAGGTCCTGTGTGGGCCTGATCCTGTGTGGGTCATTGCGGGGGTTAGTTACCTATCGATCCTTCGTGGGTCCGACGACTTAGATGGATCAGTGATAATCTTTATCGTTATCCGAAGAAGTATACCTGTGTGAGCTGAATCCTGTTGCTTTCGTATGTGGATTGTGTTGTGCTATCCTGTGTGGATTTCGTTTTTCTTTCCTCTGTGGAATACGTATACTTTCCTGTGTGGACTGAGTTGTACTTGGGCTCGGAGGTTGGAGCGTATTGGAATTGATGACTTAGGTATATGTATGGGCATATACCTAAGCAGTGTTGGTTGTTACTTCGTGATTGTATCTTCCTTTGTGGTTTATCCTTTGTGGATTTTGGGAGACCTTCAGGGGTCTCGGGGTCCCTACTGAGTAGCTTATACTCACCCCTGCACGGGCTATGCCCACACTATGTTGTGTTGGTTGTAGACGACGGACAACGTTGATCGTGGCTGAGGCTTGCAAAGCAGAACGGTACCTGGAGGTGGACCACTGGGCGGGACATGCCCGGAGCAGATGGCAGGACCCGAGGAGCAGTGGAGCTATCTGTACCCACCCTTCAGGTGGGATTTCCAGTGGACAGCTCGGTGTAGCGGCTTTTACTTTACAGTTGCTGTTTTCCCTTTTGAGTTGTACTTTACTTTCAGTTTGGGTTTGTATACTGGCCCATTTAATTTTCCGCACTTTCAGTTGTACTCTGTTCTTACTTAGTGTTTACTTTTCCGCTTTCTTACTCTGTGGTGCTTGTTTACTTTACAAAGGCAATGCCTTCCCTTTTTACCAATATTTATACCTTGGTGCTAGTCGCCAGCCCCTGGCCTATGGAAGGCGGGCTTGGGGTAGTCACGGCACGGGCCCCGAGGACGGGTCGTGACAAGGCGGGCATGGGGTAGTCACAGCACGGGCCCTGGGGGACAGGTCGTGAAAAAGTGGTATCAAAGGGGTTGGTTGTACTAGAGAACTAGGACTCTGATATTTTCTATGTGGAGATAGTGTTAAGTGTTATGAGTGTGGTTTTCAGTTTGGAGAATCCAGTGTTGGTGCGACGACCGAAGTATCCATACACCAGGACCTTGAATTATGATTTCTGACTCAGTACACAGAAGCACTGATTGCGTGTGTTTTTGAAAATTTTTTCTTGTGATCTCTTTAAGTCATCTCAACAGGTGTAACTTATTTAAAGTGGCACACCTGTTTTTTCTGGATTCCTCCACGTAGACAGCCAACCAGGATTCCCGAGCGAGTACGCGATGATGGCCCACTGAGCGATGAGACCTTGGTGTAGGGACCTCGTAAAGCGTTACCTCCTTCGGGTGGTGTACCAGCACCACCACTACTAGTTGGGAAGCCATTTCCACCAGCCCCACTAATATAGGGGGCACACCGACTGAGCGCATTGCACGAGTTCAGTGACAGAGGCCTCTGAGGTTCCAAGGTGAGATGGACCCGCAGGCAGCTGAGGACTGGCTGGAGGCTGTAGTTAGAGTTTTCCGCTTGGTTGGGACACCATCTGACCTTATGGTGATCCTAGAAGCCAGTCTTTTTCAGGCAGCAGCAGGGAGATGATAGAGCTTGGTGATCTAGATACATGATGATGTGAACCTCATCTGGGAAGACATCGAGAGCCTTTTCAGGGCAGAGTTCTTCCCAGCGACCATATGCTCTATGCGTATACAGGAGCTGCTGCAATTATAACAGGACAACATGACTGTGGCCTAGTACTCAGCAAGGTTCACTGATCTCTCCCGCTACTCTACTGACATGTTACAAGACCCTTTCTTCAGGTACCAGACCATTGAGAAAGGACTCCGACAGGATATCAAAGCATCAATGTTATCTCTCAGCATTCTAACACAGGCTGGGGAGCTAGAGTGAGCGCTTTTGGTGGTGAAATTTCTAACTAAGCTAGAACCGATGATGAGATCCACCACCGAACATCAGGTAGCAGAGTCATCTGCAGTAGGAAGTAGACAGATGATGCAGGGGCCTAGGCAGGCTAGGACTTTTTGTGGACGAACTCAGGATACATGTTCAGTGGTACGAGGCTCACCGGACATTACAGTACAACTGAGGAGCAGACCATGCTATATGTGTGGCGGACAGGGTCACATGGCGTGCCACTGTCCGACCCGCCATACGAATGACCAACAGACAGTTGAGGGACCGCTGAGGTAGAGGAAAAGATTTGATCGGGGAGGTCTGCAGGTAGAAGGTGAATGTGGTAGAGGAGATGTTCGTGCAACAGGTGGTGGGTGATAATTTGAGGTTTTACCACGACCACCTCCAGGTGGTCCACCCCGACAATAGAGAGCAAGTGGACAGAGATGAGCTTAGCTCCAGGAAGCTAAGGCCTATGATCATGACGCTATGGAGATTATTAGAGGTACGATATGTGTCTACTCCACATTAGATTCAGTACTTATAGAAATAGGTGCTAGTCAATATTTTATTTCCATGACCCTCGTTCAGAGCTCAGAGATTCCGGTGGAGCCGTTGGCTCAATCCTTACAGTTATAGACTCCTACGGGATAAGAATTGACGATTACACACTGATTCCGGTAGTGTGAGCTTACTCTAGGAGGTGATAGATTTGGTTGAGATCTTATAGTAGAGACGTCATGGAATTACGACGTCATCTTGGGTATGGAATAGTTATCCATAGTCCATGCTCAGATTGACTATTTTAGGTGTAAAATACAGTGTTTCTGTGAGGATGAGACAATGTTTACCTTTATCGGAGAGAAGGGAACCTTTGAAGTACATGATGGACTTAACTGGAGGAGGGTGCAGCCAATCACACATAAGTTGGCCAGCCTTACCCTCGGAGCAGTTGAGGTATAGAGTCCCAACTATTTGGTAGTGGTGGAACAGTTTGCCGATGTCTTTCATGATGATGTTCCAGGACTACCTCCATGCATAGAGGTAGGATTTTACATCGATCTGTACCCCAGGACGACACCAATATCTACACCAGCATATCAGATGTCTCCCGCAAAGCTTCGTGAGTTACGGGTACAACTGGAGGACTTACAGAGAAATGGGTTCATAAGGCATAGTGTTTCTCCATGGGTAGCCCCGATTTTGTTCACCAAGAAGGCGGATGGGAGTTTGAGACTCGGTGTGGATTATCGGCGCCTGAAACAGGTGACAGTGAAGAACAAGTATCCACTTCTGAGGATCGATGATATTTTCAATCAGCTGAAGGGAGCTCGTTGGTTTTAGAAGATATACCTCAGATCAGCCTATCATCATCTCAGGGTACGAGATGAGGATGTGCAGAATACAGCCATTAGATGTTGGTATGGCTACTATGAGTTCTTGGTTATGGTATTCGGCATGACCAATGCACCAATAGTGTTCATGGGACTCATGAACATGATCTTTTAGCCATACCTCAATCGCTTTGTGGTGTTCTTCATCGACGACATCTTGATATACTCAGTGACGAAGGGGGATCATGCCTATCATTTACAGATAGTTCTGGATACACTCCGAGAGAACTAGATTTATGGTAAGCTCTCGAAGATCCAGTTCTAGATACGAGAGGTCCACTTTCAAGGACACGTTGTCTCGGAGGATAGAGTTGTAGCGGATCTAGTGAAGATAGAGGATGTACTTTTTTGGGAGCCACCCAGGTGTGTGACCAAGGTGTGGAGTTTGATGGGGTTGGCTTGATACTACCGGAGATCCGTGCCTGAATTTTCCAGAGTTGCAGAACCCTTTTCATAATTGATGAAGAAGGGATAGCCCTTTTTAGGGACAGAGAGATGCCAACAGAGTTTTCAATACATGAGGCAGAGACTAACGAGTGCCCCCATATTGAGGCTACCAGAAGAGGGCGTTGGGTATGTAGTCTACTGCGACACATCAGGGACCAAAAATGGATGTGTCTTGATGTAAGAGCAATTAGTGATCACCTACGGGTCACGACATCTGAGGAAGTACCAACAGAACTATGCTACCCATGACCTGGAGTTAGTAGATGTGGTGTTCGCCATAAAGATGTGGTGACATTACTTGATGGGAAAACATTTTACAGTCTACTATGATCACAAGAGTCTCATGTATATCTTATCACAGAAGGAACTGAACCTGAGACAATGGTGATGGATGGAGTTACTCCAAAACTATGACTTTGAGATAGTCTATACTCCTGGGAAAGGGAACATGGTAGCATATGCATTCAGCAGGAGGTCTGGTCTATAGTTGCTGAGTGAGGCGATAGAGAAGTTATCCACGTTGCAGATATCCTTTATATATAGAGAAGGACAATCTTACCTTCAGTCTATGATATTCACTCCCCCACTCCTTTAGAAAGTCTTGGAGGTGCAACTTGGGGACATCGACTATGAGGTTTGACATGCTCAGATCTCCTTAGGACAGGCACCTGATGGATTTTATGAAGGTGGGGAGCACATCATTCTCTTTAGTGGATGTACCATGGTACCAGTGGTGCTAGGAGAGGAAGTGTTGAGGGAGTTCCATACGTACCCTATAGTGGTACATCCTGGTGGGGAGAAAATGTACCAGAACCTAGGGCGTCAACACTGGTGGCTAGGGATGAAGAATGTAGTGGCAGAGTTTGTTTCACGATGCCTTACTTGTCAGTAAGTGAAGGCCAAGCATCAGGTTCTATCAGGCTTAGCGTAGCCACTATAGGTGTCGGAGTGGAATTGGGATGGTATCTCCATGAAATTTGTGAATGGTATTTTAGGTACGTCCAGGGGACAAGATTCCATTTGGGTTATCGTTGACCGACTCACCAAGTCGGTCCACTTCCTACCTATCTGAGAGCATGGATCAGTAGAGGGCTTGGGACGCCTATACGTACAGGGGATTTTGTGACTTCATGGGGAGACATCGACAATTATCTATGATTGTAACACACGTTTTACTTCCCGATTGTGTAATGGGTTACAGGAGGAATTCAATACTCATCTGCATTTGAGAACCGCCTTTCATCCTCAGACGGATGGTCAGACGGAGCGGACCATTCAAACGTTGGAGGACATGCTTCGTGCATGTGTCCTAGATTTTGGTTATAGTTGGGAGGATCACTTTCCCTTGGTGGAGTTCACATACAACAACAGTTATCACTCCACCATCGGTATGTCACCATTTGAGGCCATGTATGGTAGACCATGCAGATCATCTCTATGCTGGACAAACCCACGGGAGTCAGCACTTATGGGTCCAGAGTTGGTACGAGCTACCACTGAGAAGGTGAAGATCATCCAGGAGTGAATGAAGACTGCACAGAGCAGAAAAAATTCTTATGCTGACAAGAGGTAGAGACCTTTAGAGGTCGAGGAGGGAGACCATGTATTCTTATGGGTCTCACCTTCATCAGGTTTATTGAGATTTAGCCGAGGCGGGAAGTTATCACCGAGGTTTATTGGACCATTTCTGATACTTCAAAGGATAGGTGAGGGGGCATACAGCTTGGAACTTCTACTACAGTTGGAGAGGGTGAATGACATCTTCCACATATCCCAGCTGATAAGATATGTGCACGACCCATATCACATCACCGACCACGGCGAGCTGGACTTCGATGATGGGGCGACATTTATGGAGGTTCCAATGGAGATTGAGGATCAATAGGAGTGGTTCCTTCATGGGCAGTCGATACCTCTGGTGTGCATTTGCTGGTAGCACGGGAACCTCCAGGAGAGAACATGGGAGTGGGAGGCTTAGATTTGTGCTTAGAACCCACATTTTTTTTCTTATTCTATGTTGTGGCTTTCAGGGATGAAAATCCCTAAGGTGGGGAGAATGTAACGACCTTGATTTTCCATGTAATTGTTTTTAATTATATAGAATTATTATGATTCTGTGAAAATTGATGGCGCATGAATCCAAGGCCCAGTGTGCCCAGAATGAATTTATGAACTTTTCATAAGGTACGTTCAGTAAACGCACAAGCAAAATTTTTTATCTTTTGAACCGGTGCTCAAATTAAAAATCTGAGGGCACCGTTGAATCCACAACGCCGAGATTCACTTAAAGTAGGATTCACTTTGACCGTAGTAGGTCTGAAGAAAAAAGTTAGATTTTGGGATTTTCAAAAGAATAATAAAATAACTTATTATTTTATTTTGATTATTCCTTATCTTTTTCTCCAATGGACAAGCAGTGTGTGGGACCAGCGATGTGTCAAGACATTAAATGGATTGAACTATCAATCATAGTAACATCTTTATTGGGGAATTAAGAAGCTTCCTAATTAATGAGCCCCCATTAATTCCATAAGAATTTCACACCCTCCCCCCACTCCTATTTATATGGAGATTGGGGAGGGGTATCAGCACTGTTTCGGCAAGAAATGAAGTGCTAACAAAGTGCCAAGACCCCAGAACCTTGGAGGACGGAGCCAGTTTTGGCGAGCGGTGATGAGAGACACCAAAACCCCAAACCGGAGATTGACGATCGAGCAACGTTGTTGGAATCTAGTTGTGGGGATGACGAACATCAACTCACTTCCTCAATCGCGGGCGTTCTACATCGTTCTTGAGGTAGGGGTTTGATTTTTGTTTAATTCAAGTGTATTCCTTGAACCCTTAAATCCTCCATCATGATTACAAGCTAACGCAGAGGGCGCGGGACTAACGAACTCCGCCTGGACCCTCCAATATCTTGCTACCCTTGTACCTCCATGGAAGACCATCAGCGCGACGACACCAATCAGCTACAATGAAGGTGGAGCGCCATTGCGCGCTACAATAGGAGGCCATGACACTAAGAGGCGGTGGCCAGTGGAGCGGCCGACACCGGCCGACCACGGAGGAGATGTGGCGCGCCATCGTTTGCCGCTGATGAGAAAGGGGTTGCGGCTAGTCAACTGTGGCGGTCAGGGGAGGAGGTCGGCACAGTGTCTAGATGTGGAAGGGAAGGGCGGTGCAACCAGAGCGCCGCCGGTGGACAAGAACCCGTGGCGGAGGCAGAACCCGTGCCTTTGGTGGGTTTCGCGGTGATTTGGTGGTGCCCACATGGCGACGCCGTTTCACAAAGCCGAACCGCCTCCAGGCCATTCGGGATACCAGGGGAACCCCCCCCCCCCACACCTTGCCAGCTCAGGCAGATAGCGGGCCGCATCCCCTATGGGCCGCACCTCACGCTGCGGGGTCTCCTGTTGAGCGGGCTGCCCCCTTTTGGGTCGCGCCTCACACGGTCGAGCCACCTTCCCAGCAGGCCGCGCGCTTGGCGGTCTGTGCCCATTGCTGGCCGGGCTGCCCCCTTGCAGTCCAGGCTACCCCTTTTCGGGTCGATCCACTCCCTTACAGGCCGGGCCACCCCCTTGTGGGCGAGCCTCCCCTTACTGGCCGGGCCGCCCCCTTGTTGGCCGGGCCGAGCCGAGCCCTCCGTGGCCCAGCCCAGTCGAGTCGGACACAAAATGGGTTGGGTCGACCAAAACCAGGATGGGTCATTTCGACCCAAAGAAGGACTTGTCGGCCCAGACCGGGTTAGGCCGGGTCGGCCCAACCAGGTCGGACCAGTCCCGAGCCCAATCAGACCCATAAACACTTAAAGGGCCATATCTTGAGAACCTAACATCTATTTGATGAACTGTTTACAGCATTGGGATCCTTAAATCAAGATGGTACTTTTGGTATACTCCACTTGAGATTTGGTGATAGTTGGAGTATGGTCTGGTTGGATCAAACCCGAATCTATCCGGTCCCCCGAAACTAAAATGCTTATAACTCACAGACCGAGTGTCCGATTGACACACCGTCTATCATGTTGGAACCATTATGAAATGGCGATCCTTTGGGTTACTCCTTTTTTGGAGCATAATGTAGTTCTAGGTATGACCGATATCTTGAGGGGAAGATTCTGTGGAACTACATCGCACCGGGTACGAGGAATCCAGTGGCTGGCTGTAACGTGAAGAAAGAACATCGATCTTGTATGGGTCAATATCTATCGATCCTGTACGGGTCAAAATCTATCGATCTTGTGTAGGACAATATCTATCGATCCTATATGGGTCAACATCTATAAGATCCTATGCGGGTCAGCCCTCAGCGATCCTGTGTGGGTCAGCGTATACTGATCCTGTGTGGTTCAAATCTTGTGTGGGTCAGTGGGGGTAAGTACCTATCGATCCTGTGTGGTTCAGATCCTATGTGGGTCAGCAGGGGTTAGTACATATAGATCTTTTGTGGGTTTTCAACAGTGCCTCTTAACAGAATAAGATGATCTAGCTTATTACTAATCATCTATACTTCTGTACATAAGTTATACCTGATTGTGAGTTGAGTCTTTCCACCTTTGTGGTTTTATCTTCATGGTTTTACCTATGTGGTACTTCTATCTTCATGGTGTTACCTATGTGGTACTTCTATCTTCGTGGAGTTATATTAGTGGTGTTACCTATGTGGTACTTCTACCTTTGTGGTGTTGTCTCCTTGGTTTAACATTTGTGGTAATTCTATCTTAGTGGTGTTACCTGTGTGGTATTTCTACCTTCGTGGTGTAACCTTTGTGGTATTCTTCCCTTATGTATGAGATTATTAGATTCTTGATAACATAGGTATATGTATGGGCATATACCTAAGTAGAGTTGAAGTCTTTCTTTGTGGTTTTTCCTTTGTTGAACTCTAGGAGACATACGGGGGTCTCGAGGTCGCTAATGAGTATCTTTATACTCACCCCTGAAAGGGCTATTCCCGAACCTTATTGTGTCTTGTGCATATGACGTACAACATTGATCGAGGATGAGGGAGCCAGGACTGGACGATGCTCATAGGTGGACTACTTGGCGTGACCTGACGCATGGACTACTGATCACGAGTTGTAACTACCCTTCAGGTAGGATCCTCGATGGATGATCCAAGAGCTATTTTTCATTGTTTAGTTGTATTATTACCTTTTAGTTTTACATGTACTTTCAGTTGGACTTGTATTCTGGCCCCCTTTACATTCAGCACACTTTTACTATAGCAGTTTACTTTGTGGTTTCTTCTTTTTGTGTTCTTGGACTGTATGATTTTACAGCTTTAAAGGAAATGCCTTCCCATTATAGGTATACACCTTTTCGGTGCTAATATCTAGGACTTGGCCTATGGAAGGCGAGCTTGGGGTAGTCACGACATGGGCCCCGGGGGACATGTCGTGACAAATTGATCGAACAACCCCAAATAGCCAATGAGGGATTTTTTTACAATAAATGAATGAAAAATGATACTAAATGTACTTAAAAAAATGAAATATAAATTAAAAACAATATAAATAAATTATTTAAAAAAACATAATTAGGTTATTTAGGATATTAGACACATGTACAAAGAAAGACAGGACATAAGGTAAGGGAACTATCAGATCATCCTCTTTTCCTTGGGGTTATGCATTATATATATCTCCCTATACCTCACTTTAATTCTATATAATTCTCATTAACTTATTATATATTATGTATATATGTGTTTGAAATATATACCTGGTTTATTTTCCAATTCATTGTTGGGGTTATGTATTTTTTATAATTCCTTTGTCAACATTTCTTTAAAAAAATTCTATTTAAAGGGATATTTATTATTAATTTTTCAATTTAATGTGTTGATATTTAAATTTTATTCCCTTCCATGATTTCCAAAAAAATACTATTTTATGGAAAACCATTCTGTTTTATTATTGGTTTAGGAAAAAACTATTCACTCACCTTCTTCAGAGGTTATTTTCTCATCCCTTAAAAACATTTTTTAGGATGTTTAATTTTATACTTATTTCTCCACTACTTTATTATGAATTTTATTCAAATGAAATAAATATTTAAGACATACAACCATTTATTCAAATATTAACATAGAAAAACAATTAATTCCGTATTATATGGGGAATAATTATGATATATCATTTGGTTATGTTTTGAGATAAGATTATGTAACTCATACATTTTTATGGGTATTTTATTGTGCTTATGAATCATGTATGAATTATTTATATATAATACATATGAATATACATATTATAAAGTGATGGGTGGTCTCAATATTATACATCCCCCTAATAAATTGGTTAATATTTTTATATCACGAGACATTACGTAAGATGCATGAGAAATCAGCCTAGCATACTATATTACATTCTCTTGGCAGTGTGCCTTGACTTATTCTTATGATGTCATATTTTATGTTGTTACCACATAATTATGATGCTATGAACCTATGAAATCTAAATAATTATAACATTATTTCATGTCGCTCACTAAATTGTTTATTTATTAATAGAAAGGCCTAAGGCTGAGGAAAAACAAGAAAGAGAGAGAGCTATGGGGGTCTAAAATAATGCAGACCAAGTGTGTCCCCATGAATAATTTCCATCCCTTCGAGAGGGAAAGAACTGAAGCTATAAAATCAAGTTTAATCCGAATCATTAGGGGCCTTAGATACTAAAAATCCCACTGATTTATTTACATCATGCCGAGTGTGGAGGATCTCGATGCAGCTGTTAATTAGCCTCCTGATCTTATGAACTAAATAGGATATGGTCCATGAAGTATCAATAATGACACATATAGATTTAAAGAGGATTTCTGAGTTGGGTTCAGCTGTGTCTTGGATGATATTGTTTTGTCCACAGATCTCAAGACCCATGATCAATGTTGACGCTTCTGCCTGAAGATTGTCTTCATTTCCAAGAGAAGTATTGAAGAGCAATAAAACTAACCCCCTAGTATCAAGTAATAAGCCACCACCTTGAATGTTCCTCATTCTAATAGATCCATATATATCTATTTATATCCATGAATATGCATTTTATACCTAATCCACTGACCATATGATAACGAGGAGTCTAGGAACGAAAAACCATATTTTGAGATAATCCTTAACGAAGTGGTATCACAATAGTTTTTAATGAGAAGAGAATGATCTATGAGAAGTCTACTGATTCTAGAGATAAGGGACAATATAGCGAAAGAGAAGCCTTCATATATGACTTTATTTCTAGATTTCCTCAAACACCAACACCCTAAAGGAAAGATTACCACCCTCAACTTCTTCTCAATATCATTACCCTCCATTCCTTGAAAATAGTTGTTGATAAACTCGTCACCCAACGACCTGTCAGAGTATCTGGTGAACTCTCCAAATTTACACCGCACTGCATGGACCCAATCACTATCAAAAAATAAAGTGCATGGGAGACTCTTATAGTTGAATTCCATAGAAGGTAAACCATTAAATTAAGTTTATCAAAGATCTCCTTTCACCAATAAATATCTCCCCACTTATCCATCTCAGGGTGGGGACGCACCGGGAACTGATAGTCCTTCCCTGTAAAAACAACTGAAGAAGATCCAAAAAATACAGATTTATCAGGTTCGAGTGTTAGTTCAATAAGATCTAATAACCTAAGTTGATCATCATTCAGGATATCACGAGTAAAATTTGGGAACTCCTTCTCTTATATGATAGTGATGTCTAGAGTTGGGAACCCAGGAAATCCATGAATCGAACCAGAATAGTTTTATAACCAAAAGTTTACATTACAACTAACAACAATCCACCTAGAATTTTCTTTGAGTGCCAAAAAATGTGGATGGATTGAATTACATAAAGGATAAGAGTTAATTCGGGGACCATCAATAAAATATACATATTTCTAAGTGATGAATTTTCCCCATAAGGTTCGGCCCTCAATGAACTCCCATGTGAGCTTATCATGCAATCCAATAACTGTATCCTTCACTCCCTAAACATTAATTCCTCCTTCCAGCATTGAGTGATCCATCATAGACCCTGAGGCCCAATGGTGCATCCCATCCAAATTATTATCCCAAATGAGGGATTCTAAACTATTTTAAATTCCCTCAATGATCGCCTTCAGAGATGAGATAACAGATAGGATGTGTAATAGAATTGAAGAGAGAACCGAGTTCGCCAGAGTAATATGGCCACCGAATGAAAGATAACAATTTTTCCAATTCAGAATCCATCTAGTGATCTTGTCTGCCACTTTTTTAAAATTATGGATGAAAATACTAGTAGTAAATAAATGGAATCTAAGATAATGCATTAGGAAGCTTCACCTACTAATGCCCAGTAACCTTCCTATATTACTATCCATCCTATCGGGATACCTCATAGAGATAAACACACTACTCTTCATTATATTAATGAGTTGGATAATATACTTGTAGTAATCATTCAAAATCTTATTTAACCCTATAATGAATATTGAGTTACCATTATAGAAATTTATGGTATTGTCCGCATACATTAGAGGAGAGACACCTGCAAAATACTGCCCACAACGAAAAGGAAGAATGATACCGGGCGATAGTCTCCAATTAATAAGCCTGCTGAGAGATTCTTTTGTGATGATGAAAAGGCTAGGAAAAAGTGGATCTCCTTGCATAATAGCCTACAGTTATTTGAAGAATCCATAACTCTTACTGAAAAAATAAATGCCAATCCAAGTTGAACTAAAACATCTGTAAACAAGATCAGAATCCCAAACTAAGAATCCCTTATTAGCTAGAAACTTAAGCATGAAATTCCATTCCATTCGATCATATGATTTTTCCATATCTAGCTTGAGTAACTCTTGAATATTATGTTATTTTTTCCTTAATTATTTCTACTCTATAGGAATTTTTAGCTAACTATTTTCTTTATGTATGTCCCCATGGTATCCTTTCAAGTAATAAAAGAACAAATGGAATTAAGAGAAACTTGTAAGGATCAAAATAAAGTTGAAGTATTTTATTTTTATGTAGATGTATTATGTATCTAATATCTAAAAGTCCCTAGACCTATGGATTTTTGGGTTATGTTTTATAGAATTTTATGTTAAAAATATATAATAATATGTATATGAGACTCAAGACACAACAGTTGGTATTATATTAAGGTTTAGTTATTTTTAGGGATTATGTTATAGGAACTAATATTAAATAGACCATGAATAACCTATATTAAAAACTATAAATTATTAAGATAGGTTATATATTCTATTTATGAGTTATTCCTTATAAGTTAATAGTTTTTCCTTTTATATGTATATAATTTGAGTATTATAATTAATAAAATTATTATGGTTTTAGGAAATTATTAGTACCAAAATAAAATGGAAAAATTTGTACTTATTATCTATTCAAGATATTTAAATTACTTATATGATTATAGTTCTATGAATTATTTAATATAATGAAACTTCCATAGAAATATTAAAACACCACCTCAAGATATGGAGGTTGAGTTATCGATGAAAACAATAACTAGTGAATTTTATCCATCTCAAGTATATAAATATTCCCTAGTAATAATTTTTGGGGTAAATCTCCAATAAAACCTTGTTATTCTCCCTATCATGGAATTCAATGTTACAATAGGCATGAATTGGCTGTCTTTATATAGATCGAACATCTATTTTTGGGAGAATGAAATCACTTCACATGTCCCAAATCATCCTTATATTATATAAAAGTGAAAAGAATAGGATGAATATTTTTTAGAAAATTCTCCGCATTCATGGATATGATTTATTTATGAGAAATAATATCTAGATTAAATTATTGATACGAAGGAGAGGATCATCATTGATGAAATGACCATTGTGAGGGAATATACAGATGTATTCCCAAATACTTGTCTAGTTTTCCTCATGATTGAGATGTTGAGTTCCTAATTGAACTTATACCTAGATCTCTAAACATATCCAAGAGTCCTTATTGAATTTACCCTATTGAAATGGAAAATTTGAAGAAGAAACTGCATGAGAATATGAATAAGGGTTTCATATTCCCTAATACTTTACCATGGGTTGCATTGGTTCTCTTTGTTAAAAATAATGGTAGGTAAATGCATCTCTACATTGTTTATCATGAACCCAAAAAGATCATTATAAAGAACAAACATCTACTACTAATGGTTGATGGATTTTTTGATTATCTACATGGGGTCTAGTACTTCTCTAAGTTGGACCTTTAGTTGAGATGTCATCAATTAAAGGTTAAAGAAGATGATATTCCCTAGAAAGAATTTTTCACAAGGAATGGAAACTATAAGTTCATAGATATTCCATTTGGACACATAAATTCCTTGGAAATTTTCATGGACCCAATGAATAGAGTCTTTAAAGATCACCTTAACAAATTTTTGGTGGTATTTATAAATTATATTCTCACGTACTCCAAAATAAAGGAGGAACATAAGGTGTATTTGATTATTGTGATAAATACATTGAGAGAGGATAATTTATATTCAATGTATAGTAAAAGTGAGTTTTTATGGATTAATTAACATTATTAGGGAATGTTATTACTATAAAGGATATATTTGTGGATACTTTTATGATAAAGTAAATTGATGAATGGACAAAACCAACATATGTAATAGAGAATCATTGTTTCCTTAGGTTATATGGGCACTATCGATTATTTTTGAAGAACTTATCTCAATTTTCAAACCCACCAACCAAGATAAGACAAAAGGGTGTAATGTTTTTATAGACTTATGATTGTGAAGAGATGTTTATGGAATTGATGAAGAGGCTAATCACTACACCTATAATAACACTACCCATATACAGGGAAGTATTTTTGATCAACATTGATGCTTCAAAGTGGGATTGGTTTTTTTCCAAATGAAAATGATAAATTGATATCTTATGCCTTGATATATTTGAAGATTCATGAGAAAAACTATCAAACACATGATCTAGATTTAGTTACAATAATATCAACATTGGATATTTTTGTTGACTTTATCTTTATGGAGAGAAGTGTGACATATATAGTGATCATAATAGATTTAAGTATATATTTACAAAGATGGATCTCAACATGTTCCAATAAAGATTATTAGAGATGACCAGGGACTATGATTTCTCAATCCGTTTCCATCATGGGAAGGTAAAAAAAGTAGTAGATTCTATGGGTTGAAATGATCCTACAACCTTGTCTATAATGGGAATTGAGAAGGATCCAATTTTATTAGACATGAAATGGATGGACATGGAAATAATAAAGGAAAGAATAATATCCTAACTTTCTTAAATTATTTCACAACCATCTATTATAGAGAAAATCAAGAAATCATAAAGGGATGATGTGAAGATACAAAATAAGGTGGATGTTATAAAAAAGTTGAAATCCACAGAGTTTAACATTGATGAAGAAGGACTCATGACATTTGGGACACGACTATGCATAGCATTAGATCATGAGATAAAGAAGGAGTTATATGCTGATTCTTATAAGTCAACATCATTTATCATCTGGGGAAGCTCAAAGAAGTATAAAGATCTCTAAGAGCGCTACTTGTTTAAAAATATAAAGAAGTAGATTGTTGAATATATATCAAACTGTTTGGGATGATAACAAGTGAAGGTTGAAAGGAAAAGGTCTAAGGGGATGATACAACCATTACCGATACATAAATTGAAATGGGAGAATATTACTATGTATTATTTCATGGTTCTTATGAAGACATCCAAAGGAAATAATTACTTATGAGTTGTAGTGGACCATATCAAAAATATTTCTCACTTCATCACTATTTGAGAGGACATATCACTTAATGAAATTGAAAAGATATACATTAGATATGTGGTAAGGAGACACGGAACACCGTTATCTATTTTATCTGATCAAGATACAATGATTACCTCAAATTTTTAGAAATGTATTCAACAATACTTAAACATAAAGTTGAACTTTAGTACATTCTATCACCTCATACTGATGGCTAATCTAAATGGAAAATCCATACACTTGAATATATGCTGAGATCTTACTCTAGGAACATCAAAGGAGGTTGGGATCAACATATTAATATAGTTGTGTTCTCATATAAATATATTTACCACTAAAGAAAGTAGATGTATCCTTATGAAACCCTATATATAAATAAATGCATAAATCCAACAAGTTGGGACGAATTGGAGAATTTAAACTATTTGGAATTGAACATGTTGAAGAAATGGAGGAGAAGGTAAAATCTACTTAGCAACACATCATAGAGGCACAATGTCGGCAAAAGGGATATGCTCCAAATCAATGACATGACATAGAGTTTGAATTTATATATATAGTGTTTCTTCATATATCTCCATAGAATAGAGTCATGAGGTTTGGTAAGAAGGTAAATATAAGTCCCATAAACATTATCCCCTTTAATATTATTAATTTCATCTGAGTTTTGTCCTATTAACTAGAACTCCCACCAAAACTATCTCAGGTGTATGATGTGTTCCTAAAATCCCTCTGAAGGAAGTACATACCCAATCTCACACATGTACTAAACTTAGAGGTGGTACATTAAGACCATGATCACTCTTACGAGGACCATACATTGAAGATCTTTTACTATAGAGACAAATTTTTACACGGTAAGACAACTCATCTTGTCAAATTAATTTGGTGGAACCATAAGTATAAAGAGGAAAAATGGGAACCTGGGGATGGAATAAAATAGAAGTACCCTTATCTTTATTCATATTAGTGTGTGGAATAAAATTTCAAGGATGAAATTTCTAAAGGGGGAAGAATGTAATAACCCCAACTTTTATATAATAAATTATCCTTATCATTAAAAATGTGTCATATTTAGTAATATAGTATAGTATAAAACACAAACACTGCATGATAAAAACAAAAAAAATTCGATATATAAATTTAGTACATTTAATTTATAAAATACAAATATAATAAATATAAATCATAGAACAATTAAATATAAGTGTTAAATACGATAAAATAATTTTTTTGAAAAAAAATATTCTTGTATTTTTGGTAAAACATATGTGTTTAATTTTCATTAAAATATACTTTTATGATAACTTTATAAATTTAAATTTAAATTTATTTTTATGAAATGGATTTATAAAAAACTAGTTATTTTTATATAAATGATAATATATTTTATGAAGTCATATGTAATTTTTCTAAGAGTTAAAAATTTGATCGTGCCATAAAAATTATTATTTTTCAATAAGGGTTTTATTTAAAAATTAAATTTATCATATTGAGAAAATTATTTGATAAAATGAATTTTATTTTTTGGAATTATCACATTGAATTCTTTTTAGGATGATTTTTTTGGTATTTTCAAAAAAATTTATTTTTAGTGAATATTAAAAATATAGTTTTATGAATACCATAAATTTTATGAAATTATCATGATATAGAAATGAATTAAAAATTTATAAAACCATTTAAACTACAAAATATATATTTAAGGAGTAAAAAATTAATTAAAAATAATAAATTGAATTTAGAAACATATTTTTGATATTTGGTAACCTATGTTATATTTTATTATAATAAAAAACTATTTTAGGTAGCTTTTTTAATTGAGTATTCCAAATATTCCATTAAGTTTTGGATTAGTTTTAAATTAAAATAACCCTAATTTTTTTAATCATAAATCATTAAATTTCATAATATTCATAATATTTGGCCCAAATAATAAAATAATCAATATTTTATTCTAAAACACCTCTCTCATCCCCTTATAAATATCACCCCTTACCACTTCACCCCTCCTCACACATTGTGATTATTAGCTAGATTTTTTTTCCAAAACCATACCAAGACCCTAATCCATGTCCTATAGGTTTTGGACTCATTAAAATACATCCCTTTAAAGGAATAATCTAATTAGAAAAAGATTCATACAAAGAAGTAACGTAAAAATGTCTAATCACTTTCCCATTTCTATTCCATTAAATTTGATTATTCTACCTCTTATAAATCTATTATACACATACTAATATAATTAAATCAGTTTCATTACTATACTAAAATTTTATTTTTTTAATGGAATAACTATTATCTACCTCACTCCCATCTATTAGAAAATTAAAACATCACCTATATTAGGTCCGTTCACGGATTCAATGGATGATGTATTTTATTTTTCATCACTGCATTACATGGATAGTTTTAAAAATTGATTATATTAATAAATATAATATTTATAAAATTATTAAGATTCTATAAATATAAAATTTCTATTATAAAATTTATATTAATCATAAATGATCATAGTGATGTTAACTGCAAAACCAAGCATACCAAGTCATCTTTCATAATTTAAATCTATTTTGGGAAATCTATTGAGATGTATAATTTTTTTTCTAATGGAATGATAAATAATTTATAACATTACAATTATGTATATTATGGAACTATTTTATAGCACATTTTACCATGCTCAACATTCTAAATCAAATTTGGAGAAATTGAATGAACAACCCCAAGTGGTCGATAAGAGAAAAAATATACAATAAATGAATAAATTACAGTAATAAATAGGCCCTAAATAATAAAATATACATTAAAATGATTATAAATCAAGTACAATATTAGTTTAATTTGGTTATTTAGGAGGTTATACACACATAACAAGTGATCTAAGGTAAGGGAACTTCGAGACCATGCTATTTTCCTTTGGGATATGCATTCTCTCTATCTACCTCACGTGTATTCTCTATAATTATAATTTACTAATTATATATTTTTTGTATATTTTTCTTACATATATAACTAGTTTATTTTCCCTTTATTATATAGGTTTATACATTTTTTCCAATCTATCTTCTCTATTTTTCTTTAAAACAAACCAGTTCAAAGGGAACTTTCTTATTAATTATTTTCTTTCATGTGTCAATATTTGAAATTTTGTTCCCATACTTGATTTCCAAAAAACAATAACTATTTTATGGAAAATCATTCTATTTTATTACTCTTTATTAAGGAGAATAACATTTTTCCTTCTTTATAGGTTCTTTACTTGTCTCTTAAAACATTGTTTAAGAGGTGAAATTTTATACCTACTTCACCAAACATTTATTATGACTTTTCTTTAATTGAACTTCATATTTAAGACCTATGAACATTTATTTAAATATAAAAATCCAAAAAAATTAATTTATTCTTCTATTGTGAATCGTTACGATATCTGTTTTGGTTATATTTTGAGATAAGGTTATGTAACCCATTCCTGTTTCCTAGGTTTTTTCATACACATATTCTTTATCTATGAATTATTTATATGAACCACATATGCATGTACATTTTATGATGTGACCAGTGGTCCCATAATTATACAGACCCATAGTGTGATGTTTAATGTTTTCCTCTCATGATATATCATGTATGGAACATGGAAAACAAACCAAGTGCACCTTGTTATATTTTCTTGGAAGTTATCCTTGGCTTATGCTTATGATTTCATGTTTTATATTGTTGACACATTCTTATGATTCCATGATCCTATAATATCTAATTATTTATGAAATGGTTCCATATGATTGTACTATTTTATGATATCATGTTAAGCCTCTTGAATTTATGTTATATTTCCTTCTCAGGTTTTCTCCCTTACTATGATTTATAGCTCACCATTTTTTATTTATGTCCCTAGGGAATCCTTTTAAATTATAAAATAAAAAAGTGACATTGGAGAACCTTATAAGGATCAAAATAAAGTTAAATTGTTTTATTTTATATTTATTTATTATTTATCTAGTCTCTTAAAGACACCATAACTCTATATTTCTTGGTTATATTTATATAATTTTATGTTAAAATCATGTAATATTATGTGAATGAGTCTCAGGATTATATAAATAGTTGGAATTGTAATAAAAACTAAATACATACCAATATTTTATATAAACATGGAATTTAGTTGAAAAAATATGTTCATTTCTAAATTTGGGGTTATCCCTAGAATAATTGATATCATAATTCTCTTCCATGACACCAATGAAGTGATCACACCAGCTAAAGAACCATGATAACATTTGAAATTAAAACTCATGATTCAATGATATTTGTTTATGATCCACCCTCCTCAAATCATAAAATGGACTATCTGATTCTATGTGAATATCATAATAACTTGGTTTAAATTTCTTACCAAATGTAGGATATTACCTTCCAGAGTCATTTAATATAATAATTATTATCCTCACAAGACAACATGAATTTTTAGTGTGCTTTTCCTTATTTAATTTTACTTATAAATACTTTTGAAGAGTCCGCGCATCTTTAAATTACTCAAAGTAAACCATTCTTAACTTTGGGGTTATTTACCACATAGAATCATGAAAAGAAATGTTATAATTAGTGACATGAGTGGTAATTATTATTATTTTAAGTTATTATTTTTCCTAGTTTGTTATACCCACCTAAATTATATCATCCTCATTTTGGAACCCAAGACTTAAACTTATGAAATGTTAATAGAATTAAATTTGGGTATTGTATTTGATATAATTTTTTATGACCTAAATTAATTAAGTCATAAAACTGACTATTAAACACTTATTATTTTAGTGTGTATTATTCTCAATTGAACACTCTCTTAAGGGTGTACACGATCAACTAAAAATAGTTGAGGAAACCAGTTTCAATTATCCAATTGAAAAAATACCTTCAGTGAAAATTGAAACCAATCGATGATTATTATCATGGAAAAATGATATATTAAATATTAAAATGTAAGAAATAGTTTTATAAACAAAAAAATCATCAAGATGGAAAATATTTAAATTAATTTAATAATGTAAATCAAAAATTCAATGTGGTTCGATGACTTATATTCACTAAATCATTTCATATGTTCATCACATGTACTTATATAGAAAAATAAACAATGATTTATATTATATTCAAATTTTATCATTGAAAATTAATCATCACTTCCAATTTAAAATAGGATTTATATATTTATTTAATTGTTTAGTTTAGATTAATAATGGTTAAGAATAGTAAGGTTATCAAAATAAAACTGAACTGAAAAAATGAAATATACAATATTAATCAAGTGACTTGAAACAATAAAACAGTTTAAACTAAATTTTACCAAATTAAGGTGGGATAGATCGAGCAGTTTAATTCATTTAATATAACCTTGCACATCCCTACACTCCCTGGAATAAATTTCTAGAATGTAACTCATCTTGATATTAATCAAAGTCTATATGCTTAATTGGGGAGTTTTTATCAATTATCCTCTCAAAATTAAAATTTCATATTATTAAATTTTATTTTTTCTATGTTAGTTTTTTAAGGAGGAGGTTTAAGGAAGGAAGGTGGAGTTAAAACTAAACTTTTAGTTAGAGGGGGGATGTTGTGGTGTGGTGGTTTTGGTCATAGCATGGAAGAATATTGAGGAGTTATTTTATTCTTCATGGGTTGTCATTGTGGAATGTTTATGGTTATTGTGGCATGGATCTATAAGGGTCTGGTTTTTTGGTTCTTCCATTCTAGGTGTCCTTGTGCTATGGTGTTTAAGCTACAACATAGGCTTTGAAGGTCGACTTTCTTAGCTCTTCCATTTTAGACGTCACCACTCCATGTTGCTTTGGTTATCCCACAACCCTTCCTTGGTTATAAAGGATTAAAGGGGTTGACCAAATTTAATATAGGGAAGCACTATTTGATTTTTAGAAATTTTCTCGATTTAACCCTATTGTAGTATGACCTATACCTATTACACAACCGTCTTATGATTTTTCACCCTAGGTATAAATTTATAAGCCTATATAAATTCTTCTATTTTATATCATTCTCCCCAAAACCTAGGAGACTATAGGCACCCCTTATGAGACTCTTGATTAATGTTAAATTTTCATAATTATTTGGCTTCAATATATCAACCAATTTTGATATGAGGTGATTTAATCTTTTCTTTTCATGGTTTCATCCCTATTCTCCTTTATCAAGGAGACTATGCAGTGGGTTGGCTTTAGTTTGGGCAGTTTTGGGTCATGGATTGATTAGGGATTGTTGTGGTTTAGATTTTTGCAGATTCTCCAATGTAATTTAATCCTAGTGATCATCTCTTTTCCCCACCATAATATTTCATAGTGTTTATAAATCTTTAATTGATGTACGTGATTCGGGGATTCTCCTTTTATTTATATGGACCTGTGGAATTAATGTGTTTTTTCATTAATTAGGTGTATATTTTGTATTCTATTTATAAATATAATGAATTGAACTAAATAAATTGATAGTAATGGGGTGAAATGTGTGTGTTTATATGTTTCTATGATTTTTATTATGTGATTTTTGGTTTCCCCTTTGTTGTTGTTGAATTTCATTTGGTTACTAAGATATGTATATGTTTCATTTTTGTGATTGAATTTATTGAATATTCTTTCATAAAAGGATAACCATGTAAAATTTTAATGAACTAGTTGTGTGGAACATGAAATTGATGTGATGTTTCTTAAGAAATGGATTTTGAATTAATTTGGAATCATGATTTAAAAAGGGGATTGTGATAGTGATTTGTTACTGGAATTGGTTGTTGTGTGTGGTTGGTTTACTTTGTGTGGCCACTGTGGGATTTGTTGTGAAATAATTATTATGGTTAGTTTTGGTCTATTGGTGTGGATTATGTAGTGGATTTATTGATATGGAATTATGGAATGGTTGATTATGTGGAAATGGGATGTGTTGTGTGGTTGTGGTAGGGATGGTTGGCCTGAGTTACGGGATGGTGGTGTGGAAGTCATTTGATAGTTATTGGAATGTTTTATAGTTTCCCAGTAGAAAAAGAATATTATGGTAATGATGATCTTGGTAAAGGGTGTGGTATGGAAATTGAATGAATTGTGGGATATTAGTGAAATATTAATGAACGGAATTGATGAGTAATGAGTAAAATTAATATGGGTAATAGATTAGAATGGTTTCTCAATAAATATGGAATTTAATATGATAATTAATATAAAATGTATGATAAATGGAAATATTTAAATGGTTAAACTATGTGAGTAAATAGTAATTTTGAATTGTTGATGTGGCTATTTTGTGTGGAAAGTGGTGTTGGTTGTGGTATAGTGATTAATAGTAATGGTAAAACATGGAAATGTTAGTATGGTGATTTTGATGAGCAGGATAATGTTGATTTAATGTGATCCCTCTAGGTTGGTACATTTTTGGATGTATTGTGGTTTTATTTTAAATGTGATTTCCTGTGCACCCCAATTGAGTTGGATAACCTTACCAACACAGAAATGTTTTTGTTTCCAAATGTTTTCCCCAAACATCCAGGTTGGAAAGTTAACAGATAGTTGAATACTCTCCCTTCCCCACTCTCCTTCCCAGTGTATTATGGAATTTGAGGTCTCAAGGTGGGTATAAGAATAGGGTTTGTAATGGGTTGACATTGAATATGTGATATAATGGAAGACCTTGTGGGGATTGATGAGATGATATTATATGGTGGTGGTCATGCATAGAAATAGGGAGGTATGAGGTTGATTTCATTCATGTTCATGATACCCTAATATAATGAATATTTAATTATGATGATGATGACATGGTTTTTAAGATGATAATGTGTCTATGGTATGTGGTATGGTCATGATATGAGATGTGGTGTGGTGTGTCATGCCTGTGGAAGGGATTAAGATCACAATACATTTGATGTTGGGGAATTATAGTGAAAAACCAGTGGTAAAGTGGGTACATGGTACCTATTTGATATATTCTTATATTATTTTACTATACTTGTATGTGATATTTGGTGAGTGGGCCTTAGTGAGACTGGATGATAGTTGACCTGATAGTTTCTTGTTGGTTATTTTTTTATTCATTGAAGTATTAGTATACTCCCATATTTCCATGTGTCTTCTTAAAAAGGATCTTACAATGTTTACATGTATACTCACCCCTATATTTATAAACTATTTTTCTAGGTTTCCAGGGTGATTTCAGTGAGAAAAATTTATAGTACTATCTTAGAGCTTGGGACTACGGTTGGATTTGCTACCTAGGAATTTTACTTCAATATTTATTTTGGAGATTTTATTCGTATTAAATCTCATGCATTATGGATATTTTGGCCCAAATGGCCCGAATGCCTTCTTTTTTATTTTATTATAGATAATCCCCCTTTTAAGGGTCGAAGGGGAACCTGTACATGACCCGTAGGCCCAAGGCACAAGGCCCGACATTACCCGTCTTGATTACTGTTTCCATTTATATGTTCATAAGATTTACGAGGTTAATGTATCCCAATTTTATGTTTTATACCCTCAGTGCTAGTCACCAACCTGGGACCTACTGGAGGCAGGCCTCGAGGGTCACTCTCATCTTCACTGCAGACCCAAGAGGGGTTCCCAATGGGGAAGATTGTGAAAAATTCATATCAAATATATGTATGAGAGTTAGTACAGATACTAGAATTAGGAACTAGTGAGGATTTTATGGGAATGGTAGGTCATTTATATTCATCAAACTTTGTGTGAATTGTATCAAAATATACCTTCTTGGAAATGGGTGATCAAGTCCCCCTATAATCCATTGAAAGGACTTAAATCTTATTAAACACCCTAGGAAAGATAGCGTTGATTGTAGGGTATATACCTTGGAGAAGTACATACATCATGTTTTTTTGTGCTTATGTTTGAATCAAGGTGATGTTAAGAAATTTAAATTGATCATAATTAAATGAAATTCAAATAACTTCCATTTTATTGAGCTTATTATTTTTCTTTCTGGTTGCAAAGATTCATTTTTTTCACTTCCTACATTTGGTTCAGGATGGAGAAGTGTACTAGGAAGATCTAGTTTACCAATAGAGGATTGATATGGATGAGGTGGATAAGGATTAGAGTAATATTTTGTGTGGGTTACAGATTCAGGGGTTGGCTAAGTATGTGGGGAGGTATCCAATCTAAAGATGAAGTACTATTTGGAAGAGCTCAATATAACCTTCAATTTTATCCATGAAAGGGTAGAGCATCAAGTTCTTCTAGAGGTCAACAGATGCTAGGATTATCTCTCTAATGGTGGATTCTATATCTTTGTGAGAAGAAGAAGGAAGAGGTTTTGCGGTATGTTTTTTAGAGGAAATTTCATAATTATTTCATTTAATCAATGGTGAGGGTAGTGAAGATATAAGAGTTTTATCCTTTTAATAGGGTATCCTAATAATGAGGGAGATCATAATTATCTTGGAGGACCTTCTAAGGTTTCCTCCCAATATTTTCCTCGTTTAGGAATCTAGAGTGTGAATAGTAGAGGACCTATTCTTAGTTATTCAGTATAAAACCACACCATTTACATTGCCTATATATTTGGATGTGTAGAAGGAGGATGAGTTGATCAAAAGGATACATGGGAAACTAGGATCATCTCTATAGGGTAGTCCTTAGGATTTCCCGATAAGGAGGGTTACAAATGGGGGTCTTAGATGTTGGGATAGTTGAGGTTCTAACTTTCATGGAGTCGGCCTCAGTGGTCTTCCCCACACTTATCTTGAGCTAGAAGTACCCATGCATCCACCAAGATCTCTTCTCTAGTGTTATTTACTTGTGGAGGTCATGGTCATCGATGATTTTAGTGCCCAACTATTCTTGGAGACCATTACATTGTGGGTGTTCAGTTTCCATTCCATCCTCAAACGTAGTTTCCACATATGTCATATCATCTATAATGAGAACATGCCTTTATTACACCAATATGAGGTGGATATAGTAGAGTATATCCCATGATGTCCCCACATTCAGGGATATAGGGGTGTGAAAGTTCATATAAGTGTTCATCAATCGTGGGGAAAATAATCTAGGTATGGGAAATTTCATGCTACAGATATGGCAGTGTCAAATAGGATAGAGATTGTCTAAGGTACCATATAACTTCCATCTATATTTTTTTATCATATTTGATTTTATATTTTCACACTCTATTTCACCCACCTTCGTGTGTTCCTTAAGACTTAGGGTAGAGTGTCTTCTTGCACTCTTTATTTTAACCATTAGATTTAGAGTTAGTATGAGTTTGGTTGATGTTTTTTGGGGTTTTTAGATGATAAAGGGGAAACATCAATTGTTTGGGAATTTATTTTTACTTTGGATACATCTATATAATGTCATTCTTATCATGGATATTATGTATTCTGTTTGTGTGATCATCAATTTTTTCCACAGTAGAGTTATCTTTTCTGATGAATAGAACCAAAATGTGGTATTCATTGGTGAGTTGGATCACCAGATGGGTCATATCTATTTAGAGTTGTTACCATCTCATATAGAAGCCTTATTGTTGGATTTTGTGAAGGAATGGGCATCAAAATTCCTTATAGTTGTCAAAGAGTTTCTATATGTGTTCCCCGAAGAGGTTGTAACCCTACCACCTTAATATGATATTGAGTTTAGGATAGAGTTTCAGCCCATTTCCTCCTCGATTTTGATGGATCCCTATCAGATGAAACCTTCTGAGCGGTGGGAGTTAGGGATCTAGATCTATGGTTTGATTTAAAAGGTTTTTATATGACCCAACAAGTCACCTTGGGGTGCTCCAATGTTATTCCCCAAGAAGGAGGATAGAGGTCTGAGGTTGTGTATAGAATGCCAGTGGTTAAATCAGGTGTGATCAAAAACCATTATCTCCTTATGAGGATTGATGATTTTTCAACTAATTAAAGGGATATAACTGGTTTTTAATGATTGGTTTATGGTTTGGTTATCATAAAATTCGGTTGAATGAGGAGGATATCTTGAAGGTTATCTTCTGATGTCATTATAGTCACTTCTAGTTTGTAGTTATGCCATTTTTTTCACAAACACCACATCTATTTTCATAGTCTCTTGAACTCTTTTTTTCATGGGTTCCTGGATTAGTTTGAGGGAGTGTCCATCAATGAAATTATCATACACTTAAATTCAAAGGATGACCATGTTGATCATCTTAGGTATGTTTTTTAAATCCTTCCGCACCATCTACTCTATGTAAAGTTTTCTAAGTGAATCATTTGAATGTATTAGGTGCATTTTCATAGGAATGTGGGGTCCCAATAGGAATGCAATTGATCCTTCCAAAATCAAGGTGAATGCTTCTTGGATGACACCAAAAATGTTGTGGAGGTTTACAGTTTCCTTGATCTTGTAGGGTATTATCAATGTTTTGTGTCTGAATTCTCACAAGTTGGTAGTAGTGGTATTTTATCTAACCTTGTGGTGACATTTACACATTGGTGAGCATTTTATAGTATTCATAGATCACAAGATCCCAAGGTATATTTTCTCTCAGTGGAACCTAAATTTGAATTAGTGATGGAGGATGAAGTTATTACAGGACTGTGACTTATAAATCTCTTAAACATCAGGGAAAGGGAATGTAGTGGTTGATGTTCTAAGAAGTAAGTCACTAGGAGAAGTTTTTTTGGGGTCTAATGATACTTTTAGGGTGATGGAGGAGATTTCATAGAAAAATATTGATGTAGAAGAGGCTGTTAGTAAAGGTTTCTTGTTTTAATATTATTTTTTATTATTTTGAAATAACAATAAACACTAATGGAAAATTTATTAATTAGAAAAAATTATAAATATTGGATATTTAAAAAAAAATTGTTAATATTTTTGTATTAACATGTTAAAATTAAAGATTTCTGGGATGCAAACCCTTCACAACCATCATCGGTTTCCCAGAACGATGTAGTTGGAATAGTTTTAGGGGAGGAGCATCATAGATATGTATGGGGGATAAGTTCTGGGTCTATTCCTTTAGCAGTATTTGCAAGGGTGGTGTCATCCATTACTGATACACTCAGTGGGGGTTCTACTAGTGCCGTTGATCATGAATAACAAAGAGAAATTTCAGGATTGAAATAAAGAATGCAATAAAAATATTATTATAGGAAAATACAGAATTAGTGGTAGTTGAAAACAGATAATGCTTTAGTTTCTATGTTTCAACAGATGACTAGAATGACCCCTAAATAAATTTACATCCTTATATATCATCCAAACAAGTTAAATTCTAAATTCCATAGATAATTCACACATTTTCAAATAACAACTACAACATCCATAATATCTATAGTAGTAATTTCTGATAACCTCCACTAAAAAATTTCTTTTATCTATTTATCAATGGTTCCTGATAACTGCTTATAAGTAATTTATCATTGGTTATGTTAACTTTTATAATGTTATTTTTTGTTTCTTTTTGTTAAAAAAACTATCACCAACTAAATAGAAACCCACCGTTGCGTACCCAAAAGAAAAACAATATAAAAACTACCACTAAACTATAAAAATATCAGAAAAATTATTTTTGACAATAAAATACATGATGATTTAGAATGTAAAATTATATTTCTTCAATAAAATCTACGCACCAATTGATATAATATACCCAATTTACATTTAAGTAATTAATTAATATAATATTAGAAATGGTGCTAAATTATTAATTTCATTAATAATTTATTATTTATAAAATTATATATTTTTTTAAAAATATTTAATTTTTATAAAATTTACATAGTAAAGAAACAACACATTGATTTGTAAAATGTTGGAATCGACGACATGTCATTCTGAATGACGGTTTTCCAGTTATGGCCGTAAACGTGTTTTTAGTGTTTAAAAGAACTGAAACATGCATGGAATGGTCAAAACATCGAAAAATATATTTAATTTTCCTGAAATCATGGGAAAATAAGTGTATATTTAATTTTGGAATGTAAGGACCGACGACACATAATTCCAAATGACGGTTTTCCTTTTATGACTGTAAACACGTTTTTAGTATTTTAAAGCTCTAAAACGTGCATGGAATAGTCAAAAACATGAAAAGGATAATGGATTGACCCAAAATAAAGGGGAAATAAATTTAGATTTAATATTGAAAATTAATAACCAAAGGCACATCATTCCGAATGGCAATTTTCCCATTGTGGTTGTAAACATGTTTTTATTGTTTTAAAACACAAAAATGTGAGCGAAATGGTCAAAACATAGAAAACAATGCCAAATTCTTCTAAAATCAAGGGGAAATGAATATAGATTTAATTGTGAAATGTAGAAACCAATGAAAAATCATTTTTAATGAAAATTTTCTTATTATGGTTGTAAATATGTTTTTCGTGTTTTAAAACACTAAAACATGCATGGAATGATCCAAACCAGTAAAACAATGTCCTATTTTACAAAAAACATGGGAAACCATCTTAGATTTAATTTTGGAAATTAGGAACTGATGGAACATCATTATTAATGACTGTTTTCTTGTTATGGTTGTAGATTCATTTTTAGTGTCTTAAAACACTAAAATGTTTGTGGAACAGGCAAAAACAAAAAAAATGATATTGGACTGTCATGAAATCCAGGGTAAAACAATATTTTTTTCTGAAACGTATGAACTTACGGCACATCATTCTGAATGATGGTTTTTTCTTTATGTCCGTAAACACATTTTTAGTTTTTAAACCATTAAAACGTGTTTGGAATGGTCAAAACCATGAAAACAATGTTTAATTTTCCCAAAATCATGGGGCAATGACCGTAGATTTAATTGTGAAATGTACAAAATGACAGCATGTTATTCTAAAAGACAGTTTTCCTATTATAGATGAAGACACATTTTTAGTGTTTTAAGGCACTAAAACATGTGTGGAATGGTCAAAAACAAACAAATGATGTCGGATTGTCATGAAATCATGGAAATACCACTGTAAATTTAATTTTGAAATGTAGGAACTGACGACACATCATTTTGAATGACAGTTTTTCCGTTATGGACATAAACACAATTTTAGTGTTTTAAAATACTAAAACGTGCATAGAACGTTCAAAACAAGAAAAAATATTCCATATTATCCTAAAATTAGTGTAAAACCACCTTAGAATGAATTGTGAAATTTAGGACCTGTTGAAATGTCATTCCGAATGACAGTTTCCCCCATTATGTCAGTAAACATGTTTTTAGTGTTTTAAAATACCAAAATGTGCATGGAACGATCAAAACTAGACAAACAGTGTCAGATTGAATCGAAATTAGAGAAAATCCACAGTATATTTAATTGTGAAATGTAGGAACCTAAGACATGTCATTCCAAAGGATAGTTTTCCTGTTATGGATATAAATGCATTTTTTGTGTTTTAAACCACTAAAAGGTGTATGGAATGGTCAAAACCATAAAAAAATATGTCATATTGTATTGAAATCAGTGGAAAATTACTATAGATTTAATTTTGGAATGTAGGAACTGAAGAAACATTATTTTGAATGATGGTTTTCCCGTTATGCCCGTAAATGCGTTTTTAGTGTTTTAAAACACTAAAACATGCATGAAACATTAAAAAAAAGAAAAATGATGACTGATTGTCCTAAAATTAGGATATAACCATCATATATTTAATTTTTAACTATTGGAATCGATAACATGTCATTCCGAATGATGGTTTTCCTGTTATAGCTTTAAACATGCTTTTTGTGTTTTAAACCACTAAAATATTCGTGGAATAGTCAAACCCATGAAATCAATTATTGAGTGTCCTAAAATTAAGGGAAAACAATCATATATTTTATTTTTAAATTTGAAAACCAACTTCACATCATTCCAAGTGATTGTTTTCCCATTATTGTCATAAATTCGTTTTTAGTGTTTTAAAGCACTAAAACATGCATGGAATGGTCAAAACCAGAAAAACGATGCCAGATTATTCTAAATTTAAGGGAAAATGATTTTATATTTAATTTTGAAATGTAGGAAATAACAGTGCATCATTAAGAATGTCGATTTTCTGGTTTTCCCATAAATGCATTTTTAGTGTTTTAAAACACTAAAATGTGTGTGGAATGGTTAAAACAAGGAAAACAACGTCGTATTGTCTTGAAATCATGAGAAAATGACCATAGATTTAATTGTGAAATGTAGGAATGGACGACATGTTATTCCGAATGATGGTTTACCCATTATGGTTTTAACCATGTTTCTAGTGTTTCAAAACACCAAAACGTGCGTGGAATGGTCAAAATAGACAAAAAACATCAGATTATCTTGAAATCTGGGGAAAACCACTGTCGATTTGATTTTGAAATGTAGAAACTGATGACACGTCATTCTGAATTACGGTTTTCCTGCTATGGTTGTAAACACCTTTTTAGTGTTTTAAAACACTAAAACGTGATTGGAACGGTCAAAACCAGAAAATTGATGTCATATTGTTTGTAAATTAGTGAAAAAACACCATATATTTCATTGTGAAGTGTAGGAACTGATGACACATCATTCCTAATCAAGGTTTTCCTGTTATGGCTGTAAAAACATTTTTAGTGTTTTAGACCACTAAAGTGTGTGTGGAACAGTCAAAACCATGAAAACAATGTTCGATTGTCCTAAAATCAGGGGGAAATGACCATAGATTTAATTTTGAAATATAGGAATTGAAGGAATTTCATTCTGAATGACAGTTTTCCCGTTATGATCGTAAATGCATTTTTAGTGTTTTAAAACACTAAAACATATTTAGAGTGGTTAAAATCATACCAAACGACCTTAGATTGATCTGAAATCATGGGAAAACCACAATTTAGATGTTTTTAAAATATAAGACACATTTTGATATCAAAATATTAAATTTTTTCATTAAATATATTTCAAACACATCGCCTTGTTGGTTTAAAAATAAATTAGAAAATTTATTAATCCCTTTTCAGTTTCAAGTGTAGAATCTTATCTTAAAAAGGAATGTTTCTATTTTCAAAGTGTTTTTCATTATATAGTATTTTTGTATGTTAAAATGTATTCTGTTTGATTAAGAAAAAAAATTATGTGTAGCATTATGAATATATTTTATGCCTTTTCTCTTTCGCATTTATTTTCACAAATGTTATGGTTTTTATTTTAGGTGGAAGATGTCAATAGTAGGTAGGAGGTTGACCATTCCGATCCTTGACATTATTCAGAAGGAAGTTTTTATGGTTTTTTAGTTTCTGTGGTATGTTAAAATTTATCAATTATTCTATTGTGATTCTAATTTATTATGTCTAGTTTTAATTTTTGCTTAATTTTTTGTTACAGTTGATGAGATGATGTTGACAATTTTAGTTGATGACATGATGTGGAGGCAGGAAAATGTGGTGGAGGTCATGACATGGATGTATATTAGGCATTGGTTATTGTTGGACATATTTTATTTGTATATTGACAAATGTATTGGTTGACTTAGATTGAGGTTATGATGACAGGATGTTTGTATATTTATGTGGATGTATGATGGTTTTATCATATATTTATATTTTCGTTTATTATATGTTTTCTTATATTTATAGTTTTTTATTAAATTTTATTTTTTTCAAAAAAAGAAATATCATTTAGATGCGATTACACATGACCAATGCTAATAGGTTCTGCGGTGGTTTCTTTTTTTTTTCGACCATATATTTTTTAAAATAAAAAATTTCCGCTAAAAAATAGTTAACCACTACTAAATTATTCAAAAATGACACCTAAAAAAACTTATATGGAATAATTAAAACTACTACTAAATGACTAGAAATTTTTCAATACGTGACGGTTTTTATAACCATATCTAAACCTAAAGGAGGTGGTTTAAACTGCCACTAGATCACGAAAAAACCACAGATAATTAACCTTTTTTATAGGGAGATTGTAGAGAATCACTGTGATGTAGAATAGGCTGGTATTATGGGCTTAATATTTTAGATGAAAGTGAAATTTTCCTTGTATCAATTGGCGGAGGATTCCCGATGGGGATACTCAAAGAGAAAAGTGATACAAGAGAGATTGTTTATTCTTTCAGTGATGTGTGAATAAGTTCTTTTTGTGTTTCATAGCTCATCTTTGGTAGTTTATCCTCATATATGCAAGATGTAACATTCCTTGAGGATTCAACTTGGGTGTCTTGGGATGTAGGAATCAATAGTAGAGTTTGTATCGTAATGTTTGGTCTACCAATAATTAAAGGTAGAGAATCATTTTCATGGTAGTTTGTTGCAACCATTGTATTTCCCCGAGTGGAAGTTGGAGGAAATATTAATGGATTTCATCACCAGTTTAACACGAGCCTAAGGGGGTTGTGATACTCTGTGGGAGATCGTGGATTGACTAGTGAAATTGGATAATTTTCCAGCAATCATGGAGTCAAGAGTCGTGGATGTTCTAGAAAGGAGGAATGTGGAAGAGATGGTAAGGCTCCATGGGGTGCCAAGTAACAACATCTTTGATCAGGATCCTCGTTTTACCACTCAATTCTGAGGAGTACTTCAGTGTTCCTTATACTCCTAGCTCCATCTTAGCACTGCTTTCTAACCTTGGATAGATAGTTAGATGAAGCAAATCACTCAAACATTAGAGGATATTTAGCGAGCCTATGTTCTAGTTTTTGGTGGATCATGGGTGAAACACCTACCCTTTGTTGAGTAATATTAAAATAATAGTTATCAATCATTCATTATCATAGAACCATTCTAGGTGTAATATGGGAGGAATTACATAAGTCTATTTTATTGGAGTGTGTGTGGAGATTCAACAGTCCTTGGACCAAATGTGGTGCAGAGCACAACAGAGAAGGTCTGTATGATTTAGGAGAAGATAAAGCCATCATAAGACTGTCAAAAGTATTATGTTGATCATAGAAGGAGACCTCTAGAGTTAGCGGTTGGGGACCATATATTCTTGAGGGTTTCACCTCATCATAGAAAATGGATGTTTAGCAAAGGAAGTAATATTTACCCTAGTTTATTATCCCTTATGAGTTGATGGGGTGCATTAATGAGGTGGTGTATTGGTTGTCACTTCCCCCACAGATAGATCAGATCCATGATGTCTTCCATGTGTCACAACTTCATCAGTATCTATAAAATGACTCACATGTCATTGATTGGGTAGAGTTGTATACAAGAGATGATTTGATTTTTGTGGAGAAAACAATCAATATTAAGGATTCCTGAGAGAAGGTGATGTGCGGTTGTGTTATCCCTATAGTTTTCATTCTGTATAGGCATGGTGTCTTGGAGTAATGTAAGTGGGAATGTGTGTCATAGATGCACACTCAGTATCCTAAGATATTTTAAATCTTCCATTTCTTTTAGATGAGATGTTTGATTTAATACTCAATGGTTAAGATTAATTATTTATGGGTTGATTTTACTGATTTTGTTGATTCAATGCACTGCTTAATTCTATGATTATTTTATTCTCACTATTTGATAGGTATCTCTCAGGGGTGTTTATTATGGGAAATTTTGGATTTCTTATGAATTAGTTTTGATTCCAAAGGAAAATAATCATTTGATAGGTATCTATTGTAATTTCATAGACCTTTTCTGCCTATTAATTTCCATGATTTGGGTGGTGGAGTTATCATGAGGAGGTTGAGGAAGGACAGTGGAGTTGAAAATGAAATTTCATTTGGAGGGGAGATGTTATGATGTGGTGGTTTTGGTCATGGTGTGGAAGTGGGTTGAGCAGTTATTTTATTTACCATGAGCATTCGTTACAGCATGGTCTTGGTTTTGTAGTGTAGATCCCCGAGGGGATGGTTTTTTTGTTTTTTCATTCTAAGGGTTATTACGTTGTGGGGTTTGGAGGTTGAGTTCCTTGGACCTTCCATTTTGGAGATCCTTACACCATGTTGTTTTGGTTTTACTATAACCCTTCCCTGATTATATTTTATTAAAGGGTAGAAATAATTTAATATGGGGAGATTAGGGGAACCACGAACTGATTTCCTAAGATTCATTCGATTTAACCTCATTGTGGCGGGACATATTCCTATTGTGTTGTCGTCTTCTAATTTTATATAATGAGTATAAATTCATAATCCATTATGATTTCTCCTATTTCCATCATTCTCTCCAAACCCTAGGTAAACATAAGAATCCCTTCTGAGACTCTTGAGTACCCTCACCTTGAATTTGGTCTTCAGCTTCAAGAGATAAACTGATTTTTATCTAAGGCGATCTCATCTTCTCTTTTCTTTATTCCCTCCTTGTTCTTCCCTCTCATAAGTATTGTCTAGCAGGTTATATTCAAATTGGGTAGTGTTGGATTTTGGATTGATGGGTGATTTTTTTATTTATATTGTTGAGGAATAAACTGAGTTATTTTGACATAGTGATTATCTCTTTTCCCTTCCTTGATCATGCATAATTGTCCTAAAGCTTCAATTGAGGAAGGTTATTTGACACTTCTGATTTTATTTATGTGCATCTTTTTAATTAACATGGGTTATTTCATTAAGTGGATAATGTGTATTTTCTTAATGAAAATAATGAATTGAACAAAATAAATTGATAGGAAGGGGGTGAACCACAATTTTTTACACATTTTTATGAATTTTATTATGTGATTTTTGGTTTCCACTTTGTTATTACTGAAAATATTTTATAGGTGAGATATATGCATGTGTTGTTGTTCTGACTAAATCGATGGTATAAACATTCATAAAAGGATAACCATGTAAAAACAGTGATGAATCAGTTATGCAGAATCTAAAATTGAAGTATTATTACTTAAGGAGACATTGAATTAATCCGGAAGCATGATTTAAAAAGGGTGTTGTGAAAGTGATTTATTATTGTAACAGTTTGTTATGTGTGGTTGGTATTCTTGTCTTTAGTGTTGTAAATTGTGTGGCCATTGTGGGGTTGGTTTTGGGTTGTTTGTGTGGATTATGAAATGGGGTTGTGGATTCCACAAAACTATTCGCAAGAGGGGGTATGGTGGTTGATGTGTAATGATGACATGGTTGGTTATGTGGAAAGGGAATGTGTTATGTGGCTATTGGCTTGAGTTACAGGATGGCGGTGCGACAGTTGGTTTATTATTGTGGGGATGTTTTATCGTTTCTCGTTAGAAATAGAATATGATTGTAATGATGAACTCGGTAAAGGTTGTGTGATGTAAATTGAATGAACTACAAGTTATTAATGAAATGTTAATGAATTGAATGGGTGACTAATAGCTGGAACTGATTTGGGTAGTGTAAAATAATGGATTTTCATTAAATATGGAATTAGATGGAATAATAAATGTAAAATTATTGGTGAATTCTAAATTTTTAAATGGTTAAATTATGTTATTAAATTAGAAATATGAATGGTTGACGTGGTCATTTTGTTTGTAAAGAGTGGCTGGTTGTGGTATAGTGATTAGAGGTGATGGTAGAGTGTTACAGTGAAAGTATGGTGGTTGTGATGGGTGTGGTAGTGTTGAATTTGTGTTAACCTTCTAGGTTAGGCTTGTATGTGGTTGTATTATACTTGTATTTTCCCTATTATTTCACGCACACCCCTCCCAAATTGGATAGCCTTAACAAAACCAAAGTGTTTTGGGTTCTCGCTATTTTTTCCAAACATTCATATTGGTGAAGGAATATATGATTGAATAATCTCTCTTTCTTCCTCTCCCTTATAGGTGTATCATGGACTATGAAGGATCAAGGTAGGTATAAGAATATGGGTTGTAATAGATTAGACATTGAGTATGTGATATACTGGCAAGGATTATGGCGTATATGGGATGATATTATCTAGCAGGGGTAATGCATGATAGGAGGTCCTGAGGAGCATGTTCTTCATGTTCACAATACCATACTATAATGGATATGTGGTTTTGATGATGATGACGTGGGTGCGTTGATGATGAATTGGTTTTGGTATGTGGTATGATTGTGATATGAGATATTGTGTGTTGTGACACATTTTCAGAAAGTATTGTAAGTATGAGATGTTTGAGGTTGGGGTGTGAGGGTGAGAAATCAATGAATAAGTGATTGTGGGGTGCCTATTTAATGTATTTTTATACAGTTGGATATGATATTTGGCGAGTGATCCTTAGTGGGGTTGGGTGACAATTGACCCGATAGGTGTTTGTTGGTTCTAAAGTTTATTAACTGAAACACTAGTATGTTCCTTCCAAATTTTCACAAGTGGTCTTAAGAAGAATAAATGAATTTTTACCCCAATATATATATATATATAATGAATTAATCTTTCTCATTCTAGAGGGGTTGAAACAAAATTTAAAAAATTATTTCAAAATAATTCTTTTTGTAAAATTTAAATCTCAATTGTTAAATGCTATAATGATATAATGTAGACAGTTTAGATATAATAGAATACAAAGATTAGAGTTGTTTACTCATATATACAATTCAATTCATAATTATTTAATGAAAAACATTATTAATCCTTTTCACTATCAATGATTATAAAATAAACTACATCAGCTACCAATATGAATAGATGGATGGGCATGAACCTAACTCTATAGTCATCAAATGCGGCCTTCATATTATTATCACCTGTAGTTTTCCCATACAAGAAAAAAATTAGTACTACTTCAGTATGTACCAAAAATATAAAACTAAATTTGAAAATCATATCTTACTTCATTTAAAATTATGAAGGTTTCCAACATATCCACTCAAGTTCTACTTTTATTTTCAAATCTTTAGAAAATAAATTATCTTTAATATTTTCATAACCAATGTCATAATATACATATCATTCAAAATTTAAGAAATAAATAAATTTGGATTTCAAATGAAATTCAGAAATATCTAAACATTATTTACTCAAATAAAATGATTGAAGAGTTTATGGTATAGAAATCAGCCAAGAAACAGTAAAACAAATGTTACACTGTCAAGGAAAATATCTAGTTACACATCACGTGAATACTAGGATTTATTTTGAAAATACTAAATAAAATTAAAGAAATATTAAATTATTAATGATTATAGAAGACACATTAGAGAAATGCAGTAATAGGTAAAGTACATAGAGAGTAATGAATCTAGAAAAAAAAGAAACTGAGTCGCAAATTTTAAATTAATTTGTTTACCAAAAAAGTATTCATTGAAGAACTAGAAATTTAGACAGCATAACCAACCATAACCCTACAAACATAACACACAAAAACCAGTATTATATATCAACTTAAAATCAATAAATAAAAAAATAAAATCTCTAGGGAATTTAGGATATATTTCAGCGCTACCTATTACATATTTCACTTATGATTGGAAAATTAACTATCCATGTTCCATTCGGTAGTGAGAGTAGAGAGATAAGAGAATTCAGTCAAATTAAATTTTTTAATTAGGGATTATAAGATTATGAAAATTTTTGTTGAGTGGATTAAGATAGTTCTATTCATGCCAATTATCTGTAGATAGTTATTTATAGAAGATAATTTTTAATCCTCTATTTCCTCCATTTTCTGTGTTGTTGTAAAATGGACTTTACAAAAGAAATAAAAGTTAATTATCTACTTATTACTTTATTCTCCACTTTTTCATTATTTACTCCAATTAGAAATACATGTGCAAAAAAATACCAACCACATGAGATAAACATTATATGATTCATCCAAATTGAGAAATTTTGCACAAAAGTGTGCTGGTTGTTCACTCATTTTCAAATAAATGAAAACGCTTTCATTACAGGCACTAAAAAATCACAACCACATGAGATAAACTTATTTAATCTATCCAAATTGAAAATTTTTTCACAAAAGTGAGTTGGTGATTCACCCATTTTCGAATTAATGAAAATTCTTTCATATGGGAAGTTTCTGATAAAAGGTACCAAAATTAGATGATGCCCATATTTCATAGAGAATACTATTTTTTAATGTCTAATTTTTTTTTATTTCCAAAAAAATAATTATAATGTGAAAGAATATTAAAAATTTGGTCATAATAAAAATATACAGTGACGATTCTACAATAGAGATAATTTAATGTAATACCACCATATATATGAATTCTACTCACTCTTTTAGCTTCCTTGTATTACATTAAATTGTATCACTTAAGGATAAGAGAAATGTGCATATTAAATTTGAACTATCAACAAACATAGCATGTGATATCTTATTAGAAATTATAATATATCAAGGTAAAGTTTATCCCTTTTCCATTCACTATGTTGTCTTTATTAGTTCTTTCAAAGAAGAATATGAAAAGAAAAATTGAATCATATTAGAAAAATCCACTACTCACATTGGTTTGGATCTATAATGCACACCTTTTCTAAAAAATCCTCAATTGTTGCTAACATTAGCCAATGTAATCCCTTTGGCATTCAATTTCACTTTGTAATTTGACATAAAAATATAAAAAAATTGCTTAAACATCTAAAAATGAACATAAATAACAACTAGACTTACCAGAACCATCGTGATTGTTTTTTTTTCACATTCTGTGTTTCCTTAAAATTGTACATAGAAAAATGTTCAATTAAAAAAATTGAGCATACTTTAAAAAAAACAAACAAACTATCCATGACACCATTTTTTTCACACATGAGAAACAAAAAGGATTATCATGGAAACAAAATTTTTATGATTTACACCAGTTGAAATCTCTTTTTTGATGGATGGTGAATATTTCCTTCTATATAATCAATATTGAGATAATATAATTATTATTAATAGATGAAGAGTACTAGTAGAGATTAATTTTTTTAAAGATTAACCCGTATAAAAAAACGAAGTCCACTCTTCCAAAATAGCACTATTGATTTGTTTGTCATTTAATATATTTTAAAATTATTGCAATTTTAAAAATTTAAAATTATTCTAACAAAATTAAATCCAAATAAAGAAATATCAATACTTACTTGTAGCCATGACCCCTATAATTTATATTATCCTTATAAATATTAAAATTAGTAGTGCTAGTTTCTATCAAAGAAATATAACTGGTAAATTCATTAGTAAGAGAGAAAAATAAATTGATGTGGAAAAAATGAAATCATTCATACCACTCTTATGAGTAATATAGTTTTTTTCTGATTGATTTAACCATGCTTTTAACCTTTCATATGTTATAAGAAAACAATGTTAGTAAAATCATAAAAATCTATATTCACTATAATAAGAGGGTGAAAACAGTCCCAGGAGGTATGATTGCAAGAGAACTTAACTAAATCCATTCTGAGAGATTCTGATTATGGGATCCCCCAGATGTGTAATATCTTAAAGATAGATTGACCGATAATAAAACTGAAAATCCAAAATGAAACAAAAAATCCAAAGGAAAATATAGGGTCCAAGGTAATATCGATGCCACTTTTCTGATTTTAACCGTTTATCTTGGGGGAGAATGAAAGACAATGACGACGTTGCTCTGGGGGAGAATGCGGGACAACGACACTACTTATGATTTCAAATGAAAGTTAATTTACATGAATTATATTACAGATGGGCCACAAATGAGCTAACCCGCATTTATAGATCAAACCATCCATGCATGTGATAATGGTGACAATTTCTTTTGTTATTTTATAAATAAAAAAAATTATCTATATTTTCTTATTTTAATAAAATCCACTACTCTGAGGATAGTGGTTTGACTCAATTGCATCACGTGTGTATTACATATGATTATGACTCCCAATAATTTTAGTAACTAGTACTTCGCCCTTGTGTTCACACGATGATATAAGTCAATTATTTCTTTCAAGAATGAAACACTATGAAATTATAATTTATTTTAAGAGTACAAATAAGAAATAAATTACCACATAAATGATAAATTTTAACTCTTGAAGAAAAGAAACCATTATTGAGGTAATATAGTCAGTGAATATATTGAAAAATAATATTACATATTGGGAATTAATATGGTGGTGTTGGGAAATACATAATATTAATATATTATTTCCTAATAGTAAAATGGCTACAAAACATAAATTAGAAGCATATAACATTACCTTTATGATCTTCTTCAAAATGAAAAAAGGTGAGTACAGTAGGTTGATGATGAGGTGTGATATAAGAGGATATGGGATCATTCTATGAGAGTCGATGGATGATGACGGTCCATAGATTCCAATGATGAAAACCTATGATAGAGATGAAAAGAAAAAAATGACCACATAGATAGTATTAAGAGTATTATAGTTATATGAAAGCTGAAAGTACTTTTTATTTAATGAGAATTTATTTAAAAATAAAAAAATAAAACATGCATACATAATATTTAGTAAGCTAATAAGTAAAAGTTATTTTATAGGTAATGATTATAGATTATAGAAACTAAATATTAAAATACAGTATGGTAATTGTTTTCAGATGATTAGTACATATGAAAGACATATATATTATCCAGAAACTACATGGGATTGTATGATCAGTATATATATATATAGATTGATTAATGTGGTAAATGTATACATATTATGCAAAAAGTAAATGAAACAAGAGAATTTTCTGGTATCCACCATTATTATATGACCACTGGCTATAAGAATAGGTAAAATAAAGATAAATTATTTATTGATATAAAAGGATTCATTAAGTTATAGAGATTTATCCAATACATTAAGATTCATGGATTTCTAGGAATGAATTTGGACATTTTCCATGATTACATGCCAGCCCTCAAAATAAAAACCAGGATACCACATCTATAGTGGAATTTTTCCTATGAGATCATCACATTTGGTTTTGATAAAATTTAAAATGGGAATGGAACTGAATTAGAGTTCTTATTATGTGAATTAAAACCAATGAAGATCCTGAAAGAGAAGAAATCAATATTCTTAATTCCATGAATGATTAGGAAAATTGAAATCAAAATGATATGACATCGGAGAAGATAAAAAACCAAAATTAAAGAATATAAAATCTAAAATTCAAAATAATATCCTCAGAAGTGAAGGCATTAATATAAAAATATCAAAATATCAAAATATTAAATCATAATACAGAAATTCAATTAAACCCAAATAATTTAAAATATATTTGAAATGAAATGGAAAGGATCAAAAGCCTCATATTCTAAAAGAAAATTCCTAAAATTTCCTAATGTTTCAAGATAAAATAAAGAGAAAAACATTTCAAATCATATCTAAAAATTAATAAGTGGTGATATTGAAAATCATAAAAATAGAAGTGGAATGAAAAGATAGAACCACACAAAAAAAATCAGATCATGTATTAATTCTGTAATGGTATTACATAGGTGATCAATAATGAAATCATGGAACCATTCATTGAAATAATTGTTATGAAAGGAAATAAAATTATGGTTACACATGGTTAGTAAATTAGGGATGGTCAATTTGAGAATTTTGTTGGATGTAGGAAGGAATTGGAGGATACAAAGGAAGATACAGATGTGGTAAAGAGGAAGGGGGAGTAGGTGGGGGTGGAAAATCATGGATGATGAATCAATAAATTATAGAAGATGTAGAGAGGAGGAGATAAATATGGGAAGACAGATGGAGAGGTGAATTTAGATACATATGCACATGTGGGAAGGATTTTGAGATCAATAAAACAAAAAATTCATAGAATAAACCAAAACACCATCCACATATATTTGTTTAACTCTTTTTCATTATAAAGTTTCATTATACATGATAATTATCTACCTTATTTTGCTTGTTGTAGTTTTTTTAAAAACGTTTATAATTTATATGGAATTAAGTATTAAAAAGTAACGATGATGTCATTTTTTATAGATGGAAGACCCTGCATTATTCACATCCTAGGATTCTCATGTTTCACTAATGGTTTTAGAGGGAATTATAGTGCCTCTTTTGAGTGTATGGATGTCTCATCATTTACATCATACCACACCACCTCTTGTTATCACCCCCATCTTCATCGTGATGGGTTCTATGGAATAGCGATGTGCGACCTCACCTTTTTCAACAATCATTTCAGTGCTATACTCGTAGAAAGATGGATTCTAGAGTCACATACATTCCATTTTACAGAGGGGGAGATGGCGATTACACTGAAGGATGTGTCCATTATGTTGGGATTCCCCATCAACGGTGTGACTATGATAGACTGAGTCAAAGTAGATTGGTTTGATCTTGTTCATAGATTACTAGGAATTTAGGTCCACGATGATGGTAGGTCCATAGTTGGTAGTAGATTACACATGCCCTAGTTAGACCATCACTTCACTCATATAGAAGAGGATGCCTATGAGATCACCATGTAGTGATTTTCACGTGCTTATATTTTGAGGATGATTGGTGGAATGATTTCCATTGGTCACTCCACCACATTTGTACATCTAATGTATTTACCTTTACTGGAGGATTTAGACTAGACAAGCCGATATAGATGTGGGTCTTCTTATCTCACATATACATACAGGGAGTTATGTAGTGCATGTCGCATCGATAAGATGAAAATCATAGGATGCATTATTCTTCTACATATGTGTATATGGGAGAACATCCCTCAAATAGATCCACATGTTAGTGCACCATTTCCTGTAGATATTGAAGCAGAGTCTCCAAGAGGATGATGGTATGATATTTCTTCCTTATAATGTCTAACTTAGTTTCATAACTTTGTGTTATGAAATATAACTATATCAATGTTATCTATAGGAAGATTCAGGAACATTGACATTTAGATACATCCAGACATGATGTTCATGCCTACAGACATATGTTGGATAGCCTTCGACTAGACAATATAGGTGGTTATTATTTATATTGTTAGATATTTATTCTTTACTAAAAATATGCAAATTTATTAATTAATTATTCACTGTTTGTTTTAGATTACATGGATCCCATATACTGATGATATGATCCATAGTCTTCTATAGTATTGTTCAACAATGCTTTCTACTGGATCCAGCATGGTTCCTTTGATTCATTTTCTTATTATCGAGTGGAATCAGACTAATAAAGTTATGAGGTAGTTCATATTCCTTCAGCCCATTCCCAACCCGCCCAGTCACCTTCACTTTATTACCTGAAGATGTTCGGGAATATATAATTTGATTGGATGAGGTATCATGCAAGATATATTGATCTATGGGATAGACGACACAAGTCCTGATGACGAGGGGTGAGGATGGTACATACACATTTATTCAATCATCTAGATTATGCACCCTACCACTACAGGTCCCTAGTTATATTTCTTAAATGAAAAAATAGGTCTTTCATGACTTCTTAATCATTATTCCTTCCACCGTTGAGCATATTTTTTATTAACATTTCTTAATAGTAGAATTTATTTTCATAGGACGATCGTATTACTCTTCTCCCTCACATATTTGATCTAGTGGAGGGATGTTCATTTGACCAGACATATTTTCATAGAGCTATGTCAAAGTTTATTCCTTCCATGGATTAGATTTATTATGGAATTTTCTTTGATCCACCACACGATATTGAGGCTTCTAAGCCTAATATAGACGTGAAAGTGGGTGATGACCCTATTGTGGGTTCTAATGATGCACAAGAGGAGGGTGTTCATAATGATCCTCCAGATGCTCCTCCAACTTTCAGTCACAACTAGAGGCAGATATATACATTGAATGGTTTGAGCTAGATTCTTTACTAGACCATTCTTTATTGACATCCATAGCACATCATCCACCTTCTTCATATGTTGGTGAGAGTTCTAACCAACACCCATTATCCTTATATGCAAGACAGGGAACAAGTGGTGACACTGTACATCCACCACCTGTCACACAGGATGATGTGGAGGCATGTGCCGACAATGATATACAGAAGCATCATATGCTAGAGAAAAGATGTAGACATACACAACATGGATGCATAATATATACCTGGTTGTAGGATAGAGGATAATACATGACACATACATAAATTAGATTGATATTTTATTGATGATACATGTTTTATGTTTTTCAAATCATTATTTTTTTCACCCCTTTTATGTGTTTTATGGTTATTATTTATAGAGTTCTTTTCTTTTTTTCAATAAGTTATTTATTTTTATCAAATTATCTATCAAAATTAATAATTACTATTTTTTATTCATACTAATACTTAGAATTATTATCTATATATGTATAATAAATAATATTCTTAAATTCATTATTAAATATTAATAATATTAATTATTTTAAATTAAAAAAATATTATTAATATTTAATAATTCATTTAATATGATTATTTGTTATATATATTATGGGTTATAATACTACGTGTTAATAAAATAAATAATAATCTTAAATTAATTATTAAATAGTAATAATATCTTTAAATATGACTAAATATCAATTAAATATTCATAAATTTTCAAAAATATCAATAAATATTAATATATATTGCTAAATGTTAATAAATATTCATAAATATTAATATTTACTTATATTTAATAATATTTAATAATATTTATTATTATTTATTAAATGCATATCTATTATACATGAATATTTATTAATATTTATTAAGATTTATTAATATTTATTTAAGAATTATTAATATTGAATAAATATTTATTTATATCGATTAATATTTAATTAATTTTTATATTCATAATAAGAGGGTTTTGACCTAAATCTGTTAAAAAAATTATTAACAATTATGAAAATTAATTTAATATTTACTGTTATTTAATTTATATTTATTAATATTCATGAATATTTATTAATTTCTACATATATTTTATTATTTTGTAATTAATATTTATAAATATTTAAAAATGTTGAAAATAATTTTTTGATATTTATTAATATTTCATAGTATTTTATTTATATTTTTGATTATCTAATGAATATTTTACTATAATTATTTATATTTATAGAAATATTGATGATTTTTTAATTACTATTTACTTATATTTAATAAGTATTTATAAATATTTATGATTTTTTTAATTAAAAATTCTAGAGGACGCGTGAACGAGGTCCACACTTCCTTCATAAAATTCACAGAGATGACATGTTAGGGGAATCAGATGACTAAATAAGGGGTACACTATAAATGATTAGGAGATGTGAAAAAGTATACATAAGCCCGCATATTGAGAGTATATAGTAATGTTGGAAACTGTACTTTACATAGGAAAATGAATCTGTTTTCTAGTCATATTTTTCAATGTATGATATAAAAAAGGCCTATTGAATATATATTGAAATTCCATGTATAGTCACAGTGAAACTACATACCTATATCCAGTATCATTGAAATTTCATAGTGAATATGCATGTAAAAGTGTAAAAGTTTATGGATCAATTAGGGAAATTACATGGTTATGAGAAGAAATGCTGAAATTGGGTAAAACAAACTAAAAATATAGAAATTAAAATAATTATTATTGAAGAAGATAGAATTTATCAGAACATGTTTCTCACGTAACAGAAGAGATGAAATGGGAAAATGGTCGGGAGAAGAGTGATGGAATTTGAGAATGAAGGTAAAAAAATTTAATGAGGTAGAAAAATTAGGGAAGTTAAAAAAAATTAAAGATAAACTAATCTAATTATCCCTTTCACCTAAAATCGAAAAAAGAGAAGAAATTAAAAATAGTTTAGGTGATTTAATGATGGAGGAGCGATTGTTAACAGTAAAATGTACTGTAAGAAATTTATGTGTAGTGTAAACTATTTTCTGAAAATGAAATTGAATTTCAATTCCATAACATGTTAATAGAATAAAACATCAATATAAACTAAAATATAAAGTTCTATTTAAATGTAAATATAAGCTTGAATATAAACTAAAATATCAGAACTATAACAATAATGAATTCACTTCAAGGAGAATACCATAAGAAAATCTGGAATAGGTGAAATTCTTTAAAGTAGTAGAATTGGTGGAAGAAAAATAAATAGACAAAATGTTAGTAGAATCAAATGGATAAATAAGGGGAACAATATGAATGATTAAGAGGGGTACAAAAATTACACATAAGCATGCATATTGAGAGAACAAATTAATAGTGGAAACTGTAATTTAAAAAGGATAATGAATTCCTTTTCCAGTAATATTTTTCAGTGTATACTATACAAAAGCAGGAATATTGAATATTTATTGATATACTATGTATAGTCACAAATATATATATATATATATATATGCACCATCATTGAAATTCTATAGTGAATATGCATGTAACAATGTAAAATTATGCAGATCAATTATTGAAATCACATGGTTATAAGCGCACATTTAAATTAGCTAAAACAAATAAAAAAGGGGAAAATTAAAAGAATAATGGTTGATTGGTTATATTATCCAGGTCATTATAGAAGGCGGTGAGATTAACTTAAAAATATTTTTATTCAAATTATTAAAAAGAATAATTGATCATTATTTCAATTTATTGATTGAAAACTACTAATTGTTCAAACAATGATTTTTAGACTATCGATTAACTATATCACTATTAACCAAGTAATTATTGGTGGATGGTGATTGAACTTGTAAATGGTATGGGATTTTTAAATTTGAATAATCCCATGGAATTGAAGACGAGATTTAAGAAGATTGGATACATATATTGAAATAAATTATGAATAGATTAGAGTATAAAATACAAAAAAAATTCACATGATAATTGAATCAATTTAACACAAAGATTATAACAAGAATAGTTTTCAACAAATTAAAAAATAAATTCAAATTTTTATAAAGAAATAAATCAAACCTGTTTAAAAAATTATGATAATTAGTCAAGATTTATTAGTAGTTATCTGAAATTGATACATGCAATACATGTCAAAGTCGGAATTTATCAGAACATGTTTTTCACCATTTCAGAAGAAATGAAAATGGAAACAGGTTTGGCATAGGGTGATAATTTTTTTGAATAAAGGTAAAGAAATTTATTGATGATTTTTTTAGGGGAAATGAAAATTTTGATGATAAACTAACCTTATTATTCTTTTCACATGAAATCAAAGAAGAATAAAAATAAAAAAATAGTTTGGGAGATTTAGTGATGGAAGAGATATTGTTAACAGATATTCGAAATGTAAGAAATTTATGTGAGGCATCATCTAGTAATAAGATTAAAGGTAAAAAAATGAGTGAGTGAGAAAGGAAGGAACCATTGGAGGAGAGACTGAGAAGCGAACCCTGGGATATAGATTAGGGACATGAGAATAGCATAGTTTGAGGGAGCAAGTGGTGGAAGAAAAAGGGGTATGGCAGGTGGAGGAGGAGTTGTTAGAGGAGGAGGACCCGAAGGAGGAGCAGGCAAAGGCATAACAGCTAAAGTTGGATGACCCATAGGTAGAGAAGCCATAGGGGGAGGACCTGGAGGTGAAGGACCCAGAGGAGAAGCTGGTGGAGGTAGAAAGGGTAGTAAAGGAGGAAGAGGGACCTGAATAGGGGTAGAAACCCTAGGAGATGTCAACAGAAATCACAAGCAGGAATGGGTGGGGTTAGAGAGAATGAGTGTGGTGGGAGGATGAGTAGTTGGTAGATTAATAAGGGAGTGAAACCTTCCCTTAGTTTTAAACATTTCATTTAGAGGTCTAATGAGTTGGGTTGATGTTTTTTTTGAAATTTTTAGAAGATGAATGGGAAACATCATTCATTTGGGAATTTAGTTTTTAATTTGGATATATATATAATGTCATTATTAGCATGGAATGGATGTATTTTATGTATTTGATCATAAATTTTTTCCAAATTAAAGTTATGATTTGGGATGAAGAGGTCCAACATGTGGTATTCATTGGCAATTGGTATTATTGGATGGGTCGTGGGTGTTTAGAGTTGCTACCATCTTTGTTATTAGCCTTATCATTGGATTCAATGGAGGTGTGTGAATCAAAATTCCATATAGTTTTCAAGGATTTTACAAATGTTTTACCAAAAGAGTTTGAGGTAAAAGGGTTTTATCTGACCCAACATGTTGTTATGGTGTGATCCGGTGTTATTCTCCCAGAAAGATGAAAGTGGTATAAGGTTTTGTATAGACTGCCAATGGTTAAATTATGTGTGATCAAGAACCATTATCCCCTTTTGAGGATTGATGATTTTTCAACCAATCAAAGGGATCCATGTGGTATTCAAAGATTGGTTTATGGTCTAGGTATCATAAAATGAGGTTGATGGATGGGAATATACTTAAGGTTATCTTATGATGTCATTATAGGAATTTCTAGTTTTTTGTTATTTCATTTGGTGTCTCCAAACACCCCAACTGTTTTGATGGGATCTTGAACTTTGTGTTTTGTGAGTTCGTTGATCAGTTTGAGGTAGTGTACATCGATGAAATTCTGATATACTTGAATTCAAAGTGGAACATCATGAGTATATTAGGGGTGTTTTTTAAGTCATTAAACACCATAAACTCTATGTAAATTTGTCCAAGTAAATTTTTTGGATGCATGAAGTGTATTTTCTTGGGCATGCAGTGTCCTAGTAGGGAGTATAGTCGATCCTTCCAAAATCGAGGTGATTGTTTCTTGGATGACACCGAAGAATATTGTAGAGGTCCATGGTACCCTTGATCTTTATAAAAGGTTTATGTCTGAATTCTCACAAGTTGAAAGTAGTGGTATTTTATATAAAGTTGTGGGGAAATTTCAACATTCATGAGCATTTTATGGTCTTCACAGATCACAAGATCCTGAGGTATATTTTCTCTAAGTGGAATCTGAATTTGCATTAGTGGTGGTGGATGAAGTTCTTACAGTACTATGACTTCTAGATCTCTTAAACTTCTTGTAAAGGGATTTTAGTATCTAATTTTTTTTATATTTTTAGTTATCAGTGGTTTTAATTAAAGCATTGCTGAATTTTTTTAAAAATACCCTAATCCACCCTCCTACGCTTCTTTGGTGAAACCCCAACCCCCACCTACCCTGACCTCCTCTCCTCTCCCTAACAATGAACCAAATCCCATGAACCCCTTTCCCCACACCCCTCCTCCTCTCCCCAAAGGCAACCCCAGGCCTATGAACCCCTTTCCCTCCACCCCTCATCCTATCCAATCCATAGTGGAGGCCCTAAGACCACGATCCCTGAACCCCGTGACCCCCCTAAACCTGATCTCCCAACCCCCGTAACCCTCCCCACTCCAACCTCTTATCTAGTCATCTCACTGGCGACATGAACCCCCATGTGGACCTCCCCCCTCTGACCTCCTCTTTAGTCGTCTATCTAGCGATGGGACACCCTCCCCCCTCAAACCTTCTCTTTGGATGGATCACCGATGACAGGAACAACCCCCCCCCCCCCTCCGACATCCCTAACCCAGCTTGGTTCCCTTCCTTGATGACAAATTTGTACTAAAGTGGTATCATTACATTTCTGAAGTCTATTATATCTAGTAATGTTTTATTATCCATATCTATTTCTCTTGGGTGGTTGTATATGTGTCTTTGTATTAAATAACAATTTTTAATGCATAAATGTTTTATATAATTGGTTACCTATTTATTGATTGTGGTTGTTGATTATGTATTGTGTATTTTTTATTATTATCAGCTATAGGTTTCTATGGGTTAAGGTCTCTCATATATTTTTTCTTTCTTGGTGTTATAAATCACCCCCTATCTAATTTTAGGTGGTCCTTGTCTAGAATAGTCAACACACCACCAGGCTAGGAGTGGAACCAATGAGATGGGTTTCATTCCAATTTTATCAAATTGGTTTGGTAGTTACAAACAATATATGGATCTCATTCATTATTTTTCTTTAATTCATTAAATAACATTTTCTGAAAGATACTTCTAATTTTTAGCTACCAAAATTTATGGATATTTTTATATAATAATTTTTGAACATTCTTATGGTTATATATTTATTATCAATGGTTATATGAATCATTATAATGAATAATATTATAATAATAAATACTATGGAAATATGAATTGCAATATTATATTATATAAAGTATGTCACAAATATATTGTATGATATGATATAAGTCTTTGATAAATACCCAAGGATTCAATTATGATTATAATGTTGTGTTCGATATATATAATATTAAAATAACATATTAAAATATAAAACTGATTCATATTATATGATTCACCCATTTTTCTGAATATTTATCAAATTCACACAAGCAATGAAAACTTTTAAATAATATTTTTTTACATCACAATTCTATGAGAATCCATCAAAACTCTATTACAAATGGTTTATAAAAACATTCATTTTTTGAACAAAAAATTTTCCAATAATTTTAATCAATTTTCTACAAAAATAACTTTGCAACCAAAAGATCCTTAATCATTCAAAATGAATGATTATAGATAAAAAAAATTAGGATCATAATCGATCAGCATCATAGAGCACGCCACCAATACCATCATCTTCTATGAATTATAGTGATTCTTTTGTACCCAATACTACTAATGAACCAGACATTTTCCCAGATGTCATTGCTATCCCACCAACTAATTCACCTTCAGCGATGAAGAAGTTCTTCACCCCTCTTTCTAGGGTATATTGGTGAGTTACCACTATTGGTATCTATGTCATTTAAAAAAAAATATTTTATTAATTGTTTTATTCATTTTTTAATAGATAAAGACAACCATAGAATGGATACAAATATGAACACAGTATATGTATGGGACAAGAAGGACATAAATATTATCATTCCATTTAAGGAGTTTGAGGTTCCTATTATTGACACTGCCAGAATCTACATGCAGATTATTGGGCCTCTTTCTTACGAGATGATGAGCTTTCCTATCAATTATAATGATTGGAGGCATATTCCAATAGCTTGAAAAAATGAGTTCATTGATACTCAAGTAAAGTTAATATTAATTTAATATTCTCTGAAAAATAATATAATGAAATGATTTTTTTTCATATACTAATAAGGTGTTGTGTTTTTTATCTATCGATGTTTTTTTTCATTTTGATATACCTGACTTCATTTCTTTCCCATGTAATTTGAAAAATTTTGGAATGAACTAGAGTGTTTTTAAATGTAGATTATAGAATAATTTTAATTAATCTTCTTCGATCTCATGAAAAATGTATGAGAAAACATCTGAAGGCATTTCTCGTGAGTAATGAAAGTTCTTTATCGATATTAATAGAGATATATCTCATGAGGTAATTGTATATTTTATATAATCTTAATAAAATAAACACAATAAAATTATAATTTTTTTTAACATAGTTATTTTTTTGTACGAATTATCAAAAAAAATTATGTGAATCATGAGAAGAAATTTATTCCACACATTAAAGGGTCTCAGGATTTTTGTTGAGAAAAATAACAATTTTGGTTTGTATTTTTTTCAATATTATTTATATCATTTTATCATAACTCAAGGATTTTTCTAAATTTTTTACATTTTTAAAGGCTAATCAATTAGGTCACTTCTTTTTCCTGAACAGAGATGTAGTTTAATGTGCATAGGAAACCGGATAGTAGTTTTTTAAATGGATATTGAAAAGATGTTGGATTAAGTACTTTTCATTACCCTTTCATATTATTTCATTACCATAAAAATGTAATAATAATAAAAAATATTATAACAACAAACAAGACTTATACCCAATTAAATGGGGCTAGCTAAATGGATCAAATGATGTCAATTTGGAATCATTTTATACATTTAACCGGCCCTAATTAATTGGATTTAAGGATTATTTGTTGTTAAAATATAATTTTTAATATTACTTTTTTATAGTTTTGAAGTAACTATAAATACTAATGAAATATTTATTAATTATATAACATTATAAAGTTTGGATATTTTAAAAAATCATTGTCATTATTTTTGTATTAACAAGTTAAAATTTACAAAGTCTGGGATGCGAATCCTTTGCAATCAGCATCAGTTTCCTAGAATGATGTAGTTCGAATAATTTTAGGGAAGGAGTATCCGAAGCATGTATGGGGGATGGGTTTTGGGATGACTTTTTTAGCTTTCTTTGGTAGGGAGGCGTCATCCATTACTACTACACCCTATGTGGGTTCTAGTAGTGCTATTAATTGGGAATACCAAATAGAAATTGAAATATCTAAAGAAAAATAGAAAGAACAATATTTTTATAGGCAAACACGGGATCAGGCATGGATGAAAATGAAGAATTATATAATTTTTGTATTTCAATGAATGACTGACATGATCCTCAAAGAAATTTCCAATCTTATAGATTGTCCCAACTAGGTAAATTCTCAATTAAATAGATCATTCACACATTTTCAAAACACATACAACATCCATAATCTCTATAGATACAATTTCTGAAAACTGTCAATAAAAAACTATTTTATATATTTAGTGATGGTTCCTATTAACTGCCACTAAATAATTTAGAAATGGTTATTTTAACTTTTCCCATGTTATTTTTTATTTCTTTTGTTAAAAAAATATCACCAACTTAACAAAAACCCACCACTGAGTACCCAAAAAATATATATATATATAAAAACTACTGGTCAACAATAAAAATATCCACTAAATGATTGTTGAATATGAAATAAATAGTAGTTTAGAAAGTAAAATTATCATTCTTTAATAAAATTCAAGCACCGAAAGATATAAAATAACCAATATACATTTTAGAAATTAATTAAACTAATATTAGAAATAGTGATAAATTATTAATTTTATTAATAATATATTATTTATACAATTATAATTTAAAGAAATATATTTAATTATTATAATGGTTATCATAGGAAAACAACCACATATTTATTTTTGAAATTTAGGAACCAAAGGCACATCATTATGCATGAAGGTTTTCCCGTTATGACCGTAAACACATTTTTTCTGTTTTAAAAAACTAAAACATGTGTGGAACAATAAAAACTAGGAAAATGATGTCTTATTTCCCTAAAATAAGGGGAAACGGCCATAGATTTAATTTTTAAATATATGAACTTACGACACTTCATTATGAATGATGGTTTGACTATTTTGGCCGTAAACATGTTTTTAGTGTTTTACAGCACTAAAACATGAGTGGAACGATGAAAACATGTAAATTGATGCCATATTGTCTTGAAATATGGGGAAAATTACTGTAAATTTAATTACAAAATGTAGTAACTGACAATACATCATTCCGAATTATGGTTTTACTATTTTGGCCATAAATGAATTTTTATTGTTTTAAAACACTGAAACGTGCATGGAATGGTAAAAAATAGGAAGATGAAGTCATATTTTCCTAATGTTATGGGAAAATAACTTTATATTTAATTTTTAAATATTTGAATTGACGACACATTATTCTGAATGACAGTTTTCCCGTTATGGCCATAAATGCATTTTTTGTGTTTTGAAACACTAAAACATTCATGGAACAATCAAAACTAGGAAAAAGACATATGGTTGTACTAAAATGATGGGAAAACCACCATAGATATAATTTATAATTGTAGTAATGGACAGAATGTCTTTATGAATGATGGTTTTCCTGTTATGGTTGTAAACATGTTTTTAGTGTTTTAAAACACTAAAACATGTATGGGATGATCAAAATGAAAAAAACAATCTAAGATATTTATAAAAGCATGGGAAAACCACCATATATTTAATTGTGAAATGTAGGAACTAACGACACGTCATTCTGAATGGCATTTTTCCTGTTATAGTCGTAAATGCGTTTTTGATTTTAAACCATTAAAACATGTATGGAATAGTCAAAACCATGAAAACCACATGAAATTGTCCTGAAATTAGGTTAAAATGTTTGTATATTTAATTGTGGAATGTGAAAATCAACAACACATCATTCTAAATGACAGTTTTCCCATTATGGCTCTAAATTTGTTTTAGGGTTTTAAAGCACAAATACTTGCATAGAACCATTAAAACCAGAAAAATGACATATTATTATCAAGAAATTATGGTAAACCCACTATAAATTTAATTTAGAAATTTAGGACTTGATTTCAAATCATTTCGATTGATCGTTCACCCGTTATGGCTAAAACTTGTTTTTAGTGTTTTAAAACACTCAAACATGCATGGAATGGTCCAAACAAGACAAACCACATCACTTTTTCTTAAAATTAGGATAAAACCACCGTATATTTAATTTTGAAATATAGGATCCGATGACACATCATTCTGAATGATGGTTTTCCCATTATGACCAAAAACACATTTTTTTTTGTTTTAAAAAACTAAAACATGCTTGGAACTGTCATAACTAGAAAAACAATGTTAGATTGTCCTGAAATAAGAGAAAAAACACCATAGATTTAATTGTGTAATGTATGAATGGAAGACATGTCATTCAGATTGAAAGTCTTCTCATTATGGTTTTATAAATGTTTTTAGTGTTTTAAACCACTAAAATGTGCATGGAATGGTAAAAACCATGAAAATGATGTATTATTTTCCTAAAATCAAGGTAAAATGACTGTAGATTTAATTTCGAAATGTGGGAAATGACGACATGTCATTCTGAAGTACAGTTTTACTGTTATGACTATAAACATGTTTTTAGTGTTTTAAAACACTAAAACGTGCGTGAAATGGTCAGAACTAGACAAAAAACACTGTACTATCCTAAAATCAGGGGGAAACCACTGTAGATTTAATTGTAAAATTTAGGAACCAATGGAACATAATTTTGAATGATGGTTTCCCAATTATGGTCGTAAACATGTTTTAAGTGTTTTAAACCACTAAAACGTGTGTGGAATAGTAAAACCCATGAAAATTACATTAAATTGTCCAGAAATCAAGGGAAAATGAACATAAATTTATGTTTGAAATGTAGGAACCAATGAAACATTATTCTAAATGATGGATTTTCCATTATGTTTTTAAACATGTTTTTAGTGTTTAAAAACAATAAAACATGCATGGAATGGTCAAAACTAGAAAACTGACATTCGATTGTCTTGAAATTAGGGGACAACCACACTAGATTTAATTTTGAAATGTCAAAATAGAAAGTATTTAATTTTGAATGATGGTTTGCTCGTTATGGACAAAAGGGTTTTTTTGGTTTTTTAAACCACTAAAATGTTTGGGGAAAGGTCAAATCCATAAAAAAATTCCAGAGTTTCCTAAAATCAAGGGAAAATACTATAGATTTAATTTTGAAATTTAGGATTTGAAGACACATCTTTCTGAATGGCGGTTTATCAGTTATTTCCGTAAATGCGTTTTTAGTGTTTTAAAACATTAAAACATTCATGAAATGGTCAAACCCCAACAAAAAACATCAGATTGTCCTGAAATAAGGGTAAAACCACCATAGATTTAATTTTGAAATCTAGTAACCAATGGCACATCATTCCAGATGAAGGTTTTCCTGTTATGGTCATAAACACATTTTCAGTGTTTTAAAACACTAAAACATGCATGGAATGGTCAAAATAAGAAAAATTATGGAGGATTTTACAAAAATCAGGGTACAACCACTGTATAGTTTATTGTGAAATATAGGAACTGTTGACCCATCATTCCGAATGATGGTTTTCCTATTATGTTCGTAAACACATTTTTAATGTTTTAAACCACTAAAACATGCGTGGAATGGTCAAAACCATGAAAACAATATCGAATTGTCCTAAAATAAAGGTAAAATGACTATAGATATAGTTTTGAAATGTAGGAACTGATTAAACGTCATTCACAATGACGATTTTTATATTAAGTCTGTAAACAGGTTTTTAGTGTTTTAAAAAACTAAAACATGCATGGAATGGTCAAAACCTGAAAAAAGATGTCGGAATTCCCATAAATTAGTGGAAAAAACCCGTATATTTTACAGTGAAATGTACGAACTTATGTCACAAAATTTTGAATGACGGTGTTCTTATTATGGCTGTAAACACGTTTTTAGTGTTTTAAAACACAAAAACGTGCATGGAACATTCAAAATAAGGAAAACGATGTAAAATTTTCCTAAAATTAAGGGGAAACCACCATATATTTAATTGTGAAATTTAGGAACTGGCAACACTTCATTCTAAATGACAGTTTTCCCATTATGGCCATAAATGTATTTTTAGTTTTTTAAAACACTAAAACATGCGTGAAATGATTAAAACCATATAAAAATACCTCATACTGATGTGGAATCATGGGAAAACAACCGTTTAATTGTTTTTAAATATAGGACAAGGTGTGACATCCAAATATTTAAAAACAATTATTAAATAAATTTTAAGCACACCGCACGTCGCTTTAAAAATAAATTAAAATACTTACTTATCCCTTTTCAGTTTCAAGTGTTGAATCATTTCTTAAATTGGTATTTTTATATTTTAAAAGTGTTTTTAATTATATATTACTTGTATTAAGTTAAAATATCTTCTTTTTTATTAATAAAATAATATATTTTATGTGTATCATTCTGAATATATTTTGTGTCTTTTCTCTTTCGCATTTATTTTCTTAAATATTCTGGTTTTCACTTTAGGTGGTAGTTGTCAGCTGTATGAAGGAGGTTGACCATTTATATCCATGAAATTATTCCAAAGGAAGTTGTGATGGTTCTTAGTTTCCATGTTATGTTAAAATTTTATCAATTATTCTATTTTGATTCGAATATGTTATCTGTAGTTTTAATTTTTGTTTACTTTTTTGTTACATTTGATGAGATGACATGGATGGTTTTAGTTAATGACATTATGTGGTGGCCAGAAAATGGGGTGGAGTTTTTGACATGGATTTATATTAGGTCTTTCCTCTTGTTGGACATATTATATATGTATATTGACAGATGTGTTGGTTGACTTAGATTAAGGTTATGACGACGAGATGTTTTTATAAGACTAGGATGTATGATAAGTTTATCATATATTTATGTTTTATTTTATTATATGTCATTTTTTTATATTTATAGTTTTCTGTTATTATTTTTTAAAAATAAATATTGTTTAGTGGTTGTTACACGTATTCATCGCTAATAGGTTTCGTTGGGTTTTCTTGTATTTTATTTATATTTCTCCCGTATTTTTTAAAATAAAAAACCACCACTAAAAAAATAGGTAACCACTGTTAAATCATGAAAAAAAACATCTAATTACCCTTTTTTGTAGTGATCTTGTAGAGATGCATCTTGATATAGAAGAGTCTAGTAGTAGAAGTTACATATTCTAAATGATAGTGCAATTTTCTATGTATCAATGGGTGGAGGAGTCTCGGTGGGGAGACATAAAGAGATGAGTTATTCAAGGAAGATTGTTTATTCTATTAGTTATGCGTGAATAGGTTCTTCATGTGTATCATAGCTCAGCTTGGGTATTTCATCCTAGTATATCCAAGATGTAACATGCCTTGAGGATTTATCTTGGGTATCTTGGGATATAGAAATCACTAGCGGAGTTTGTATCACAATTTTTAGTCTACCATTAAGTAAAGGTAGAACATAATTTTCATGGTAGTTTGTTGCAACCATTGTATGTCCCCGAGTGGAAGATTGAGGAAATACTGATGGATTTCATTACTAGTTTACCATGATCTCAAGGGGGATGTGACACTATGTGGGTGATCATATATTGACTGGTGAAGTTGTCTCATTTTCCAGCACTCAGGGAGTCAAGAGCCACAGGTGTTCTAGAAAGGCGTAATGTGGAAGATATGGTAAGGCTCCATGCAGTTTCAAGGACCATCATCTTTGATCAAGATCCTCATTTTACCTATCATGTTTGTGGAGTACTTCAACTTTACTTCTACTCTCAACCCCATCTTAGAACTTTTTTCCATCCTTGGAAAGATGGGTAGATGAAGCAGATCATTCAGACATTGGAGGATATTCAAGGTGCATATGTTCTGGGTTTTGGTGGATCTTGGGTGAAACACATAACCTTTATTGAGTATTATTATAGTAATAGTTATCACTCATTCATTGGAATGGCCCCATTCTAGGTGTAGTATGGTAGTCCTTGCATATTTATGTTGTGCTAGAGTGTGGTTTTAGATTCGACATTACATGGACCAAATGTGGTGCAGAGCATGACAGAAAAGGTTTAGATTATTTATGAGAAGGTAAAGGCTATGTGGGACCGTCATAAGGAATATGTTGATCATAGAAGGAGACCTATAGAGTTTGAATTTGTGGACCATATGTTCTTGAGGGTTTCCCATTTTCATAGAAGATAGAATTTTAGCCACATAAGTAATCTTTCTGCCCAGTTTATTATCCCTTATGATGTGTTGGCACACATTTTTGATGTGGTGTATTGGTTGGGACTTCCCTCTCAGTTGGATAATATCCATGATATCTTCCATGTGTCGCAACCTCATTTGTAACTCCATAATGACCCTCATGTCATTTATTGGGGAGATTTTTATATAGGGTATGATGTAATGTTTAAGGAGTATAAGGTTGCTATTAAGGATGATAGGGAGAATGTGATGTGTGGGTGTGTTATCCCTTTGTTTTTCATTCTGTAGAGGCATGATGTCTTGGAAGAATGTACATGGTAATGTGAGTAACATATGCACACTCAATATCCTAAGTTGTTTTGAATCTTGTTTTTCTTGTTGATGAGATATTTGATTAAATACTGATTAGTTGAGATTATTTTTTGTGTGTGTTGATTTTACAGATTTTTTTAAGGAAATACTTAATTCTATATTGATTGTGTTGTCATTGTTCGAGAGGTATCTATCGGGGGTGTTTAGTATAGGTGATTTTCGATTTATTATGGATTAGTTTTGATTTTCAAGGAAAAGAATAATTTGATAGGTATCTAATGTAATTTCCTAGAACTTTTATACCTATTAATTTTCAAGATTTGGGTGCTGGAGGTGTTAGGATGAGGTTTGAGGAAGGACGGTGTAGTTGAAGTTGAAATTTTTGTTGGAGGGGAGATAATATGATGTCGTGGTTTTGGTCGTGGAGTGGAAGTGGGTTGAGAAGTTATTTTCTTTACCACGAGAATTAGTTATAGCATGGTATTAGTTTTACTGCACAGATCCCTGAGGGGATGGTGTTTTGGATTTTTCAATCTAAGGGTTGTGGCGTTGTGGGGTTTGAAGGTCAAATTTCTTGGCTATGCCATTTTGGAAGTCATTACACTACGGTGTTTTTGTTGCATTGTGACCCTTCCTCGACTATATGGTATTAAAGTTTTTGATTTAATTTAAGAGTTTGGGGGGGAAGGGGAAACATGACATGATTTGTAGATATTTTTTTTGATTTAACCCCAGTGTGGCATGACATATTCCTGTTGCGTCATAGTCTTCTAATTTAATAGAATGGGTATAAATTCCCAGTCCCTTTTGATTTCACCTATTTCTATCAATATCCCTAAACCTTAGGTGACCAGAATCACCCATTCTTAGACTCTTGAGTACCCTTAACCTTGATTTGGTGTTCATCTTCAAGAGATAAACTTATTGTGATCTGAGGTGAGATCATATTCTCTTTTCTTGGTTCCCTCCTTGTTCTTCCCTCTCGGAGGGATTGTGGAGTGGGTTGGACTCAATTTGGGTAGTGATGGGTTTTGGATTGATGCGGTATTATTTTGATTTAAATTTTTAAGTATTATATTTCATTTTTTCAAGTTAGTGATTATAGATTTTCCCAATATTGATCATGCACAACTATTGCAAAGCTTTAATTGATGTAGGGGATCTGATACTTCTCCTTTTATTTATATGAATCTTTTAAATTAACATGGTTTTTTCATTAAGTGGTTAGTATGGATTGTATTAATGAAGATAATGAATTGAATAAAGGAAATTGATTGGAAGGGGGTGAACCGCTTGTGTTTACACATTTCTATGTTTTTTCTTATGTGATTGTTGGTTTCCCCTTTATTATTGTTAATTTTTTTTGTAACTGAGATATGTGTATGAATTTTTTTATGAATTAATCAATGGAATAACCTTTCATAAAAGGATAACCATGTAAAAACAATGATGAATCAACTATTAATAATCTAAAATTGACATAATATTAAATAATGATACATTGAATTAACATGGAAGCATGATTTTAAAAGGGGATTGTGAAAGCGATTTATTTTTAGAACAATTTTTTATGTGTGGTTGGTATGGTTTCCATTAGTGTTGTGAATTGTGTGGCCATTGTGGGTTTGTTGTGAATTAATTATTCAGTTTGGTTTTGGGTTGTTTTTTTGGATTGTACAATGTTGTTGTGGTAGACATGGCACTATTGGAAAGAGGGGATATGGTTGTTGATGTGGAATGATGACATGATTGGTTGTGTGGAAAGGGAATGCGTTGTGTGGCTGTTGGCCGAAGTTGTGGGATAGTGGTGTGGAGGTTGGTTAATGGTTGTGGGGATGATTTATAATTGCCTGATAGAAACAAAATATGATGGTAATGATGGACTCGGTAAAGGGTGTGGGATGGAAATTTAATGAACTGTAGGCTCTTAATGAAATGTTAATGAATGGAATGGATGAATAACTGCTTGAATTAATATAGGTAGTGGATAATAACTGATTTTCATTAAATATGGAATTAAATGGAATTCTGAATTTAAAATGGTTGGTTAATTATAATTATGTAAATGGTTAAATGATGTGATTAAATTAGAATTGTGAATGGTTGACATGGTTGTTTTGTGTGTCAAGTGATTATAGTTGTGGTATAGTGATCGAAGGTGATGGTAGAGTATCGCAGGGACAATATGGTGGTTGTGATGGGTGTGGTAGTGTTGATTTTGTGTGAACCCTCTAGGTTGGTCTTGTATGCGGGTGTATTGTGATTCTATTTTCCCTATGATTTTATGCACACCCCCTCCTGAGTTGGAGAGCCTTATCGATGCCCAAGTGTTTTGGGTTCTCATTATTTTTACCAAACATTCATGTTGGTGAGGGAATATATGATTGATTACTCTCTATTTAACACTCTCCCTTCCATGTGTATCATGGACTGTGAAGGATCAAGGTTGGAATAAGCATACAGGTTGTAATGGATTTAACTTTGAGTATGTGATATAATGGTAGGTATTGCAGGGTAGATGATATGATATTATCCAGTGGGGGTGGTTCATAATAGGAGGTCACGAGGTTGATGATTTTATTGTTATGATATAATACTATAATGGATATGTGGTTGTGATGATGATGACATGAGTGAATTGATGATGAATTGGTTGTGGTATGCGGTAGGATTGTGATATGAGATGCGCTGTGTTGTGACACATCTGCAGAATGGATTGGAAGCATGATATGTATGATGTTGGGGTGTGAGGGAGACAAATCAGTGAAGAAGTTAATGCGGGGTGCCCCTCTAATATCTTTTTCTATAGTTGGATATAATATTTGGTGAGTGAACCTTAGCAGGGCTAGGTGATAATTGACTCTATAAGTGTTTGTTGGTTCTGATGTTTGTTCACTGAAACTTTAGTATGTTCATTCCACATCTGCACAAGCGGTCTTGAGAAGAATCATACTAATTATACATTCATATTAACCCCAATATATATATATATATATATATATATATATATATATATTGATTTTAATCTTTCAAGATGAGTTTTTTGACTAAGCAGTACAATACTAACTTGTAGCTTAAGGATGTGATTTATGTCATAGTTTGTGACTCCCATATTGATTTATGAAAGTAATGGATTTCATTACATTTTTATACCCTCGATGCTAATCTCCAACCCAGGACCTGCTAAACACTGGTATCAAGAGTCAATAATCACAATGACATGTCAAAAATTTCATAAATTGAGACTTTTATAAAGATAAAAAACTCACTAATGCAATGAAATTTCAAAAACATTTAATAATATATTAACCTTGAAGACATCACATCCATTAATCTCTTCTATGACATCCTTGAATACGGTTAAAGTGACATTATTTGGATTTTTCTAGATCATGATGACTCGTATAATGAAAAAATGAGACCCTGATTATTGATTGAATAAGATGATGATAGTACATGGTCATGCAAATTTCACATAAAAAACATCTTAACAATCAAATAAAAGTGAGATCTTGTCCAATGGCCTTAATGTAGAAACACCACCGAGTTCTGACCTCAAATACATCTCATAGATCACATTCAACACTCCCACTTTTGAAGATTTATGGAATCTCAATGTCATTTCTATAAAATCCATATAGTTGCTAACAACACACATGAATCATAGAAAATAAGGAAATAAAATAAAAAAACTGGCTTGATCTGGGATTTGTTGTAGCGTAGATTTTGTCCAAGCAATGGGGGTCCATACTTGCATAATTTGTAGCGTGCACCGAGAAACATAAATACTCTATGTGAAGAGAAGCAAGGGCTTGTATCCTAAGGCTTTGTATTCCATCAGGCATAGTTCCATGAGGTAAGAATTCTATATTTTCAAGCTTCCACCATAGTACAGTAGGGATATGTTTGGTATAGATGAAAAGAGAATGGGAATTGATGTTTGATAATCAAAATTTTCATTTGACTAATAATCCTTAAGGAACTATCTATTTTAAATCATGTTCATCCAATCATTGGGATTTATTTTAAAAACAAAGCTAGTTCAATGTGGGTCAGGCCATACCAAAAGAGTTTCAAGCTAATTTAGCAGCCTAGTTATGGCCTGGTATACTATTCAGAACAGCCCCAAGCCAAATGGACCATTATTTAAATCACCTTCAAGATTCCATAACTTATCAAAACATGAAAATTAGTTTTTTCAGAGGAGGGAGGGGGTATTAGATCATCTGGTATTTAGAATAGAACTTCCCTCAACTTGGGTTAAATAATTTAAAATTAAAATGATTCTTGAACATGAAAAACAAATTTTATTCTTGAACATGAGTTTTATAAGTTTATATCATCCTTAACTTTTTATCTTCTTGAGAAACCTTTATAAATATCAATATGAAAACATATGGAGTTGGTAGATTTATAAAAAACATCATCTTTTTGAGGATAATCTTATCCTAAAAAGATAAAAACTGCTAATGCATGAACATAAAAATAAATTAGGGTTTATGGTTTATGGTCCAGGAAACAAAGTAATACTTTTTAAAAAATATTAATCTGAAAACATATTTCCCAAAACACTAGTTATAATTGTTTAATTTCATAAATCCAAATATTTTATAATAAAGATAAAATTAAATTCATAATATTCCAATAAATTGATATCTAGTGTATGACTCAACTAAAATGCTAATTAAATCACTCACCTGCCCATCAAGAGTCCCAAAAAATTCATAAAAACCCATTTTTAGAGTATTTAGATGTTCATAAAATGATTTGACATGGATAATGATCAATGGTAAATGATTTGAATTGTATTTATTTTTTCATTTGTATCTTTAATTTATTTATCCATAAAAAATAACCTAACCTCACTTAGAGTTAAGGTTTATTGAGGAATAAATAAAATCCATGAACATATTTTATATATTACCCTAGGATGGAAAAAATAATCATATTTTGATGCAAGAAGGAGTGCATCAAGACTGACCTACTGTATTTTAATCATTGATTGAAAAATGTGAAAGGCACCGATGTAACAATGAAACAGTGAGATAAAGTGTTTCTAGAATGAGATAAAATTTAAAATTAACTTGAAATGAATGAAAAATAAAAAAACTAAGAAGATAATTTTTTAAAATATATAAAGAACACATCGGTACCTCGATCAACAAGTTGATCAATTTACCTCACATTTTTTGTGTGATCTTGGTTTGGATATTTGTGTAATCTTCCAAACATGAACTCTGCTCCTGTATAAGAAACTCCAGGATAATTAGAATACCTGCCCCAAAATAAGGGATACTGAGTAGTTATGATAGTGTTTCCTAATATTCAATATAGAAATCTCAAAAATTTAGGAAGGGAAATTTTTCTAGGCTATCCCTATATTCCATCAATCGATGAATAGAAAATCTAAAAAGCAATTTCACGTAAGGTAATAGAAGAAATACCACCTCTATAACCCAGTAATACGAATAGATATCATCAACATATTCAAATACATCAAGGGGATTTCGATGGTCATCTATGCTAGGGATCTCAATTTCATCATTCTTCTCAATCAAATGTATTACAACATGAATCATAAATGTAGGTCAATGGGAATCACTAAAGGTAGTTGAAACAACTTGGAAAGCTTCAACCTTCAATCCATTCAACAGAAATGATGTGAAATACCTCCTCCAGTAGCTTGATTTTCTCCCAGAAATAATGCATCTTGATTTCATGCTTGAATTGCTAGTGCCCTCAACAGAACTCTCAACATGATTCAATGTTGATTCTTATGAGTCTCTCTTTGATGATATTGTAGTAGCACAAAACAATTTTTTTGGAACTAATAGACGTTTAGTTTTTAATGTCCTCATCTTGGAATTGAAAGATATAGCTAAGCCTCTTGATATTGGTTGTACCCATAGTTAAATAACCAGAATCGAATATAACCATTGAATCCATGAATTATTTTGAGAGATATGGAAAAATGTTGTGAATTTAAAGACAAATTTCAAAAACCACTCATGAAATATTTAGAATACATATATCAAGTGGCATCAATATCTTCTAAAATTTTGGATTCACATAGAAAAATAATGTGCAAGAAACCATCAATTATGTTTTACATGTATTATATTGTATGAACATATGAATACAGACATACTGATAGGGCAAAAAATCTAATTACAATTTAAAAAAAGAACCTAATGGTCAGTTTGATAGTCATTGAAACTGATTTTATATCTTAACGCTTATATTAATAAGTTTGGAAAAATAAGTAGTGTTTTCTTTTCTTCTGAAAAACACTTGTAATTAAATTCCAGTGGAAAAACACTTGAACAAAAGTACTTATCATTTGTGATAAGAAATTTTCAAAAAATGTTTTCAAATTGAGCCTAATTAAAGAATCAAATCAATGAACCTATTCAACCGACTCATCATATCTAAAATCTCCTGGTTTTCTTAAAAAAATACTTATCCTAATATAAAAAATAGACCCAAAAAGTATTTTATTAATAAGTCCCATAATAATCCTTCTGTTTTTCTGTTGATCACATGAAAAAGAAAATCCACCCCGCCATTATTCATTTTTCATGTTTATGATTCATTGGAACTTGAAATGAATAAAATTAATGAAACATATTTCATGTGAAAATATATCAAGGAATTCAGACTCTAAAAGAAAAAATTAAGTTTGAAAAATTCTACATAGTATGATAATGTTAAAGCTTCATGAATCAATACCCTTGTCAGTTTTCATGAAAATTCATAGGAACCTGTATTATTTTGGTTTTTTTGAATCTTGAAACATACAGATAGAAAAAAAAGTGTGAAAAAAATTTAAGATAATAATTTCATAAGTTGGTAGAGTGAAAGTTGATGTTCATAAAAAGGTCAACAACCCTCTCTAATGTATCTTATTTTTTCAAGTATAAGTTCTAAATCATCCCCAAATCATATAAAAAAAATATATAAATAACATTAATGCTAAAAAATTCTAACAAGTATTATTTCTCAAAATGGTGTATTTAGAAACAAGATAGTTTTTAAAAGAGGAATCTGAATCAAAATGCATCTCATTCAGTTATGATGCGGAAAATAGCAATAAGTTATTTATTACTCACATTTTTATGAAGCCATCACTTGTCTGATTCCTCCAATAATTGTTTCAATCCCAGCTTACTTGAGGCATAAATTTATGACCATCACTTGCTCGATTCCTCCAAATATTATTCCTCTCCTATCTTGCTTCAGGCATCACTTTAATACCAACTTGACATCTAACAAAAAACAAAGAAATACATAAACAACATTTGTGACTATGGATATGTACTACAATTGCATGGAACCTAAAAACTAAAGCTATGATTGACAAAAAAAATTTGAAAACAACATAGAGAAATCATCACTTATGATTCTCCACAGGTATTTCTAGGTTACTTATTGAATTATTTTCTAATAAAGTGGTTTTATTATGGAATTTCAGTGAAAGCATTATTTCAAAAACATAGAAACACCATTTATTTATAACTGATCATCAGGAGTAAGGGTTTTAAATAGTTTTCAATAAATGATTTCAAATGGATCCTAAATCACATCTTACCGGAAAATCTATTTTTTCTTTATACTCTGAAATTGTATTGTTTTCCTACAAACAACAATAAACAAAAACATTGTAAGTGCATATTTCGCACAAAAGTTATATGAATAAAATAAGGAACCTAATGATTAATAAATTCTATCACGTAGTTCTTACAGATTTTTGTAAAGAAAATAATAATGATAAGGATATTTTAAATATTATGGAGTAACCACTTGATACTACGGAAAAAATGGTCTTTTGAGACAGGTTATTTGCGACGGGTCAGGGGCATGTCACAAATAACCCTTCGAAGGGGTTATTTGCGACGGACCGATTTTCCCTTCGCAAATAATAGATATTTGCGCTAGGGGGGAGGGGGTAAGGACCCGTCGCAAAAGGTTTGTCACGAAATGCACAACAAACCGCAGGATGGGCGGTTGCGATGAGTTCCTATTCTCGTCGCAATTGCCCAGCGGCAGTTTTTAGTATTTGCAACAGGATACTTGTCCCGTCGCAAATAGAATATCGGCAGGTACCCATTTGCAATGGGCCCTGTCGTAAATAACTTTTTATCGATCGATAGTAATTAATGTGGGCTGTGGAATTTGCAATAGGACCCGTCGAAAATGCCATTATTCATGACGAACTTACTGTCGCAAATAATCTCGTCGCAAATAATCTCGTCGCAAATAATCTAACCAATAAACACCCCATTGGTTTTTCCTCTCATTTTATTCATTTCTCAACTTTTTTCTCTCTTTCTTCTCAAAATTTTTCTTCTGAAATCTTTTCTTCTAAATTTTTTCATAGTTTAAACTTTTAAACTGAAGCATTATCTACGCCTTTTATACTCCAAAAGCTTCATTTTTATGGTATTTATCTATGTTTTTCATTGTTTAGTTAATTTTTTTTTAATTTTAAATTGTTTATAATATTTGTTAATTAGATGTAAATAAATTAAATTAGAATTATATATTTGTTTTTTCGGAATTTATTTTTATGAATAATTATGTCTAATTTTTAATTAGAAATAATTAGTAATAATTAGCAATAGTCAGTAATAATTAGTAATAATTATTAACAATTAGCAATATTTAGCAATAATTAGTAATACTTAGAAATAATTAGTAATAATTAGTAATAGTCAGTAATAATTAGTAATAGTCATTAATATTAAGTAATAATTAGGATTAATTAGTAATAATTAGTAATAATTATAAATAATTATATATAATTAGTAACAATTAGTTATAATTAGTAACAATTAGTAATAAATAGTAATAATTAGTAACAATTAGTAATAAATAGTAACAAATAATAATATTTAGGATTAATTTGGATTAATTATGATTAATTTGGACTGATTAGGATTAATTATTAATATTTAGTAATAATTAGATATAATTAACAATAATTAGCAATAATTAGCAATAATTAGCAATAATTAGCTACAATTAGGAATAATTATGAATAATTATCAATAATTAGAAATAATTAGAAAAAATTAGCAATAATTAGCAACAATTAGCAATAATTAGAAATAATTAGTAATAATTTGTAGTAATTACCAATAATTTGCAATAATTAGGAATAATTAGCAATAATTAGGAATAATTATAAATAATTAGTAATAATTAGCAATAATTTGTAATAATTATTAACAATTTGTAATAATTAGTAACAATTAGTAATAATTAGTAATAAATTGTAATAATTAGTAATAATTATGATTAATTGGGATGAATTAGTAATAATTAGTAATAATTTGGATTAATTAGTACTAATTAGGATTAATTAGTAATAATTAGGATTAATTAGTAAGAATTATGCTTAATTAGTAATAATTAGGCTTAATTAGTAATAATTAGGCTTAATTAGTAATAATTAAGATTAATTAGTAGTAATTAGAATTAATTAGGATTAATTAGTAATAAATTGTAATAATTAGTAATAATTAGGATTAATTTGGGTGAATTATTAATAATTAGTAATAATTTGGAATAATTAGTAATAATTAGGATTAATTAGTAATAATTAGGATTAATTAGTAATAATTAGGATTAATTAGTAATAATTAGGATTAATTAGTAATAATTAGGATTAATTAGTAATAATTAGGATTAATTAGTAGTAATTAGAATTAATTAGGATTAATTAGTAATTATTGGGTTTGATTAGTAATAATTAGGATTAATTAGTAATAATTAGGATTAATTAGTAATAATTAGGATTAATTAGTAATAATTAGTAATAATTGAGGTTAATTAGGATTAATTAGCAATAATAAAGATTAATTAGAAATAATTAAGATTAATTGGAAATAATTAGTCATAATTAGGAATAATTAGAAACAATTATTAATAATTAGGAACAATTAGTAATAATTATTAAGAATTAGGAATAATTAGTAATAATTAGGATTAATTAGGAATAATTAGTAATAATTAGGATGAATTAGTATGAATTATGATTAATTAATGATAATTAGGATTAATTAGTAATAATTATGATTAATTAGTAATAATTAGTAATAATTAGTAATAAATTGGAATAAATTTGAGTATATTGTCATAAACTGGCACAATTTTTTGTAGATTGATGGCATTACTTTTGATTTACGGCTCAGCTCCTTCCAAATTTCTCCCACTAAAATCAGCATGAAAAATATGCTTCGACGTATGTGGGGGCAGATTTTTCATAGTGATTTGAGTTAGAGAAAGTTGCAAGTAGGTGATACGTCAGACAAAAGAGTATCTTTTGCTTGGTGAATCATCTCCTTGGAACTTCTCCGACAGAAATCACAATGAAAAGTTTGCTATGATGTATGCATATCAATTTTCGTATGCACGAGCATAGATAGTAGCGTGGTGAGGCCTCCTTGATCCCCATCCTTATGCATATGAAAATGGATATTCGTACGTCAGGGAAGACTTTTCATAGTGATTTTAGTATGAGAAAGTTGCAAGGGGATGAGTCATCGGGAAAAAGAGCTATTACCAATCCACTGGAAATTATGCCACCGATAATTAACAATAATTAATACAAAATACCTATAATTAATAATAATAAGTGGTAATTAGTATAAATTTTTATAAATGAGTTTAGATAGTATTAAATTTTAAAAAAATTGTATAAATAACTATAAAATAATAGAAAATATTATAAATTTCTAGAAAAAATAATTGAACTGTATTCTCTTTTTTGGATAGTGTTTATATTATATATAATTATACAAAATAACTAATTATTTCTAATTTTTTTAGAAAAATAAGGAACAAGGAATTCGAAAATAGTCATTATTAGATGATCATGCTTGGATAAATTAGCATAAGAATCAAAACAGTTCTAGTTTAAATCCTGTATATATTGAGGGTGTTCAATATGTGTTATCATTTTCATCCTCAAAACCAGAATTTGTTTCAGAAGGGACAATTAAGTTTCCTTGTAAAAAATGTTCTTTGAGGACGTATGGCACATTTTACAATGTTGGAGGTCATTTATTGCATTTTGGTTTTGAACTAGATTATGCTTTTTGTTGTCAACATGGTGAACATAGTTATATAGAATATACTAATAATTTGGTGCTAGATCCAGCATGGTTTCAAAATTTAGTATATGATGTGACATGACTTTTTTTTCAACAAACCGAAACTCATGATGATATTTATTGAACTCCTGAGTTGAAACAATCTCATTAATATAAGTTATTGAGGTTTACTGAGGATGCCTTATATCCTGGTTGCAAGATAAGATAGTTTGAATTAGTTAATAAATTTATGGCTATTAAACCAAATAATGGAATGCCAAATAGTTGTTTTGATCAGATATTATTTTTGTTAAAAGCACTTCTACCTGATGGAAATGTGTTGCCTAAAATTTCTATGAGATCAAGAGGCTGGTTCATAATCTAGATCTTGGTTATCAGAAGATTCATGCATGTTCAAATGACTACATCTTATATTATGGTGAAAATGAGTCATTGGATATTTTTCCTACATATGGACAATTAGGGTATAAAGAATCTCAACCAAGGAATTTTGGATTTATTTATGTAAAACAATTGAGATATTTACCGCTCATACTGAGATTGCAGCATTTATTTTTATCTCAAAACACAACAGTATTGATGCATGAAAAAAACAATATTTCAACTGGTAAAATCTTAAATCATCCCTATGATGGTGATTCAGGGAAACAATTTGACCAAGTTCATCCGTATTTTGTTTTAGAAGACCAAAATGTACGATTGGGTATTTATACTGATGGTTTCTGTCTATTTGGTTCTTACAGTAGTCAGTATTCATGTTCTGGTTGCTGGAATTGTTTTTGGGATTTTCCATATTGGTCTGATTTGATGGTATGCCACATGTTGGATTTGATGCATATTGATAAGAATTGTTTTGATAATTTATTTCATTTAGTTTTTGATACACCAGGTAAGACCAAAGATAATTTAATGTCATGATTAGATGTTGCCCAAATTTGCAGGCGACCAGAACATGAACAGTTTGAAAATATTAGATCACATAAGTTAATGAAGCCAAAGGGAACATATACATTGTTCAAGGATAGTCACTTATTATTTTGATAGTGGATTGTAGATTTGAGACTTCCAGATGGCTATACTTCCAATTTGGGAAGATGTTTTAGAAATGGTCATATTACTGGATTGAAAAGTCATGACTGTTATGTTTTAATGGAAAGACTTATACCAATTGGATTAAGAGTTTTTTTGAAACCTATGATTTGGGATGCACTAACAGACATGTCATATATTTTTGAGACATTTTTGCATCGACAACAGACCATGATGTAGTAAGAAAACTGCAAAAATATGTCGTTCTAATTTTACATAAACTCGAAAAAAATTTCCCATCGACTTTGTTTAACTCAATGGAACATTTGATATTAAATTTACCACATGAAAAAGATTGTGGAGGTATAGTATAGTTCCGCTGGATGTACCCATTCAAGATATGCATGCAGAAATTGAAGAAAAAAGTACATAACAAAGCATCAGTTGAAGGCTCAATTGCAGATGTTTATTTGAAAGAAGAAATTTATTTTTTCTGCTCTCATTAATTTCAATCTAAATATCCCTCAAAATACAATTTCATGGGCCGTAATGAGGGAAATGTTGACTATGACATGAGAAATAAATTATCAATTTTCAATCCGCCTGAACTTGGATTCAGTGGAGTTCATGAACGACGGATTTTCAGATGATGAAAATCACAGAGCTCATACATATATTCTACTGAACTTTGAATAAATTACACCATTTGTACTGTGGGTGATCCTATCACTTATTATATAATTCTTGTAATAGTACATTAATATTATTTTATTTGTAGGTTATATGATAATCATATCAAGAAACATTTTCCAAAAATTACAATAGCTTCTCTTGAAGAAAGTTGTCAAATTTTTTTCCTACTAGTTTAAAACACTCGTAATATAAATTATTTTTGATTTCACATAAAAAATGAATTTAATACATTTTATAGTGATAATTATTTTACAAATATTCAGGTATCTCAACATATTGATGAAATTGATAATCGATTATGTGTATTTAGTAACCCACCATCCAAAATGGTCAAATCTTATAGTGCATATGTGGTGAATGGTTTTTGATTTCATACACATGTATATGGGAATAAAAAAACAATGAATAATGGTGTTTTCTTGATAGGATCTCATCATAGAGAAACTGAAGTTGACTTTTGCAGCATGCTAGAAGAAATTATTGAACTGTGCTATCTGGGACAACATTACATAACAATGTTTAAATGTCAGTGGTTGGATACTGAGAGATACTTGTTTGTTTATCTGATCCATGGAATCATTGATATTAAATATAAAAGTATTTTTGTAGAAAAATGAGCCATTTTTATTGGATCATTAGGCACATAAAATTTATTATGCAAATTTCTGTGCTACTTCAAGAGAGTTGGATGATTGGTGGAGAATAATAAAATTTAAATCTCGAGAGAATCGATTTACTGAAAGTGAATGTGGTTCTGCTGAAGTGAAGGGAATTTAAATTTTTCACGAGAAAGATCCAAATCCATATTTTTTATGAAGAGGCATGAATATAATTGATGAAAACCCATAGTTAAGGGCTAATGGTGATGATGATGTTAATGATGTTACAACTAAATTTTAAATGATAACATATGATGAAACTTAAACTAATATTGAAATTGATGATGCTGAGGAGGAATATGAAGACATTGACATCGAAAACTATGATTATGAGGATGAATATTGATATCTACACAATTAAATGATTGTTATAATCATATATAATATATATCTATATATAATAGTTGTTTTCATCTATATTCTAACAATAATCATTTCATGTTTCAGATGGAAAAGTATTTGTATCATCTATTATAGGAGACTGATCTACCTTTGGATGAGCATGTTGTCAGATCATTTGAAACTCGAACTGCTATCGGTTCTGGGAGCACTCAGAGGGGCGTGGTCTTTCCTGACTGATGATCCCTGAACCTATCCCCGAGCGATGTCCACATCTTGGCTTTAATCAATGAACACATCGGTATATTTACCTATGTATTTTAGTTAGTTTTATTTAATTTATTTATATTATAATTGTTTGATTAATTATTATTTTTTTTCATAGATTTACACATATAGTTTTTAGACATGGGAGTGCTATATTGCACACTTATTTTTCTGAAGCATGGGTTTCATGGGATCAGATTCCCGATGATGTTCAACACCTCATGTTTGAGCATTGGCTGGTATATAAATAAATAATATTTATTTTGAAATTAATTTAATTAATAACTTGATATTATAAATTATTTATATGGTTTGTGGTATCCCATTGATGAGAGAATGTGTGAGGCTATCTAAAAGGCATGGAAGGGAGCTAGGAATCTTTGTTGCACTAAGTTTTTACATAATTTGAAAAGGAAATCAATGGAGAAAGCATGAGTGATAGAGTTTGATGATATTTGTCGCATCCACCAACCAGATTATATTTCATCTCAGGTTTGGGATGAGTTATGTACACACTGGTTGAGTAGGCGATTTCAAAGTAGATCACCAGTAGGTCAGCAAAATCGGGGGAGATAGGAGGTTACACATCGAGCCAGTAGTTATACATTTAGTAGGCATATGGAGAATATGGTAAGTACATTTTTTTAAATATTTTATATAACTTTAAATGTAAACAGTTTATTTAATATTCATATAGGTGGTCGCGAAGCTCGATATTACGGAGTTCGATGTTTATAGGAGGATGTATGGTGATCCATCCACTGGAGAGATTAGAGGTGCTCTCCAGCGTCAGATTGTGGTCAGTATAATTTCTTATTGAGTTTTAAATTTAACTGTAAATAATATTTTAACTATTTTAATTTTAAATTTCAATTGAAGGAGTCATATAAGACCACAACATCTCTGACACATAGTGTGAGTCAGGAAGAGAACTATGGCCATACTAGTGCGCACAAATTTCATGAGGCAGCATGGATGCAGGGGACCCAGTATGCCTTCAAGAAAGGCCGAGTTATTAGTATTGACTCTCAATTGACCCCTGTGATTTTTTATGGAACAACTGTGATGTAGGCATCCGGCTTGAGAGAAGCTCACAAAGATTCATCATTATTTGATGCACAATATCATGAGCAACTGCGAGCTCAGAGTGATCTTATAGAGACTATGCATAGGGAGCAGGAGGAGATGCATCATTGGAAGCAACAATAGCAGAAAGAGTTCCTACGATAGCAGTAGAATCAACAGGAGATGGAGGATGAGATGCGTCAATGGCGACATCAGTAGGAGCATGAGCAGATGGAGTACATGCGATGTCTGACTCGTAGTTTAGGGACATAGTTCCCTCCACTATCTCCTCTAGCTCCTCCAGATGACTCTCCCCCTCAGTAATGTCTTTTTATTTTATAATTAATCATTTTTTTAATATTATCTATTTAAAATTTTTAATAGTGTTTTTTATATTGTTGTGAATATTACAGTTTTTATTATTTATTTAATTTTTTATTACATTTATTATTTTATTAATTAACATATTTTTATATTTTTGCGGATACCGAGGCTTTTATTATATTAATAATATTAAAATTATTATTTCATTAATACTAATATTATTATTATTATAATATTATTTAATTATTTTATAATTAATTTTATTTTACTAATATTAATTTTATTATTTCAATTATATTAATTTTATATTATTATTATCATTAGTATTATTTTATAAATAATTATATTATACTAATATTAACATTATTATTTCATTTATATCAATATTATATTATTATTAATATTTTTTTTATTTTTTCCCATTATTTGGGATGGTTCCATCGCAAATTCTAATTACGACGGGCCATCAATTTTTTTTAAAAAAAAAATCAAGAAAACTATTTGCAACGGGTGGCCCAACTGTCGTAATAGTTTAAAAAAAACTCACCAAAACTATTTGCGATGGTACCATTACTCGTCGCAAATAATTACTTTTTGTCACAGACCTTCGCAAATTGTAATATTTGCGGCGTACTTTTTTGTAATGGGCCATTTGCGATGAGACCCCATCGAAAATGATCTTTTGCGTCGGGAATGTTTCGAAAATGTACCATAGAAAATAACCCTTTTTCTAGCAGTGTGATCAACCTTATTGGCGTCCCATAATGATTTCCTTGAAAAATACATAAATAAAAAGAAAGTCAAGTATTATAATATCCTCCATTTTCCACAAGCTAATACATATGCAAGGACACCAACCCGATAACTAAATAATGACTCTTTCTTATTGTAGAGGGGTAAAAAAAATTAAAAAATATTTCAAAATAATTCTTTTAGTAAAATTAGAATCACAATTGTTAAATGATATAATTCTATAATATAGAAATTTTAGATATCATATAATAAATATATTATAGATGTTTACTCATATATATATATATGTCATTCAATTATGAATTATTTAAAAAAATATTATTTTTACTTTTCACTCTCAATAATTATCAAATAAATTGCATCACTTACCAATATGAATATATGGATGGGACTGAACCCTGGCTCTCTGGTCATCAAATGAGGCCTTCATATCATTAACACCTTTAGTTGTCCCAAACAATCCACAAATCAATATTATGTCAGACTGTAAAAAAAATAGCAAGATGAATTCGAAAATGATAGCTTACTTCGTTTAAAATTACGAATGTTTCTAACATCTCCAATCATGATCACCTTTGATTTTCCCTATTTTAGAAAAAAAAATTCATATTAGCATAACCAGTTTCATAATAATCATATCATTCAAAATTTAATAAATAAATAAGTGTGGATATAAAACTAATTTAGAAATATCTAAACATTATTTACTCAGAGAGGGTGATTGAAGAGTTTAGGGTAAGGAAATCTACTAAGAAATAGCAAAATACATGTAACACTATCAAGGAAAATATATAGTTACACATGAAGTGAATATTAGGATGTATTTTAAAAGAAACTAAATTAATGAAATATTAAATTAAAAATAATGATAGAATAACCATTAGAGAAATGTGGTAATTGTTTCAGTAAATAAGGATCAATAAACCTAAAAAAGAAACTGAGTCACTAATTATATATGATTTTTTTTTATTAAAAACGTTTTTCTTGAAGAAATATAAATTTTGATAGCATGACCAACTCAAACCCTACATATATAACACACACAAACCGGTATTATATAAAAAATTAAAATAAACAAATAAAAAAATAAAATCTGTAGAGAATTTAGGATACATTTTTGTGCTTCCCATTGCATTTATCATATATGATTGGAAAATTAAATAGTATTTTTTCATTTGGCAGTTAGAGTAGAGAGATCAGAGAAGTCAGTCAAATTAATTTGTGATATAGTACTTATAATCGTCTGAAAACTATTGTTGAGTGGATCAATGTTAGTTACGAACATGTCAATTATCTGAAGAGAGTTATTACTAGCTGATAATTTTCAAGTCTTTATTTTCTCCATTTTCCATGATTTTTTAAAATAACCTTACAAAATAAATAGATGTTAGTTCTTCCTTTGTTTTCCATTTTTTCATTTTTTTCCTATGGTTAGGAATATAGGTGATAAAAATCACAACCACAAGAGATAAAAATTATATGATTCATCCAAATTGAGCAATGTTGCACAAAAGTGTGTTCGTGGTTCACTCATTTTCAAATCAATGAAAGCACTTTCATTACAGGTCCAAAAAATCATATCCACATGAGATAAAAATTATACTATTCATCCAAATTGAGCAATGTTGCATAAAAGTGAGTTTATGTTTCAAACATTTTCAAATCAATGAAAATACTTTCATAAGGGAAGCTACTGATAAAAGGTACAAAAAACATATGATTCCCATGTTTCATAGAGAATAGTATTTTTTAGAGTCCAATTTTTTTTATTTCCAAAAATATAATAATAATGAGAAAAAATATTACAAATTAGGTTATGACGAAAATATACAATGATGATGCTACAATAGAGATAATTTAATTCAATACCATTATATATATGACCGCCACTCACTCTTTTAGCTTCCTTGTATTACATTAAATTTTATCACTTTAGGATAATAGAAATGTGTATATTCCATATGAACTATCAATAAATATATCATGTGAGAGATTATTATCAAGAATAATATATCAATGTAAAGTTTATCACATTTTCCGTTCATTGTATTGTATTTACTAATTCATTTAATGTGGAATAAGAAAAGAAAAATTTCATCATATGAGAAAAATCCACTACTCACATTGGATTAGAGCCATCATACAGAAATTTTCTGAAAAATCCTCGAGTGTTGATAATATCATCTAATTCACTCATTTTAGAATTTAATTTCACTATGGAAATTGATATAAACATATCAAAAAAATTGTTGAAACATATAAAAATGACAATAAGTAATCGCTAGCCTTACCAAACTAATAGTTCTTGTTTTGATTTTTTTTTACATTTTATGTTTCCTTAAAATTGTACACAGAAAAATGTTCAATGTTATAAACTGAGCATACATGTACCAAAAAAACTAGCCCTACTTCCATTTTTGTTCCCACATGAGAAACAAAAAGGATTAGCATGGAAAAAACATTTGTATGATTTCCACAAGTTGAAGACTCTTTTTTGCTGGCCGGTGTAGATTTCCTTATACATATTCAATAGTGAGATAATATATTTATTATTAATATATGAAGAGTACTAGTATATATTCATTTAAAAAAAATAAAAACCCATATAACAAAAAATGAATTCATGTTTTCAAAAATAGCATTATTGATTCATTTTTTATTTAATAGATTTTATAATTATCACAATTTCTGAAATTTAAAATTATGATAACATAATAAAATACAAATAAATAAATATCAATACTTACATGTGTCCAAGACCTATACCATTATCATTGTCTACATAAATGTTGAAATTAGTAGTGCCAGTTTCTATCACATAAATATAACGGGTAAATTCATTAGTATGAGAGAAAATAAATTGAAGTGGTAGAAATCCAATCATGTATACCAATATTGTGAGTAATACAATTTTCTTCTGGTTAATTTTATTGTGCTCTTCACCTTTCATGTGTTATAGGAAAAAACATCAGAACAATCTTTGAAAACTATAATCACTATAAAAATAGAGACAAAACAGTCCCAGGAGGTATGATTGTAAGAGACCATAACTGAATCCAATATGAGAATTTTTTATTCTGATTCCCCCCAAGATGTGTGATATCTTAAATATGGATTGACAGATAATAAAAATGACAATCCCAAATGAAACCAGAAATCCAAAGGAAAATATAGGTTTCAAGGTAATATCTATGCCAATTTTCCTATTTTTGACCGTTGATCTTGGGGGGGAATGGAGGATGACAATGTCATTTCTCTAGGGGAGAATGTGGGATGATGAAGCATCATACGATTCTAAATAAATGTTTATTTACATGAATGACCGCACTGATGGGTTGTATGCTGACAAGCGAAAAATGGGCTAACCCACATTTATAGATCAAACCATCTAGACATGTGATAATAGTAACAATTTATTTTTTTATTTATAAATATACTATATTTTTTATATTTATTTTTTATTTTAATAGAATCCCCTACACTGAGGATAGTGATCTAAGTCAATTGGATCATATGTGTATTTCTTATGATTATGACTCCAAATAATTATAGTAACTAGTAATTCACCCTTGCGTTCACATGATGCTATAAGACAATTATTTCCATCAAGAATGAAACACTATGAAAGTCAAATTTGTATTAAGAGTGTAGGGAAGAAATAAATTTCCACCTAAATGATAAATTCTTACTCTTGAAGAAAATAAACCATCATTGAAGGAATATACTCAATGAATATATTGAAAAATAATAATTTTTCTTGGGAATTAATGTGGTGATGTTGAGAAATGTATAATAATAATACATTTTGTCCAAATAGTAAAATGACTACGAAACATAAGTTAGAAGTATATAACTTTACCTTTATGATCATCTTCAAAATGAAAAAAAATTGAGTACAGTAGGTTGATGATGAGGTGTGATATAATAGGAAATGTGATCAGTCTATGAGAGTTGATGGATGATGATGGTCCTTAGATGTCACTGATGAAAACCTATTATATTGATGAAAAGAAAAAAACAATGACCAAAATGATAATATTAATAGTATTATAAATGTATAAAAACTAAAATTAGTTTTAAATTAAAGTGTAATGATTTGAAAATGAAAAAATAAAACATGAATAAATGTTATTTAATAAGCTAATAAGTAAAAGTGATTTTCCAAGTAATGCACACGAATTATGGAAACTAAATATTACAATAAAATATGATAATTTTTTATATATGATTATTACATAGGAAAGAGATATATATTATACATAAAGTATATGAGATAGTATTATTAGTGTGTATGTAGATTGATTAATGAGGGAAATGCATACAGATTATGTACAGATTAAATTACACAAGAGAATTGGATCCACCATTATGATATGAGCACTGGCTAAAAAAAATTGTAAAACAATGATAAATGATTCGTTGATAGACATGGTTTCATCATGTTATATAAATTTATCCCATATATGAAGATTAATGGATCTCCGGGAATGAATTGGGCCATTGTCCATGATTACATGCCAGTCCTCAAATTCTAAATCAGGATAGCACATCTTTGGTGGCATTTATCCTATAATATCATCCAATGTGGTTTCAATAAAATTTAAAATGGGCATGAAAATAAATTAGAGTGATTATTATGTGAATTAAAACCAAGTAAGATCTTTAAAGAGAAGAAATGTAAATTCTTAATTCCAAGAATTATTTTGAAAATTAAAATCAAAATGTTATCACTTGGGAGAACTTCTAAAAGCAAAATAGAAGAATAGAAAATCTAAAAATCAAAAGAATATCCTCTGAAGTGAGGATAACAATATAAAAATAATCATAATATTCAATAATAATATATAAATTTAATTGAACCCAAATAATTCAAATTATATGATAAATGAAATGGAAAGGATCAAATAATCATTTTCTAACAGGGAAGTCCTATAATGTCCGAATGTTTAAATATATCATAAATATAAAAGTAGTGAAAATAATATAAAAAAACATGAAGTGGTGATACTAAAGAGAAGAAAAATAGATTTTTAATGAAGAGATCATACCATACCTAAAAAATCAGAGCATGTATTAATTTAGTAATGGTAGTACATAGGTGATCAGTTCTAAGATAATAACACCACTCTAAGAAATTATTTTTATGAAAGAAAATAAAATTACGGTTACATGGGGTTGTTGAATTAGGGATGGTGGATCTGGGAATTGTGGTGGAATAAGGAAGGAATTGGTATATGAAAAGGCTGATGCAGATGTGGGAAAGAGGTAGGGAGGAGGAGGTGGGAGTGGAAAATCAAGGATGGTGATTTGGGGAATTATGGAAGATATAGGAAGGAGGAGATAGATATGGGAATACAAATGTAGATGTGGATATAAATATAGATGTGAATGTTAGAAGAATTTGGGGAGGATGAGGTGAGGATGGTGGATCAGGTATGACGAATGAAAGAGTTTTTGCAGATAAAGGGTGGAGGTGGGGATTCCAGATGTGGAGAGGATGTGGGGAGGAGGATGAAAGGTGGGGGTGGATAAGTGGAGTTAGAGGTGCCGTAGGTAGAGGAGTTGGACCAGGAAAAGAAGGAAGAGGTGGAGGTGGATAATGTAGAGAAGGATGAGGCAGTTCAAGAAGAGGGGTGAGAAACCCTAGATACAATGAAAAAAGGAGAGGGAGAGTCGTAGGTGAGGAATAGGAGGATAGGGTAATTGGGGAGGGAGAGGGAGCCAGAAGAGAGGGAGACATATGTGATCATAGATTGGGGTCATTGGGAGGAGGAGGGAACTAGTGGTGTGGGAGGCAGTGAGAGAGGTGGAGCTTGTGAGGGAGAGGAGATGATGGGGGGAGAAGCTTAAGGTGGAGGATCCAAAAAATGGAGGAGTCAGACGTAGAGCGGCTGGACGAGACTGTAGTAGAGTATGGAGTTTAAGTGAGAACTCTAGGAGATGGTGAGGGATTTTTTGAGTGGCAGGGGAGGGGTTCAGAGTGATTGAGTCCAGAAGGAGGGGGAATACTGGGTAGGATGAATGATTATGTGACACATGTACCAAAATGAACCCAATTTTAGTATGTTCTAGTACTTCATTCGTGAGTTCACAAGGCACTAGAAATCAATGCATATTTTCAATAATAGAATAACATTTTGGAAACATAAAAATTCTTATTAATATTTAATACATTAAAATCACAAATAAGTAGTACATAATAATTGAATACAAGTTGAGAAATTGTTGAGAAATCATAAATATAGTTGAAAAATACTAGGTTGAATGAATAAATAATAAAAATTTATATTGGGAATTCATGATGAAGAAATAATTTCATGTGTAAATTTTGACCATTATAAAAAGAAAATGATAGCACGATGTTACAATTCATTTTAAGAAGTATGGATACAAAAATTGTAATAAATAATGCATGGATTAGAGAATAAAATACACACAAAAATTCCATATAATAATTGAATCACAGTAATACAAATATTATAATGGGAACAAATTAAAAAAAATTAGAAAAAAATTCAAATTTTCTAACAAATAAAGCAAACATATTTATAATATTAATAAGATTATTCAATCTTGATTAGCAGTTATATAAAATTGACACATTCAATGCTTGAATAATTCAGAATTTATGTAAACCTATTCTTCACCATAACAAAAGAGATGAAATGGGAAAGTAGTCCAGAGAAGAGTGATGAAATTTTTGAATGAAGTTAAATAAATTTAATGAGGAAAAAATATTAGGGAAACCAGAAAAATTGAAGATAAAATTACCGGATTATTCATTTCACCTGAAATCGAAGACGAAATAAATTGAAAATAGTTTGGGAGATTTAGAAATAGAGGAGTGATTGTTAACAATAAAATGTATCATAATAAATTTATGTGTAGTATAAAATGTTTTATGAAAGTGAAATTAAATTACAATTCCCTAACATGTTAAGGCAATAAAACATTAATATAAATTGAAATACAATGTTTTATTTAAATGTAAATATAAGCTTGAATATAAACTAGAATTTTGAGATCTATAACAATAATGAATTCACTAAAAGGATAATACCATAATAAGATCTGGAATAAGTGAAATGATTTAAATTAGTAGCGTTAGTAGTAGTAAAATAAATAGATGACATGTTAGGGGAATCATATGACTAAATAAGGGGAATAATATAAATTATTAGGAGATGTGAAAAAATTATACATAAGCACACATATAGAGTGTACATATTAATATTGAAAAATTTCCTTTAGAAAGACTAATGAATTTTCGAATATTATTTTTCAGTTCATGCTATAAAAAATTAGGTAGATTGAATATATATTGATATTATATGTATAGTCATAGTGAAACTATATAGCTATATGTAGTGTCATTGAAATTCTATTGTTAATATGAACGTAACATTTTAAAAGGATATGGATCAACTAATTAAATTAAATGGTTATAAGAAAACATATTGAAATTAG